>CM033641.1:24438862-25003221 GCA_019512145.1 Engystomops pustulosus
CCCCTACAGCATAGTACCCATAGATTAGTAGTGCTCCATAATGCAGATGACCCCCTACAGCATAGTACCCATAGATTAGTAGTGCTCCATAATGCAGATGACCCCTACAGCATAGTACCCATAGATTAGTAATGCTCCATAATGCAGATGACCCCTACAGCATAGTACCCATAGATTAGTAGTGCTCCATAATGCAGATGACCCCTACAGCATAGTACCCATATATAGGAATGCTCCATAATGCAGTGACCCCTACGATAGTACCAAAGAAGTAGTGCTCCATAAAAATTTTTAATAAAAAAAAATTTTTTTTAAAAAAAAAAAAAAAAAAAATTTTTTTTTATTGCAGATGACCCTACATATAGTACCCATAGTTAGTAAGTGCCCATAATGCAGATAACCCTACAGCACAGTACCCATAGATCAGTAGTGCTCCATAATGCAGATGACCCCTACAGCATAGTACCCATAGATTAGTAGTGCTCCATAATGCAGATGACCCCTACAGCATAGTACCCATAGATTAGTAGTGCTCCATAATGCAGATGACCCCCTTTCATTTGGGGGTCCAAGAGCGGCAGTAAGAATACACGTATCAGACTACAAAGGGTTGGATTGTTGTCTGTTACCATGGAGATATATTATCCCCCCCCCCCCCCCGAATAGGAACTGCAGACAGAAAACTTTTTAAATGATTATTTGTTTTATTTCCTCTTTTCATTACTTTTCGTTTATTTTTTTTCTTACTTTTCATTTAGATGTATTGGAGCATGTCCTTTTCTTATTATAGGGCTTATTATTGGACAATTTTTCCTCCTGCCCGAGGTTGTGATAGCACAGACACATTTTCGGCTGTACAGTAGTCGCTCAGAGAGCAATGCACTTGGTTAAAGTTTGGGTGGTAGAAAAGCAATCAACGGGCCGACAGCAGCCGCCATTAATCTTTACAAAATCAATTTAGCGCTTAAGATTTGTCTACGGGAATAAAAGGGGATATCAGAAAGAGCAGATCCCTCATCCGGAGGGATTACTGGAAGCATATGAGGAAGATATATCAGCCTTCGCTAAAAACATAGAATCTTTACATATTCACTCTCCGCTCCAACCAGGCGCGACAAATCATTGTCCTAGCAATAGCCGCGGCGTGCTCAAGGTCCAAGTCCTTACATTCTCACTGATTATTATACACTGGTGTCTTCATTATGCAAAGTGTAGCACAATCTGTAGCGCAAAGAGGTTCAATCATTCTTATTCCCTCCAGTGCCGGCCCCAAGAAGGGCGCCGCCGCCCCCCCTCCAGTGCCGGCCCCAAGAACCGGCGCGGCGAAGCACAAACCTCCAGTGCCGGCCCAAGAAGGGCGCCGCGCCCCCCTCGTGCCGGCGCCCAAGAAGGGCGCGCCGCCCCCCTCCAGTGCCGGCAAGAAGGGGCGGTCCCCCTCCGTGCGGCCCCAAGAAGGGCGCCGCCGCCCCCCCTCCAGTGCCGGCCCCAAGAAGGGCGCCGCCGCCCCCCCTCCAGTGCCGGCCCCAAGAAGGGCGCCGCCGCCCCCCCTCCAGTGCCGGCCCCAAGAAGGGCGCCGCCGCCCCCCCACCAGTGCCGGCCCCACTTCGGGAGAATGTTGGGGAACATATATACGGCTGCAAGCTATACATGTCCTAGACAGGCTGGCAATGGGCGCACAGAGGGATACAGTGCAGCACACATGCGGCACCGTGCCGCTTTCTACACAGGGAAAAGATAGGACATGTGCGCAATGTATCTCTATGGAGAGGGGAGGGGTCACCCCTTCTCCTCTCCATTGCAGCAAACGTATGCCAGCCCACTCGCCATAATACCCAACCACCAAAGCCTCACAATATTCTCTTCAGGCACAAATGCTAACTGCAGGAAATTTCACCTCTCTTTTCTAACCCATCCAGTATCCTCATCCCGCCTGTTATCCGGCAAACACCAGATGCCAAGCTCCAGGCTTCTCTGCAGTCACATTGACCATGGACTATATAAAATTTTTATTTCATTCCCTTATAAATAATGGCTGGACCATTCCTATACCTCTTGTGTCACCCCCTCATCCTCATAGACTGTAAGCTCTTGTGTCACCCCCTCATCCTCATAGACTGTAAGCTCTTGTGTCACCCACTCATTCTCATAGACTGTAAGCTCGTGTCACCCCCTCATTCTCATAGACTGTAAGCTCTTGTGTCACCACCACATCCTCATAGACTGTAAGCTCTTGTGTCACCCCCTCACCCTCATAGACTGTAAGCTCTTGTGTCCCCCCTCATCCTCATAGACTGTAAGCTCTTGTGTCACCCCCTCATCCTCATAGACTGTAAGCTCTTGTAATTATTAGATACAAGTCACAAATCCATTTCCATGCTTCGACCTTGAAGACGACAGGAGTACACGGTCACTGATAACGGAGGGTATCTGTCAGTACGGTCACACAGCAGGAATATTACAAGCACATCTTGTCTCTGCCTCCATCACACATCAGACTGAGCTGTGTATTACATTATTACCGTAGTATTATTCCATGCCGCTCACTGTCTGTCCATGGAATCCCTGTGCTAGAGGACGGACAGAAGATACAAAACACAAGTCCCTAATCCTGGATATCAGGAGAGATGGTAAGAACCGCACACATGATCTTGTAGGGGACATGAGACCTGAATGCAGAGGAATCTTAACTCATTTATATGCAAATAAGTACGGTAATTCTAGGCACCTTGGGTGTGACCCGTCACGATGCACGGAGCCGTGTGCTCACCACAACGTGACCGGCCCCATTGACGTCAATGTGGACCGATATCTGGCGAGAGAGAAGTACGTAGATCCAATAATATCCAGTTCTCAGGCTGGACTTGGGACTATCTGTGCACAGGTCCTCCGGATGGATACTCGTTCACTTATTGCGTTTTACAATCCTCTACTCATCTCCTCCTCCTCTGCAAACCATTCAGTGCATCGAATATACAGACGGTACATCCAGACTTATGTCATATACGGCTCTATAGTGTGCAGCTAATACCGTGATTTGCATGCATGACGCAGTACTACACGTACTACCACAGTCACTATGAATGACCTACAGAGGTGGAGGAGGAGCCATTATATTTATGGGCAAGAACGTTCTGGAACGCTACAGCAGGAACTTTAAAACCCGATGTCCCATTACTATAGAATCCAATGAAGAGTTTCGAGCCGTAAGGTGCATGACCACGGAGTGATCATTAGAGTAGATGTGGGGGAGAATAATGCCGTACCCCACTAATATGTTAGAATCAACGGCCAAATTATTGTTCCAATTCTATCCACAGCTGCATCAGAATTCTGTACGGAATCCAAGAGCACAATGTGTCGGGACCGAACTCCCCTTGGCACCGATAACCGATGTCTCTTAGAACTCAATCTAGAGAACTAGAAAATTTCATGGCAGCCGATAGATGGAATCCATTAACCTCTTACCAGCTGCTGGAATAAGAGGCAAACAATTTCAATGCTGAAGGAAGTGGATGCAGTACAGTAAAGGATATTGTTTATTAAATGGCTTTTAGTATGAGCAGGAGTGGATCATAAAATAAGCGGCTTGGGCAGTAGCCTGGGGCCTATGGCCACCAAAACCAACCACCAAATTTGATACTGAGAAAGACCTTCACCCATGAAATCCTCCTACATCTATTCTTTTTCTCAATACACATGTACAGGACCTTTCAAAGGTCCTGAAACTGCAGATCAAAAGCAGCAGAAGGGACGCATCCTCCATCCCCTAAGAAGCTGATCTAGTCCCAGATGTAAGAAGTGATTCCAGACTTGTAGGGGCTGTAATATTCATACAGCCCAGCGCTTATCACAGGCTTAATCCACCTCCGATCCTTATAATCCATGAGCCTTGGTAAAGAAAGGAGTGGTCACACATGCTCAATGCTCATAACCGAGACTGGACCCTCTGTAATCTGGACAACGGGGATCCTGCTGCTCCTTTCAGTCTGAAGGGATTTCTTGACTATCTCCATATGCTCCCATAGGGTAGTAGGGAGCAAAAGATTGATGATCATTCTGGTGATTGGTGGGGGTCCCAGCATTTGCACCCTTACCGATAAGCTAGTTATCCTCTATCCTGTGGTGAAATACTTAGGACCACGCTTTGTTTATCTATATGTACAGAAGTCCTACTGCTAGAATTATTGGGTCACTAACCAATATTGAAATTTTACTTAAAAAAGGTAAATGGTGAGAAAGGGCAAAAAAAAAAAATCCACTTTCTGCCTTGGGGACCAATAGGCTATTTTGTTTTTCAAAAAGAGAAGGTGTCCCTGGTGCTGATATGGGTGATTGAATGTACATCCATTTCATCCATCCCAGCTATCTTGTTAGGGTGAATTGACAAGTCCTGGAGAGACCAGTTGTGTAGCTGCCACATAGGTGTAAAAAGCTGCATCAAAAAGAACCACAATTGGACATCACCGATTGAGGTTATGGTCCATGCTCAGCCTAAGGAGTGTTTCCATGTAGTGTACGCTGGTCATTTTGTGTGGCTTCATGCTATGTCTTACCCTATAGAGCTACTGTATCATTTTCCTATCTTGTGCTGATGAGTGTCACAAGGCAGTAACTTGCCTCGGCAGTAGGTGAGCTGCAGTGTATTCGGTGGCATAGATATGGTGGGAAATATCCATGAATGCCATCAATACCGAGACTAAATTATTTACTCAAAACTAACAATATCTGAACAGATATAATACAGCGATTGTTCTTCTGTCTAACCATAGAATTTTTCAGGACGATGGGCGTAAACCTACAAACAGCAGCAAATCACAATTTCTGGGGAAAAAAATAAAGCAGATTAAAAAAAATCTAACTTTTTTCACATAAAAACCAGAGATCGGCATCTCCCGCAATGAATTGTCTGTGATCCTGCTTCATAGATTATGAAAGGACAATTAATTGGTGCGACGCGCTGCGGACGCCTCCGGCGCCCGAGTTTTACAAACCCTCTTTGTTTTGTCTTTTAACAATACAACGGGGAACAGGCACCAGATAATGTATTCATGCGATGTGCAAGATAAAAATTATTCTATAGGAAAGATGGAGGAGGAAGGGGGTTTAAAGGAGTAATACCAGGAAATTACATAAGAACCTTGTCTTGTGTACAATAGTAAAGGGGATTTATAATCTTCTGCTTTTATGACTTAAACTACAGGCCCTAAAGCCTAAAGGGAACATGTCAACAGGATTTTCATTTTTAGCTGGTGACAGGTTCCAATAGCCTATGCTACACAGATTATAAAAAGATCAGTAAAAAATTTCAGTACGTTATACAAGTTTCATTCACATGACCTGGCTCCCTGCTAGCAGCATATGGCGAGTCCCAGGGGCATCTGCAGCCTGTGTCTCTTTCTTTTTCCTCTACTCCACGCCATTCCCTCCCCTCCCCTGCCTGCTCAATGCACATGACAGGAAGCTGCATGAGTGCGGGGGAGAGGAGACTGACACAGGCACATATAGGCTGCAGCTGCCCCTCCCCAGGACTAAGCACAAGCTGCTGACAGGGAGCCAGGTAATGTGAAAGAAATAAGCAGAGCTTATATGGTTCAGTTCAGGATAAAAAAAAAAAATTGAGACCTTATAAAATTCTCCTCGTCACCCGGCAACCAATCAGCCTTCATTTCATTAGAGCAGTTTAAGATTTGAAATTGAGCACTGACTGGCTGCTATTAGCAAACACAAGCTTACATAGAAGGGCTAAAAATCTTCAATTCACACATACATCAGAAAATCTCACAGGATCGAGATGAGGGCCTAGACATTTTAACCTTAATATTTCATGCAGGACCATACGGGACATCAGATCCTGATCCTACAGTATTCCGTTGTGGAATGAGGGGGGGGTTATAATTCGGAGCATAAATAAATGTATTTTTTTTTCTTCTAGAAGACAAGTTTTCTTTCCACTTGTCCCATTGTATGTGAAATCATTGGCAGCAGCCGGTGATTGGCTTCTGCTGCGGTCCATGATGTTTTGCAGTGATCTAACTGGCCTTATATGGAAAGGTAAACACTAGGGAAGCTCCCCGAATGTACGTGCAGCAGTGGTCGGAGATGGATGCCTATAATGGCCTCCGCTGAGCATATAGTGAGCTCTGCAGAAGGCAGGATGAAAAGACGTAGCTTGCTGCTTTTTTCCCATCCAGTGATTATGCCGGTATAAGCCTGTGGATATGTATAAATATTTGGATTTCAAGTTTCACTATAGACACAGAAAAAAATTTTTATCTTAAGAAACTATAAACTGACCACATCTTACCATCTGAATCTCCTCTGGGGATAATTCATCTTCACCCCGGCCATCATCCCAAAAACCAGATGTGCGATGTGTATCAGCCACCGTCCTCTCTGTAACATTGTGAGGGGGGAAAATAATTAGGACAAACTCTGTCCAGCTATAAACCCCTCATAAATAATACATTTCATCATCGGCAGCAAAAGGAAAAAAAGTAAATAAATAAAAAAACGGCTGCTGTCATTCTGCCAATTCAGGTTAAAAAAAAATGCCTTCCCTAGCAACAGTATCTAAGGGGAGAAGCAGCGAATACGATTACGCTCAGGTGGTCATACTCAGACGTTACGATTCTTCTCCCGACGTGGTCAGCGCTGCTCAGGTTACATGGAGAGTAGATGTGCCACCCTGTGCCTCTCGTAGTGCACTTCTACAGGTCTCATGGATGAAAGAAGTGGAAAAAATCCTCTGCCATTGTGGGCATACACTGCAGATTTTAGACAATATACCCTTCAAGAAGTTTTTTACATTGACCAAATCTCCCTACCATAGAGGTATCATAAAAAACAACTCTTTTTGGGTTGTGGGCACTGTAGGTGGGAAGCTTCCCACTAAAAAAAAAAAAACAAAAACCGCCTGCACTTGGTTCTCACCAGTGGTGTCTTCGCCCACCGCCTTCGCTTCTTCTTTCGCCTCAGGATTTGGCAGGGTGATGGTCTCTGCCGAGGGGGAGGTTTTTAGCTTGTTCACTTGTTCCGGTTCTAACCGTGATCTAGTCAAAGGAAAATTAAAAAAAAAAAAAAAAAAAAAAAAATATAATAATAATAATAATAATAATAATAATAAGTAAATATTATATATATATTGATTGTGTGACGGGCTGCAAGACAACTGGCCGCAGCAGGAATATATATATATTCCTGCTGCGGCCAGTTGTCTTGCAGCCCGACACACAATAGGGAGGAGGAATCCTTAAGGACATCCCCCATCAGATTTAGGCTTTGGTGGTAGCCCGAGCCAGCACACGGCAGCAGGCTGGAGAGGGTGAGGGGTGTGGGGACGGCCGGATACAAGTCCCCGTGCTGCAAATTATCCATCTTTTCTAGGTGATCCCGGAGTGTTAAGATTTGTCTATGGAGGACGGATTAGCTCTACAAAGACATCCCCAGGCTATGATGTGGAAGAGGGGCGAGGGGATAGAGGTTTGGGCAACTGGCAGTTGAATCCAAGCTAGATGCTGCCAGTAAGAGGTCACCAGGTCCGGCCTAGATCCTAAATATTTATCCTCTCTTGGAATATCCCTTTACACATCAGCTTACAAAATGCATGGATTTAAAAGAGACTGTAGAAATTGGGCCTGCAACTGCGGTTCCAATGACAGTGGGCCCAGTCTGATTATACGCATAACTCCATGTGAATGACTCCCATCAGGTGATGTGCATATCAGTTTACACTGATTTTTTTAACATTGCAGCCCTGGAAAGGAACCAGTTAGGAATAAGGGAGATGCTTTTTTCATTATAGTTTTGCACGAAGTATTTTTTTTTTTGGGTGGGTTAATTTATATGACAGGTTCTCTTTAGAAAAGGGTTTTCGGACTGGATGGACGTTGCTGTTCCGATGAAAGCAGGTTTCATCCAGGGCCTGAATATTTACCCTTCTTGGACAACCCCTTTAAACGGCAGTGCGTTACATCAATTTAAGGCTACATTCACACGAACGTATGGGGGACGTATATACGGCGTATATACGTCCCCCATACACTTCTATGGGCTCACGCCTCTGCACGGGAGCGTTATGGTGCGGCACCATACCGCTCCATAGCCCGTAGAAAGATAGGATATATCCTATCTCTCTCTACGTAATACGGCGTAGTGCGCTGTCTAGCCCTGTGGAGAGGGGCGGGGGTGAGCTGCGCTCATCCCATGCTCCTCTCCCCGGCGCTGATTTATGCCCGCCGTGCTATGTACTATCGTGTGAATGTAGCCTTTAGTATAAGCACCTACAAGGATCTATATTCTGCACATTATAGTCATATATTACCAGGTTATTACATACGTCTAAGCATTAGGCACGTTACATTTTACTTTCTCATTACCAGCAGGTCGTCAGAACCGAGCCCGACACAGATTTACATAAGCGCATTTGTTTAGCTTATGAAATAATTGACGTTCCCCATTAAAGCTGCAATCGCACATTCCCATTGTTATTATCTCACTTATGGAATATAATAGTTTTTAATTGAAAAGGAACAAACTGCCTGTGATGCCCGAGCACAAAGGAAATCTATTACCGTGATAAAAGCCTTTCTAATGATCACATTAAGCTTCTCTTACACCCTATGGGAAAATGGCAAAACGCACATTTCAGCGTTCTGCCGAGGGAAGCTTTTTGATGTTGAATATAGTCCATTTATTAAGAAAAAAAATTATCTTTTTATGTTTTATTTCACACCGTCACGGTCTGGTTAGCGTATTGTAGCGAGGAGGGATAATAGGTTTATTTCTTTCCATCGGAAACCTGATTAGGGGATCGGAAAGCAGTTATTAATGGCCAGAAGCGTTATACATCATCCAGGACGGAGAAGAACATCAACTGGACTGCGATGGAGTCTTTACATTCCAAGTGCTGATGTCTGAAGGGGTCAGACTTGCTTGAGGAAGCACTGGACTTAAAGGGGTTCCCTAATATAGTACTTACCCTGGTAACCTTTGTCAGGAGCCACAGGGAGCCTGGGGTCACTTGACCTCCAGGCAGCAGGACTCAGGACTTCCTGTGACATCGTGTGTCCTGCTGCTTTCCGGCAGATGGAGGGGGTTGTGCAGTCATTATTGTCTGCACACCGCCTCCGTCATAACTACTCGCATAGCAGTTGCTGGAGAAGGAATCTGGAAGTTGTTATGGGACTGGTGAGGGGCGTGCAGACACCAAGTCCTGAACCCTGCTACCAATGAGCCACATGACCCTCCACATGGCTTCTTCTGGCTACCAACAACCTTACTTAGGGTAAGTTGGATTTGGGTGACTCACTCCGATTAGGGTTTTATACTTAGGCTGCATTCACGCGGCCGTTGGGGGACGTATATATACGTCAGATATACGTCCCCCATAGGCTGGCAATAGGACATGACCCATCTTTTCCCGGAATACGGCGCTGTGCCCCATGGACGCCGACAAGTGCCCATCGTGCGGAGATACAGCGGGAACATGTCTGTGTGAATGCAGCCTTACTCTGTTAAAGTTTTGTATAAGTGACCAACCCCTTTAATGTGGCTTTCATATGGCTTCACTGCTCAATGATCACGAAGACCCTTTTAGCAATCAAAGCAGCTTCGCCAAGACCCGTCTGTGGTTTATAACAACAAGCAGATCCTTTACATCTTGTAAGCCGCAAGACACATTTGTCACAGATCACCTACAGATGATCGATGGGAATGTGATCTTGTGAATTGGGAGGTGAAGTTATTACGGTACCTGGAACTCTTTGTCAAGTCCCTCTAAGCCCTCTCACATGTAATAATATCTCTGATATATAAGAATAAAGCTGCCATGATAGGGATACTTGATTTCTACAATGTTTTGTGACATCCACATGAATGTCAGGACCCAAGGATCCCAGAAGAACATTTTTATTGAAAGTTTTTCTATAGAAATCTATCCCCCATCTAACTGAACACACACCCTGTATCCCCATATTATGTAGAAGAAATTGTGACTTGTCAGAGTGGCCAACTTCTAATACCTTCTACTACTCCTCAATGGTCCAATTTTACAACTTTTGGATAAGTTTGATAAGTTGGTGAAACTTGATTATTTTAGATGACTTCACCGTTTGATCTTCATTTAGCTGGCACATTAGTAGGTCACATGTCTTTGTATGTTTTATTATATTGTAGAAATAAAAAAAAAAATCAACAGGAATATTATTATTTTTTTAAATTCCATTGTTATGTGGAGGTCTGGATTTTACTGCAGATTCTAGAGAAGGTTTTCCATTGAGATGATGAGATCTGCAGTATAGCGGAGCTCCGGCCTCCAGATAATCTAGGATTGTAAATCCATCTTACGTTGTTATCAGATACTCACAATCTTTTCTTGTCCACCATACGCTTCACACGGATGGCTCGTTGCTCCGAGTACAGTTTACACACTCCTGCACAGGAACATAAAACCGGACAATATCAATAACCTCAGGAGGTACTAACAAACCTATAGATATCTATCCCACAATAATTTGGCTATAAAGTATACACCACCCACAAACAAGTGCAAACCAGCCCCCCACATGTATCACAGTGCACTCCAGTAGTGCAGAACTATAGTACTGGAGGTCCACACTGATGACACAAGACATCAGTCTGGTGATGGATCCTCTGGATACACCTACTTTTTAAATAGTCTTCAATGAAGTCCAGGACGGCCAGCCGGTGCTCTCTGACCTGGGGAGAAATGGTCTCCTTACAGGCTGCAAAAAATATATAGTTATGATTACTAGACCAATAATGGAAAAGTCAAGACATAAGTGGATGCACTTAAGAAGGATAGGAAAATTCCTTTAATAAATTAAAGATTATCTGGAATAAAGTCATAGAAGCAACTTCCAATGACCCCATATTTGGAAATAATTCAGCACCTTAGGACTTATTAAAGTTCCTCTTCTGTAACAGAGTCAGCCAACTGGCCTCACCAAGAGATTCGGACCGGGCAGAACAGCCAATTAATTTGTGAGCCATCTACATTGCGTGGGCAGCTGCAATTGTGCCGGATCTTCCACATATCACACCAAACAAAGGGGGACAGAATCTCCAGCACTTATACAATGTTGATGATGTTGACCAACGCTTTCCAGAACCTTTCCAAGTTACGGCAGGACCAGATCATGTGTAGCAAATCTGCCAGCGGGTGCCAGACCTCGCTCCTCTCCTGAACATAGATGTAGGCGTTCTATAGTCTCTGTAGAGTAGATATCATTCAGAAAGCCTCTGCGTCTCATTAACATTTCCTCCTGATGATCCTTCTCTATAGATCCCAAGTTCCCTACTTCTATCAGGAAATCCAACTAGTGTTCGATCCAATATATACCAATACACCATAGATATATCCCCAGAGGAGCCCAATCAATAATGCAGATCATTTTGTTGTTATATATTACATCCTCCTAATCCCCTGTGTAGTCGGACATGGATGAGATTCATAGCTATACCTTTAACATGCACTTATACTATCTTATACAAAAATCTATTTGGTGCCCCCCTCCCACTCAATTAACTCTTGATGTTCCCCCCTTTAAGAAAGATCATCCAAAGAAATTACAGGAAACCCCCTTTAATATGCGGCGGCTCATATATTGTACCTTTACTTCACAATTGACTAGGAATCCAAGAAGAAGAGAACAGTAAATGTGCCTGAATGAGGAGGACATTGGACGGATCAGTATCTTCTATATGGTGACATGAGCCGAATATAGAGGAGACGGCGGCTGCATCAGCGTTACACGTAACCGCACCACATTAAGCACTATTCACAGTACAACACACAAAATTGCCATGTATGACCCGGTGTGCCCGATGCCCTTGTACTGCCCTTTGGAAAATTGTATTTATCCGATTCACAGAGCTGGAATAACTGCCCTTTGGAAAATTGTATTTATCCGATTCACAGAGCTGGAATATGAGATAGTGAAGTGTATGGAGAGGACTGGTTATTTTTGGGATAGGGCATATTTCAGCTTGTGAATCGGATAAATACAATTTTCCAAAGGGCAGTACAAGGGCATGGACACACGGGTAATACATGGCAATTATTGTGGTTGTACTGTGAATAGTGCTTAATGTGGTGCGGTTACGGTTAACGCTGATGCACGCCGTCTCCTCTATATTCGCTCATGTCACATATAGAAGACTGATCGCCAATGTCCTCCTCATTCAGGCACATTTACTGTTTCTTCTTCTTGGATTCAGTCAATTGTGAAGTCAAGTACAATATAGGGCCGCTATTAAAGGGGGTTTCCTGTATTTCTTGATGATGCTCTTTCTTAAAGGGGGGAACATCAAGCGTTAATTGATTGGGTGGGGGCACCAAATAGATTTTTGTATAAGATAGTATAAGTGATGTTAAAGGTATAGCTTGAATCTCATCCATGTCCGAATACACAGGGGATTAGGGGATGGATTATAACAACAAAATGATCTGCATTATGATTGGGCTCCTCTGGGGATATATCTATGGTGTATTGGATATATTGGATCGAACACTAGTGGGATTTCTGCATAGAAGTATGGGAACTTGGGATCTATAGAGGAGGATCATCAGGAGGAAATGTTAATGAGGCGAAGAGGCTTTCTGAATGATATCTACTCTACGAGATATAGAAAGCCTACATCTATGTGCGGAGAGGAGCGAGGTCTGGCACCCCTGGAGATTGCTACCACTGATCTGGTCCTGCCGTAAATCTGTAAAGGTTCTGGAAAGCGTGGTCAACATCATCAACATGTATAAGGTGTGATGATTCTGTCCCCTTTTTTGGTGTGATATGTGGACGAACCCGGCACAAATTGCAGCTGCCCCTCGCAATGTAGATGATCTACAAATTGTACACTATGTGCTGTTGCCCGGTCGATAGTCTTGGTGAGGCCCGTTGGCATCTGTTACAGACGAGGACTGTTTTTGGAATAAGTCCTAAGGTGTGAATATGTCCAAATATGGGGTCAGTGGAAGTTCTTCTAATACTTTATTACTTAATCTTTAATTTATTAAAGGAATTTGCTCCTATCTTCTAAGTGCATCCACTAGTCTTGACTTTCCATTATTGGTCTAGTAATCATAACTATAATATTTTTTGCAGCTGTAAGGGACCATTTCTCCCAGGTCAGAGAGCACCGGTGGCCGTCCATGGACTTCATAAGACTATTAAAAAGTAGGTGTCCAGAGGATCCATCACCAGATGAGTCTGTGTCATCAGTGTGGACCCCCAGTACATCGTTACTGCACTAATGGGCGTGCACTTGATACATGTGGGGGGCTGGTTTGCACTTGTTTGTGGGTGGTGTATCTTTAGCCAACATTATTGTGGGATGGATATCTGATAAGTGGTGTTAGTACCTCCTGAGGTTATGATATGTGCGGTTTTATGTTACTGTGCAGGAGTGGTAACTGTACTCGGAGCAAACGAGCATCCGTGTGGCGTATGGGTGGACAAGAAAAGATTGTGAGTATCTGATCACAACGAAGATGGATTTACAATCCTAGATTATCTGGAGGCCGGAGCTCCGTCATGCATCTCATCATTACATGGAAAACTTCTCTAGAATCTGAGTAAAATCCAGAACTCCACATAACAAGGAATTTAAACAAAAATTTTCTTTTTTTTTTTTTTTCTCTACATATAATAAAACATCAAAGACATGTGACCACTAATGTGCCAGCTTAAGAGTCAAACGGTGAGTCATCTAAATAATCAAGTTTCACCAAACTTACCAAACTATCCAAAAGTTGTACAAAAGGACCATTGAGGAGTAGTAGAGAGGTTTAGAGTGGCCATCTGACAAGTCACAATTTTTCTCCATATATGGGATAGCAGGGTGTGTGTTCAGTTAGATGGGGAATAGATTTCATAGAAAAACTTAATAAAAAAGTTTATGGGATCTTGGGTCCTGACATTCATGGGGATGTCAAAAACATTGTAGAAAATCAAGTATCCCTATCATGCAGCTTATTTCTATATATCAGGATATGTATTTATACATGTGAGAGGGCTTAGAGGGACTTGACAAAGGTTCCAGGTCGTAATAACTTCACTCCCAATACAGAATCACATCCCAGATCATCTGTAGTGATCTGTGACAAATGTGTCTTGGGCTTACAAGATGTAAGGATCTGCTTGTTGTTATAAACCACAGACGGGTCTTGGCGAAGTCTGCTTGATTGCAAAAGGGTCTGTGATCATTGAGCAGGAAGTCCATATGAAACCACATTAAAGGGGTGGTCACTAACAAAACTTTAACGAGTAGATGCATTCACAAGACTGTTCCCGTATCTGCAGATGTGGCACTTGTCGGGATCACATGGGGCACAGCGCCCGTATTCTGGGATCACTAGCACGATGGTGGGCACGTGTTTCTCACCGTCAGATTCATAGAGGTCGCCATGCCAGCCTATGGGGGACGTATATCTGACGTATATATACGTCCCCCAACGGCCGCGTGAATGCAGCCTAGTATAAAACCCTATCAAATAGGTGAGTACCCAAATCCAACTTACCTAATTACTAAGTAAGGTTGTTGGTACGCACAAGAAGCCATGTGGAGGGTCGTGATGGCTCATTGGTAGCAGGGTTAGGCTTGGTGTCTGAGACGCCCCTCACCAGTCCATAACAACTATCCAGAATCCTCTGCACGAACGGCTTGCGAGTAGTTATGACGGAGGGGGCGTGAGACACTATATGACTGCACACACCCCCTCACTCTGCCGGAGCCGCAGGACACAGATGTACAGGAAGTCCTGAGTCCTGTGTGCCTGGAGGAGTCAGTGCACCCCAGTCTCCTTTGGCTCCTGACAAAGGTTACCAGGGTGTAAGTACTATATAGGGACCCCTTTAAGTCCAGTGCTTCCTCAAGCAAGTTGACCCCTTCAGACATCAGCACTTGGAATTAAAGTCTCCTCGCAGTCCAGTGAGTCTTCTCCGTCGGATGATGTAAACCTTCTGGCCATTAATAACTGCTTCGCGACCCCTAATCAGGTTCCGATGGAAAGGAAATAAAACTATTATCCCGCCGTCTTACAATACCGAACCAGACCGGGAAGGTGTGAATACAAACATAAAAAGATAATTTTTTTCTTATAAATGGTGTATATTCAACATCAAAAAGCTTCCCTCGGCAGAACCTGAAATGTGCGTTTTGCCATTTTCCCCTAGGGTGTAGGAAGTCTAATGTGATAAGAAAGGCTTTTATCACGGTAATAGATTTCCTTTGTGCGCCGGGCATCACAGGCAGTTTGTCATTTTCAATTAAAAACTATTATATTCCTATAGTGAGATAATAACCATGGGAATGTCGATTGCAGCTTAATGGGGAACGTCAATAATTTCATAAGGTAAAACAATGCGTTATGGAATCTGTGTCGGGCTCGGTTTCTTGCACACGCGGTAAGAGAAGTAAAATGTAACGTGCCTAAGCTTAGCGTATTAACCTGGTAATGATATGACTATAATGTGCAGAATATAGATCCTTGTAGGAGGTTCTTAATAAGGTACATTCACACGATAGTACCTAGCACGGCGGGCAAATATCAGCGCGGGGAGAGGAGCTGATGGATGAGCGCAGCTCACCCCCGCTCCCTCCCACAGGGCTAGACTAGACAGCGCACTCGCCGTACTTACGTAGGAGAGAATAGGAATATACCCTCTTTCTACGGGCTATGGAGGCGTTGGTGGCGCACCATAACGCTCCGTGCAGAGGCGTGAGCCCATAGAAGTGTATGGGGACGTATAACGCCGTATACGTCCCCATACGTTCGTGTGAGTAGCACCTTAATATTTGTGTAACGCACTGCCGTTTAAAGGGGTGTCCAAGAAGGGACAAAATATTCAGGCCTCGGATTGAAACCTGATTTTCATCGGAACAGCAACGTCCATCCAGTCCGAAAACCTTTTTTTAAAGGAAAACCGTCATATAACATTAACCCACCCAAAAAAAAAAAATACTTTGTCAAAACTATAATGAAAAGCTCTCCCTTATCCTAATGGTTCCTTTCCAGGGCTGCAATGTTAAAAAAATCAGTTAAAAACTGATATGAACATCCACCTGTATGATTAGCGATAATCAGACTGGGCCACTGTTGGAACCGCAGTTGCAGGCCCATTCTACAGTCCTTTTTTAATCCTGCATTTTTTAAGCTGAGGTGTAAATGATATTCAAGAGAGGATAAATATTAGGATCTAGGCCGGACCTGGTGGCCTCTTAAGGAGCACTTAGCTGGCATTCAACTGCCAGTTGCCACAAACATACATGAACACTCATCCCTCTGCCCCTCTCCACATCATCGCTCGGGGATGTTTTTGTAGAGTAATCCGTCCTCCATAGACAAATCTTAACACTCCGGGTTATCACCTAGAAAAATGGATAATTGCAGCACGGGGACTTGTATCCGGGGTGCCCCACACCCCTCACCTCTCCAGAGTGCTGCCTTGTGCTGGTCTGGGATCCACCAGCCTTAACTGATGGGGGATGTCCTTAAGGATTTCCTCCCTATGTGTCGGGCTGCAAGACAAATGGCCGCAGCAGGAATATATATTATTCCTGCTGCGGCCAGGTGTTGCAGCCCGTACCAACCACATCAATATATAATTATTCATACTAAGTATATATTATTATTTTATTATTATTATTTTTTTTTTTTAATTTTTCTTGACTAGATCACGGTTAGAACCGGAAAACAAAGTGAACAAGCTAAACCTCCCCTCGCAAGACCAGCACCAGCCTCTCGGGCTAGAATCCTTTAGCGCCAAGGAAGAATCAAGGGTGGGCAAGTACCTCAACAGGTGAGCACCCAAGGCAGCAGGAGTTTTTTTTTTTAGTGGGCCCACTACCGTGCATCCCAAAACGAGTTGTTTTATGAGTACCTTATGTAGGGAGATTTGGTCAATGTAAAAAACTTCTTGAAGGGTATATTTGTCAAAATTGCAGTGTATGCCCACAATGGCAGAGGAGTTTTTCCACTTCTTTCATCCATGAGAACGGCTAGACGGCACCCGAGAGGCACGGGGGTTTCACTACTCTCCATGAACCTGAGCAGCGCTGACCACGTCGGGAGAAGAATCGTAACGTTGAGTATGACCACTGAGCGTAATGTATTCGCTCTCTTCCTTAGATACTGTTGCTACTTGAGGAA
Organism: Engystomops pustulosus; assembly: GCA_019512145.1. NCBI lineage: Eukaryota > Metazoa > Chordata > Amphibia > Anura > Leptodactylidae > Engystomops > Engystomops pustulosus. Next base: position 24,456,030 of record CM033641.1, read on the forward strand.
GGCATTTTTTTTAACCTGAATTGGCGAGATGACAGCAGCGTTTTTTTATTATTTATTTTTTTTTTGTCCTTTGCTGCCGATGATGAGAAGGTATTATTTATGAGGGGTTTATAGCTGACAGGAGTTTGTCTAATTATTTTCCCCCCTCAATGTTCAGAGAGGACGGGGTGTGATACACATCGCACATCTGGTTTGTGATGATGGCCGGGGTGAAGATGAATTATCCCCAGAGGAGATTCAGATGTAAGATGTGGTCAGTTATAGTTCTTAGTGTAACAAATTTTTTCTGTGTGTCTATAGTGAAACTTGAAATCCAATATTATAATATCCACAGGCTTATACCGGCATAATCACTGGATGGGAAAAAGCAGCAAGCTCAGTCTTTTCATCCTCCTTCTGCAGAGTGCACTATATGATCACGGAGGCCATTTAGGCATCCATCTCCGACCACTGCTGCACGTACCTTCGGGGAGCTTCCCTCGTTTGACCGTTTGCCAATATTAAGTGACCATGTTACCGTTAAGGCCAGCTTGATCACGCAAAACATCATGGACCGCAGCAGAAGCCAATCCACCGGCTGCTGCCAATGATTTCACATTACAATGGGACAAGTGGAAAGAAAACTTGTCTCTAGAGAAAAAAAAATACATTCTATTACCTCCGAATTATAACCCCCCCCTCATTCCACAACGGAATACTGTAGGAGCAGGATCTGATGTCCGTATGGTCCTGCATGAAATATAGGTTAAAATGTCTAGGCCCTCATCCGATCCTGTGAGATTTTCTGTGTATGTGTGAATTGAAGATTTTTAGCCCTTCTAGTAAGCTTTTGTTGCTAATAGCAGCCAGTCAGTGCTCAATTCAAATCTTAAACTGCTCTAATGAAATGAAGGCTGATTGGTTGCCGGTGACGAGGAAATTTTATAAGGTCTCAATTTTTTTGATCCTGAACTGAACCATATAAGCTCTGCTTATTCTTTACATATACCTGGCTCCCTGTCCGCAGCTTGGCTTAGTCCTGGGAGGGGGAGACGCTGCAGCTATAATGCGCTGTGTCCTTCCTCTCCCCCGACTCATCAGCATTCTGTCATGTGCATTGAGAGGCAGGGGAGGGAGGGAAAATGGGCCTGGAGTAGAGGAAAAAGAAAGAACACAGGCTGCAATGCCCTGGGACTCGCCATATTGTCTAGCAGGGAGCCAGGTCATGTGAATGAAACTTGTATAACGTACTGAAATTTTTTACTGTCTTTTATATCTGGTAGCATAGGCTTTGGACCTGTCACCAGCTTAAAAATGAAAATCTGTTGACATGTTCCCTTAGGCTTTGGGCCTTAGATTTAAGTCATTAAAGCGAAGATTATAAATCCCCTTTACTAGTGACACAAGACAAGGTTCTATGTATTTCCTGGTATTACTCCTTTAACCCCCTTCCTCCTCCATCTTTCCTATAGACATATTTTTCTTCTGCACATCGCAGAATAATATATCTGGTGCCTGTTCCCCACCTATTGTTGAAAGACACAAACAAAGAGGGTTTGTAAAACTCGGCGCGGAGGCGTCCGCAGTGCGTCGCACCAATTAATTGTCCTTCATAACTATGAAGCAGGATACCAAGACAATTCCGATTGCGGGAGATGCCGATCTCTGGTTATAGGAAAAAAGTTAGATTTTTTTTAATCTGCTTTATTTTTTTCCCCAGAAATTGTTGATTTGGCTGCGTGTGTAGGTTTTAGCGCATCGTCCTGAAAAATTCTATGGTTAGAAGCGAACAATCGCTGTATTATATCTGTTCAGATTTGTTAGTTTGGTTAAATAATTTAGTCTGGTATTGATGGCATTCATGGATATTCCCACCATATCTATGCCACCGAAATACACTGCAGCCTCACCTCTGCCGAGGCAGTTACTGCCTTGGACACTCTCAGCACAAGATAGAAAATGATACAGCAGCTCTATAGGGTAACATAGATAGACGACACAAAATAGACCCAGCGATACACTATCACGAGAAACACTCCTTAGAGCTGAGCATGGACCATACCTCAATGCGTAGTGTCCAATGTGGTTTCTTTTGAGAATGCACGCTTTAACACTATGAAGCTACACAAACGGGTCGTACTCCAAGGACTTGTCATACACACCTAACAAGAAAGAGGGCATGGGATGCGATAAAGGATGTGACATGCAATATCACCACAATAACAGCACGCCAGGAAACTCTTCTGCATTTTGAAAACTAAATGGCTATGTGGTCCCCAAGGCAGAAAGTGGATTTTTTTTTTTTGCCCTTCTCACCCATTACACTTTTTTAAGTAAATTTCAATTAGTGGTTAGTGACCCAATAATTCTAGCAGTAGGACTTCGGTGTACATATAGATAACAAAGCGTAGGTCTAAGTATTTATCACCACAGGTAGAGAGGTATAGACTTATCTGGTAAGGGTGACCAATGCGGGGACCCCACCAAATCACAGAATAATCAGAGAATCATCAATCTTTTGCTCCCTACTACCTATGGAGCTAGGGAGATAGTCAAGAAATCCTTCAGAGTGAAAGGAGCAGCAGGATCCCCGTTGTCCGCAGATTACAGAGGGTCCAGTCTCGGTTATGAGCATGAGCATGTGACCACTCCTTTCTTTACCAAGGTCCATGGATTATAAGGATCGAGGTGGATTGAGAGCCGTGATAAGCGTGGGCTGTATGAATATACAGCCCTAAAGTCTGGATACACTACTCTACATCTGGACTAGATCAGCTTCTTAGGGGTGGAGGATGCGTCCCTTCCGTGCTGCTGTTGCTCTTGCTGCTTTCAGGACCTTTGAAGGTCGCTGTACATGTGTTGAGAAAAAGATGTGAGGAAGGTGATTTCATGGGGGAGGTCTTTCTCCGTAATCAAATTTGGTGGTTGTTTTGGTGGCCATAGGCACCCAGGCTAATGCCCAAGCGCGATTTTATGATCCACTCACCTGCTCATACTGTAAAAGCCATTTAATAACAACAATATCCTTTACTGATCTGTCATCCACTTCCCTTCAGCTAAAAGTGTTTGCCATCTTATTCCAGCAGCTGGTAGAGGTTAAGGATTCCATTACGGCTGCCATGAAATTTTTAGTTCTAGACTGAGTTCGAAGAGCTCGGTTATCGGCCAAGGGAGTTCGGTCCCGGCACATGTGCTCTGGATTCTACAGAATTCTGATGGCAGCTGTGTAGAAGGAATTGGAACAATACATTTTGGCCGTTGATTCTAACATATTAGTGGAGGTACGAGTTATCTACCCCCCACATCATAACTCTGTAATGAGTCACTCCGGTCATGCACCTTACGGCTCGAAACTCTTACATATTGGATTCTATCGTTAATGGAGAACATTCGGGCGTTTTAAATTCCTGCTGTAGCGTTAATGGAACGTTCTTGCCCATAAAATATGGCTCGCTCCTCCACTGACTGAGGTATTCAATAGTGACTTGTGTAGTACCGTGTAAGACTGAGTCATGCATGCACAAATACGGATAGCTTGCACACTATGTGAAGCCGTATATGACATAAGTCTGGATGTACCGTCTGAGATAGTGAAGTGTATGGAGAGGACTGGTTATTTTTGGGATAGGGCTAAATCCAGGGTCTACACTGGCCTAGAAGACCCCCACTATCCACAATAACAAAGCAAAAACCTTAGGGGGGCTACACAAATGTTGCTTTTAGCGGAGTCCATGTACCTATAAATAAAAGACAACCACCACGTGGTTCAGGACTCACCCTCCGTCTTCAGCTGCTGTATAGCATCAGAACAGGTTCTCATGAAGGTCTGTGCATCCTGATCAATCTGGTCCCGCTCGCTGTCCGTCATACGGGAATATTTCGACACATGACTAAAACAGAAAGTAAAGCGGACTTCTTGTAATATTAGGATGGCATGAAAAAAAAAAAAAAAAAAAAAAACACATTCAAGGGGTTTTCCTGGTTCCCTAGGTCATCAGGAGGTGATCATTGAGGGTTCCATATTTGTGCCTTTAGGGAGGTTTACCCAAAAATAACCACTGTCTATGTGCCAGTAGTTAAAAGGGTTTTCCAGGTAAAGAAAAATAGCCCCCCATGTGTTCTGCACCGTATCTCTCTGTGCGCCCATTGCCGCCTATGGGGGACGTGTATACGGCCCCTGATGGTCATGTGACTTCACCCCAAGCTTATGCACACAATACAACTGTGATAATAAGTAGACAGTGTGTTCCCAGGCAGCGTTTTTCGGCGCCAGATGCTCAAAGTCAAAACCTTTTTTGTTATGTTAATGTTTCTTTATTGGCTTGGATAAGACACGTTTCGAGCTAGTACCGGGCACTTTATCAGTTACATACAGCAGCTGGCGTCTGGTGCACACTGTCTACTTATTATCATGCTACCAAGACGATTCCTCAGCACAGTGGCTGAGTGAGTAGCACTACAGCCTTGCAGCGCTGGGGTCTTAGGTTCGAGTCCCAACCAGGTCAACATCTGCACAGAGTTTGTATGTTCTCTCCGTGTTTGCATGGGTTTCCTCCAGGTCCTCCGGTTTCCTCCCACACTCCAAAACATACTGGTAGGTTGATTAGATTGTGAGCCCCATTGGAGACAGGGACTTATGTGACAAGCTCTGTGTATCGCTGCGTAATCTGTGTGCGCTATATAAATAAAGGAATTATTATTATTATTATTATTATTATTATTATTATTATTATTATTAGAGACCAGGAAAGCTGCGGGATTCGCATACTTATTGCAACTCAAGCCAGCAAACATGTTGTACCGGCTGTACAACTAGAAAAAGTGAGCACAAAGAATTTTTAATATCAACCAAGACATCCAAAACAGATTTCACACTTGTGGCGCCCGCATTGTCCCTCTTTCTTTCTGACTATTACACACAATACAACTGAAATTTCTTGTGGCTATCTCGAAACTCGAAGTACCGTATATACTCGAGTATAAGCCGAGACCCCTAATTTTACCACCAAAACTGGGAAAACCTATTGACTCAAGTATAAGCCAAGGGTGGGAAATGCATTGGTCACAGCCTCCCAGTATATAGCCAGCCTGCCCCCAGTTGTATACAGCCAGCCAACAGTAGTATATACAGCCAAGCACAGCCCACCCACCAGTTAGTCTACACGCCAGCCCAGCCTGCCCCCCAGTAGTATAAGCAGCCAGCCAGCCCTGCCCCACAGTAGTATACAGCCGCCCAGCCTGCCCCAGTAGTATACAAGCCAGCCCAGCCTGCCCCCAGTAGTATACAGACAGCCCAGCGCCCCAGTAGTATACAGCCAGCCCAGCCTGCCCCCAGTAAGTATACAGCCAGCCCAGCCTGCCCCCAGAAGTATACAGCCAGCCCAGCTGCCCCAGTGTATACAGCCAGCCCAGCCTGCCCCAGTAGTATACAGCCAGTTCCAGCCTGCCCCCAGTAGTACGCCAGCCAGCCTGCACAGTGGATACACCAGCCCAGCCTGCCCCAGAAGTACAGCCCGCCCAGCCTGCCCCCAGAGTATACAGCCAGCCAGCCTGCCCCCAGTAGTAACAGCCAGCCCAGCCTGCCCCATAGTATACAGCCAGCCAGCCGCCCCCAGTAGTATACAGCCAGTCAGCCTGCCCCAGTAGTATACAGCCATCCCAGCCTGCCCCCAGAAGTATACCAGCAGACCAGCCTGCCCCCTATAAGTATACAGCCACCAGCCCAGCCTGCCCCGAAGTATACAGCCTGCCCAACACTAAAAAAAAAACAAAAAAAACAACATATACTCACCCTTCGGTGGCCCCGCTGCTCCCGCGGGGGTCCTCTTCTGTCTTCTATCTTCCTCTGTCTTCCGTCTTCCCAGGGCGCCGCCATGTTTCCCGGGCGGCAGGCGCATAGTATGACGCGGCCGGTGCTGACGTCCGTCATACTATGCGCCTGCCGCCTGGGAAACATATTGTATTGACTCTTGTATAAGCCGAGTTGAGGATTTTCAGCACATTTTTTGTGCTGAAAAACTCGGCTTATACACGAGTATATTTCTATGGACTTATACACACAGGATTGCTCTGCCCAGTGTCAGACTGTATTTTCCCATTTCCTACTGTTACATATTAACTTTTTGATTGATACACCATGATTGCGACTCACACATCCCCATATAAGTCTGTAATGCTGTGGAAAATACAGATGATACATAGTGGCAGAGATTTATTAGAAGTGTCTGAGAGCAGAACCAATCAGAGCTCAGCTTTCATTTCCCCACAGCTGATTATAAGAATGAAAGTCAAGCTCTGTTTCGTTGCACTTCGAACACTTCTGCTGTCAGACGCATGTAATAATTCTCCCCTAAAGTGTGTCGTCCCCATTTGCTGTGGGTTGCTAAGTAACAGGCTCCGAATTTTTTGCAGATCTGCAAAAAATGGACGGCATACGCCCTGTTTTTGTGACCATACAACGTAGACACGGGAGGAAAACTTTTGACACAGGCCGGAAAAACAGTCAAATACATTCGTGTTGTGCGGCCATAGGAAAATCATGTTTGTATGGAGGAGGCCTAAGGGCCCATTCACACACCTGTGTCTTCGTAGGGAGCTGAGTGACGCAAAATCTAGGCTGGAATAGGACCTGCCCGATTTGTTGCGGCTCCTCGCCATGCCCATGCATAACGCAACACTACGGCGGTCATGAGTTACCTGCCGTTATTGTAGATGTTTTGTGAACGGAGGCCAACACTGTAGATTTCCATGGTCAGACCTGCTGACAGGAGGTTTTTTTGTAGTTTTTTTAATGCAGTCGTTGAAGCCGATGCCAGAATTGGATGCGGCAGTGATGAGAAATACCAGCTCTTACTTTACATTTCCCATAGCACCAGCATCAAAATTTGCTAGTGTGATTCCAGCCTTACAGGATAGTCCGTAATGAGGGAGAGGCAATTCTATATTCTGCTATTTTGTGACCTATTGTTCCATTTGCTTATGTATTACTATGTTCCCCATCCCTAGCAGCACACCGACTACACTAACCACACCAATGTAAAAATATAAATATATATGTAAAAGCAATTAAAGAGATTTTAGGGGATTTTAAATTAAAAGGAGTAAAATTATGGAATTAGAATAAAGTCTTCTATAAATCTGAATATGAAGTGGAGTAATACAGGAGCTGCATAATGTGGAAGGACAATAGACACAAAGCATCACAATGTACAGTACCACAGCGCCACCTGCTGGACACACAACATAGGTGCAGAAGACAAACAAGGGACACATCCTAATATATACTCTGCGTAATAATAATAATTCCTTTATGTATATAGCGCACACAGATTACGCAGCGCTGCACAGAGCTTGTCACTTCAGTCCCTGTCCCCAATGAGGCTCACAGTCTAATCACCCTACCAGTATGTTTTGAAGTGTGGGAGGAAACCGGAGGACCTGGATTTGCAGACGTTGACCTTGGGACTTGAACCCAGGTCCCCTGCGCTGCAAGGCTGTAATACTCACCACTAAGCTACCGTGCTGTTACACACACATACAACTTAGTATTAACCCCACAATATACACCAGATGAAGGGGCTTTACATTGTACATTGTCCTCACATTGTGAAGAAGAAGAGGAGGAAGGGGAGGAGCCAATAAAACCTCTTATTAAAACAGCTTACAGATATCAAGTCATGACTGTCCCCAACACCAACATTACATAGCTCCTCTTAGTGTCCCATCACACGCATAGTATGGTGCCCCCATTGTGCTCCCACACAGTACAATGCCACTTAAGTGGTCCAAACAAAGTATAATACCCCTTACAGGCCCCTCAAAGTATTCTGCCTCCATAGTGACCATAATGTAGTATCAACCCCCTCCCCTTAGTGGTCCCTATAAAGCATTGTCCCCCTTGGCAGACTGAGCCCTATTTGTTTACATGGGGCACGGACCGGAGAGATGGCAGCGCTGGACGCCGGGAGGAATTGTGGGGGTAAGTACATGCTTATTTTTTTAACCCAGCCACCCAATGGTTTTTATACCCTCGGGCAACCCCTTTAACACCCTATAATCCTCTTCATCCACCCACCAGGGGTTGCCAGGTCTTAGGGTTTTTTTTTTCTCCCCCAAACTTTTTTTTTTCTCCGTATTTTCATGGAAGTTTTATTTTTCAATGAACAAAAATTCACATTTATTCTTAACCCCTTAAAGGGCACCTACCACCACAAATCTACCTATAAAGGTAGATCGGGTGGTAGGTGAATCAATGGGACGTGAGGATAGCCCTTTTAAGGGCTAATCCTCACGTCCCCGCACTGTTTTATAAACTTTTATTACCCTAATATGTTAATTTACTTATGCGGCTACTGGGGTGTGGAGTAGCCGCATCTGAGTTTACACGAGGCGGCTACTCCACGCCCCGGTAGCCACATTACCCTCCTACTCACCATGTTCGAGCGCGCAGCTGCTCGTAGCTGCGCGCCCCGTCGTCGTCCTATCCTCCGTCTGCGCATGCCAGAACAGCAGCCCGCTCCGCGCGGTCTGCTCTGAAGCGGGGCTGTCGCGCGGCGGGCCTGTCTGTTCTGCGCATGCGCAGACGGCAGGATCGGCGGACGAGGCGCGCACTACGAGCAGACTGCGCGCCGAACATGTGATTAGTAGGGTAAATGTGGCTACCGGGGCGTGGAGTAGCCGCCTCGTGTAACCTCAGATGCGGCTACTCCACGCCCCAGTAGCCGCATAAGTAAATTAACATATTAGGGTAATAAAAGTTTATAAAACAGTGCGGGGACGTGAGGATTAGCCCTTAAAAGGGCTATCCTCACGTCCCATTGATTCACCTACCACCCGATCTACCTTTATAGGTAGATTTGTGGTGGTAGGTTTCCTTTAACGCCAAGCCCTTTTATAATTTTGAGTTTTTATTTGTTACTCCCCACCTTCAAAAATCTATAACTTTTTTATTTTTCCATGTACAGAGCTGTGTGAGGGCTTGTTTTCTGTGTAACACATTGCACTTCATAGTAACGGTATTTGAAGGAAATCTACCATTTGATTTGATGCATTATGAAGCAAGCATACCTTGAGAATGCTGTAGCTACACTGATGCAGGATCATATCTTGTTTAATCCCTGAGCTGAGTGGTTTTACTGAAAAAAACTATTATAACATTCAGGATCTTGGGAAAGCTGGGTGAGGCAGACTGCCAAGATTAACACATTACAAAAGGGGAGCTTGTAATTACAAATGGGAGGTTAGTCAAGCATGACTAATCAACCTGAGCTAGATCACTCATACAAAGCAGCTGGGGGATGGTGCAGCAATTGATTATTCTGTCTGGCAGGGAGAAGAGTGAATACATCATCTCCTGCAGAGAGAAACTCTCCTGCTATGAAAAGCGGGAAAGCAAGCGCTGAAGCAGCCATAGAAGTGACAGAGCTTTATTATCATAATGTTATATCTGTTTTATCAGCAAAACCACTCAGCTCAGGGATTAACCACGGGATAAACTTCAAGAAACACAGTTCTAGTGTCATTTTAAAGGGTGGAATATCTCCTTTAAAGTCAAATGCATAAATGTTCCTTTGTGCCACAGACACAGAGATATCCATATTAAAATTTACACTCCAGAATGTATGACATCTACACATGTAACAGCGGATATATCTGGTTCTACAGCACCTAGAGACACAACATAATATTAAAAAAGGAGATTATGCTCTTTAAAACGATAAAATTACACCATAACTGTCTTCTAGGTGCCATGGTACAAAAGTTATAGCCTTTTGTAACTAGGGGTTATTTTCAGGATAGGGCTAATATTAAACCCAGTAAAACCATAGTACAGGAAGTCCCTGGGTAACGGGTTCCTTAGGTTTGTACTCAAGTTAAATTTGAACGTAGGTAGGAACTGTATATTTTATCATTGTAGTTCCAGACAAAACATTTTTTGCCCCAGTGACAATCAGATTTTCAAATTTTTTTTTGCTGTAATGGGACCAAGGATTATGAATAAAGCTTCATTACAGACACCTTACAGCTGAGCATTGCAGTCTAGGACTACAGGCAGTCCCCGGGTTACGCACAAGATAGGGTCCGGAGGTTTGTTCTTAAGTTGAATTTGTATGTAAGTCGAAACTGTATATTTTATAATTGTAAAACCAGACAAAAAAAATTGGGCCCCAGTGACAATTGGAGTTTAAACATTTTTTGCTGTAATGGGACCAAGGATTATCAATAAAGCTTCATTACAGACACTTTACAGCTGATCATTGCAATCTGGGACTATAATAAAGCATTCAGAGAGCTTCTCCGGAGGTCAGAGGGTCCGTCTGTAACTATGGGTTGTCTGTAAGTCGGGTGTCCTTAAGTAGGGGACCACCTGTATAGTAAAGCAGAGGGGTCCGTCTGTAACTAGGGGTCGTCTGTAAGTCGGGTGCTTAAGTAGGGGACCGCCTGTAGTACTTAATTTCAAAGAAACACAGTATTTGTTTACATCCATACACAATCATTACACATGTATAATTGTGTAAACTCCTTCCTCACCTGCAGGAGTTTATGTAATCCTTCCGATGTTCCAGGAGAAAATCCTTCAGCTTCCCAATGTTGTTGATCTAAACAGGGGGGGAAAAAATATAGAAAGTATAAGTTATCTAATCAACTTCAGAAAGGTAGTGCAGGTTTATCAAGTGTAACAGACAAATGGGCGTGGCCTATGATGTGCCAATAAGTTGTACATAATTTTATCATAAGCTAAGCCCACAAATAGGATCCCATACGAACCATAATGCTCGGATACGGAGGACCTGTCAAATTGTCATTCGTATAATAACTGGAGAAGGAGTCAACATCACCTTCAAATAAGTTTTTTGCCCCCAAAGTTATTTGTGATCCTTTATCTACAATGAACAGTTTTTTGCCCCCAAAGTTATTTGTGATCCTTTATCTACAATGAACAACCTGATCAGTCATGGTCCAACCTCTAAAAACAAATTATTTGTTATTCGGAATTGGAAATCCCAGGCCTTTTATGAATTTAAAAAAAAACACAGCAAAAAAAAAAATCTCATCGGCATATAGTGTGCTTCCTATGATACTTTTTGGGACTGCCACATACAGCACCAATCTATTCCAATTTTACATGGAGGGCCACCGACCTCCCTCTGTTTGACATTTTATGCGGATTGCCACAATACAGGCACTCAATCTATGCCATTTCTGCAGGTCACACCTACCTGCTCCTCTGGTTGACAATTTTAGGGACTGCGGCCACATACAGGCACTCAATCTATTCCATTTTAACTGGCAGGGTCCCTACCTACGCTGCCTCTGTTTTGAACAATTTTTGGGCTGCCAATACAGGCACTCAATCTTATTCCATTTTACTGGAGGGCCACCCACTGCTCCTCTGGTTTGAAAATTTTTGGGACTGCCACATACAGGCACTCAATCTATTCCATTTTACTGGAGGGCCCACCTACCTGCTCCTCTGGTTGAAACATTTTTGGGACCGCACTACAGGCACTCAATCTATTCCATTTTACTGCAGGGCCACCTACCTGCTCCTTGGTTTGAGAATTTTTGGGACTGCCACATATCAGCACTCAATCTATTCCATTTACTGGAGGGCACCTTACCCGCTCTCTCTGATTTGAAACATTTTTGGACTGCCACATACAGGCACTCATCTATCCGTTTACTGCAGGGCCACCTACCTGCTCCTCTGGTTGAAACTTTTTGGGACTGCCACATACAGGCACTCAATCTATTCCATTTGACTGCCGGCCACCACCTGCTCCTCTGGTTTGAATGAATTTTTGGGACTGCCCATACAGGCACGATCTATTCCATTTTACTGCCAGGCCACCTACCTGCTCCTCTGGTTTGAAACATTTTGGGGACTGCCACATACAGGGCACTCAATCTATCCCATTTTACTGGAGGGCCACCTACCATCTCTCGGTTTGAAAAATGTTTGGGACTGCCACATACAGGCACTAATCGCATATTAATATTGTGTCTCCATAGCCGCTCCACACGGTTGTCTACCATGCTACTTACCTAACCAAAGTCGCCAATCTCGCTAGTCCTCCATACATCGTCCCCTTATCAAACGGGTGTGTCAGGCAGAAATTTGGGTTGTTTTCATGGATTCCACATCAAGTTGTTAACTTTGTCACCCCCTATGCTGTTATCCACAAAATGATCTGGCAAAACTTTTACCATTTGTAGGGATATTATTTCATGCGCTTCTTGCGCATCTGTTACATATCCCTCACCCGCATTATCCTAAACTTTAAGAACGCTACTACACTTGATCTTATCAAAAGGTTTAGAAGTGCTGTTTTGGGGAGTAGCCTAGAGACAGGGGCTTGGATTGGCGAAAGCTCTACCTGGCAGCGAGAGCGCCATCCATGGCGTCATGCGATTCTTGCGCATCTGTTTACACTTCCCCTCACCCGCCATATCCCGAACTTATAAGACGCTACTCACACTTAACTTGGTGAATGGCGCTGGGACCGAGTTGACCCTGGGGCTGGTCATATACTGCCGACGCAGAGAATTGCGGGCTCTACTTCGGTCCAGGTCTCAAAGGCCCTACTATACCTCCTCCCACCAAAACCTCCTCCACCTCCTCCTCCATCACTAATTACCATCCGTGGGCATGGCGCCATCAGTCGGTAGCTCTGAATCGCACAGCAGCAGTGCCGTCGCTAAGCGACAGCAGCGTGTGCTATGAAACTGCTGTAGTGTGACTAGGCGATAAAAGGCACACGCAGCCCAAAGAGCTATTACAGGGCATATCCATCGTTCTTTTAACTTGTCGCCACCCTGCGTGTAATCCCAGATATATACTGGCAAACTTTTACCATTTAGGGATATTATTTCAGCGATTCTTCATAGTCGACAATCATCTGATTTACATCCCCTCACCCGCCATATACACCAATCTATAAGAACGCTACTACACTGATCTTATACAAGGTTCTTGAAGTGCTGTTTGGGGAGTAGCCTAGAGCAGGATGTGGCTTGGATTGCAAAGCTTCGCCTGGCAGCGGAGCCCAAGCTGCCATGCCAAGATCAATCACTAACATAGTTTATACTTGCAGACACCTTAATCTACTACTAGTTCACTGCCTCCATACATGGTCCCCTTATCAAAGTCGAGCTGTGTCAGCAGCAGATTTGGGTTTGTTTCTCATGGCTTCCATGTTAACTTTGTCGCCACCCTGCTGATGTAATCCACAAAATATACTTGGCAAACTTTTATCATGTACGATATGTATTTGAGCGGTCTTCTTGCTCACCTCCTTTGGTCCTCTCTGCCACCCATTGGTTTGAAGCTGAGTCCATTTAGGGTATGTCCGCCATGACACTCTCTAGCCTGCGCGCTGCTGGCCCTGCTTCGCCTCTGCATGCGTCCCTATAGTGTCAGGGTCAATATTGCATGTTTTAGATGCACTTCAGCTTCTTCTGTCACATCGTCATGGCCTATGCTGTTGCCCATAATTTTGCGCATAATGAGTGCTTAAGCAGCCTCAGAGGCATCCATGCATGCTGCCCCGCGGTTTCCTGTCCATTTCCGTGGTGTTTTCCATCCTTTTCTGAGGGGTGTTCCCAGGTGTTTGGCCAAGCTTCCTGTGCAGACCTGGTCCCCTTGAAAAGAATTGCATCGAGTCTCCCCATTGACTTCAATGGGGTTCGTTATTCGAGACGAGCACTCGAGCATCGGGAAAAGTTCGTCTCGAATAACGAGTACCCGAGCATATTTTAGTGTTCGCTCATCTCTAAACTTTGCCTGTTTTATTTGTTGTTTTTTATATGGTGTTCCCTTTTTGGTATACTTACCTTTTGTAGGCTACACTGAATTTCTTTTGCTGTGTTTTTATTTAACTCAAGAAAGGCTGGGATTCAATTCACGCGCCGCTCCATAGACAGAACCGCAGTGTTTTTGCGCATGCGCGGTAACTTGGGAAGCGCTGAAAGTTTCAGTCGCTCCCATAGAAACCGCGCATGCGCATTAATTATCCCGGGCCGCTCCGCTCTGCTCTGCTCCCTCCCTGTCCGCTCTACTCTGTCCCGGTCCGCTCCGCACTGCTTTGCTCCCTCTGTCCCGTTCCGTAGCCCCCCTCTCCTCCGCTCCGTAGCCCCCCCCTCCTCCCCTCCCTGGGCCCCCTCTCCTCCGCTCCGTAGCCCCCCTCTCCTCCGCTCCAGGTGGGAGTGGAGAATGCATACAGTGTAACCTGCATGCATTCCTGGAGAACCTTCCTGTAGAAAAAAGAAAATAAAGTAAGTTTATCTGTGTATATGTATGTAATATGTATATGTATGTAATGAGTATATGTATGTGTATATGTATGTAATATGTATATGTATGTAATGAGTATATTAATATGTATATGTATGTAATGAGTATGTGTATATGTATGTAATGTGTATATGTATGTGTATATGTATGTGATGTGTATATGTATGTGATGTGCATATGTGGGTGTATATGTATGTGATGTGTATATGTAGGTGTTTATATGTGTATACATATATATATTATATATATATATATATATATATATATATATTCTGTATGTATTTTATACTAACAAATGAGGCCTGAGGTTCATTACATCCAATTGAGTTACAACTGCAGAGATTCCTCTGTTACACTGAAATGTTTCCCATTGAGATAATATTGTAATACAGAATCTGGGGGAGATCTATCAGAAGTGTCTGAGATCAAAACTGTTCTAATTGCTCGGGAGATCTATCAGAAGTGTCTGAGATCAAAACTGTTCTAATTGCTCGTGGCAACCAATCAGAGCTCAGCTTTAATTTTCCCAAAGCAGTTTATAAAATGAAAGCTGAGCTACGATTGGTTGTCATGAGCAACTGGAACAATTTTGATCTCAGACACTTCTATATCTAATATATATCTATCTATCTAGGTAAAGTTCAAGTCTGCACAGTCCCTAAGTCTCCTCAGTAGGAGCGGTTAAAGAGTTAATTCCTATTAGTTCCGACAGTGTCTCGTGCTCTGGGTTTGTTCACACTGATGCCTTTCACCCTCAGGTATTGTAATATTCTGGATGGTGAGAATAGTGTAGTTTGCTCTGCAAACAGTAATAGAAACCGGGGACATATAATCATGAGATCCGTCATGGTTCTTGATGTAGTGTGAACAGAACCTTGGTGATTTAAACTAAAATTATTGCAACTATTATTTGTAAAAAGATACATTTGTGTCTCATTCTATGTATCTAGATATATTCTGCCGTCAGCAGTACAGACAAGTTAGAAAAAGTGGCACTGGCAGTGTTTCACCAGCACCCATCCTCCACCACGCGGAGATCACATGGGTGACTAATGTTGTAGCAGCGATACACAGCAACAAATCCCATATGTACCAACAAACAGATGCTGTGTGTCCTTATAGGTGTGAACAGTAATGGTGACAATGCTATGTTGTGTAATGACTGCAACCCATAGGAAAGAGTCACACAGGTGCAATGATGACACAACATGATACAACTCCAAAAGCGGATATTCCTATACTATGGCCAATGACACACACGAATGATGTAAGCAATACTGTATACGAAATATTAATTCTCAAGACTGTCAACATCATCCAAACAATAAAAAATTATGAAAAATCTCAAAATGTGTCCACGGGTCAAGACTAAAAAACAAAAATAAACATACTTCTGCCATTGCTTTGTCATTTCAGTATGTGAGCCTAGAGAGTATGAGCAACTTACGTATGTTTGGTGTGCAAAGGCGTCTACAAGTAAGTCTGACCATACAAAGCTACAGAGACTGTTAGGTATTTTCCCTAGTGATCTGTGTAATCAAACCTTTATATATGTTGTTGAATAAAATTGAATAATATTCCAGGATTGTAGCTGGACTTGTTGAACTAGGGGAGGGTCCTTACACTGCTCTGCTGTAAAATCTCTGCACTGAATTGCCCCAGAACTTCTCCATTCTGAAGGACTTCTGTTCTATTAAGCCAGAAACCTCCTACAGCTTTTACTTAGAGTAGAGGGTAGGGACTACAGAGCAGTTCAATGCATAGAGCTAAGAGTGCAACAGTGTCAGAACTTCATGGTCAAAACTGATGAAAGTTTCCTTTAAATGTAATACATTGCATTTGAAAAACCTATTTTATTTTACCCAGAAGTACAATTAAGTGAGCTTTATATTCAATGTCATCATGATAGATTTCTTATTGTTTTCATGGAGTTTATGCTGCAGATTTTGAGCCAAAAGCAGAATAGTGATGAGCGGATGATTTAGAGTTCTGGTTCAAAGAAATTTTCTAAATCTGTGGGTTCGGTAACCAAACCCCACCGGTAACCCTTTTATCCATTTTGGGGAGGTTTGTTGTTCCTGATGATGTTATTGAGAGTAATTTTTAAAATTCGACCAAACCCAAATTTTAAAGGATCAACTCATCACTAAGTGACTGTGCGACTGAGCATGTGTGACCCCCAGCAATTGTCTCAATAGGTGGACATGCATATTGCTGTACATTTTGAACACCAGGTGGCACCATATATGAAAATAAATGCTATTTGCTGCCTTTTTTTTTAGAAATAATGCAGCGTGTACAACATCAGAGCCAAATTCATACATATATTGGTAATATTTCAAGGGTTCAAGTTCAACAGTCGGATGGACAGCGGCATCTTAATGGACTATTTGCTATGAATATAGATCTTATATGAGGAACCTTGTGTTTGTCCTCATCACTCAGTCCCTTCTCTCCAAGACTTGGGTGGGCACCTTTATAGTGGGCACCTTTATAGTATGGACGCTCACTGTTTACCGCTGAGGTCTAGTGTCTGTACCAGGAAAAAATAGGGGGTTTTGGCGATTTGGTTGTAATTAATTGTCAAGCCAAGGTTGTCACTGATATTACATGTGCCCATGCCATAGCAGGGTGGCATCTCTTACCCACCCTCAGCATTGTGACAGATTGCAACACAATTGCTATAAGACTTTGCAGCACATATGCCGCCTTCATATAGTGTGAACATGTCATTTCCATTCTGTAACACGCCAGAGAAACAGCTCTTCACATAAACCCTGTAATTACTGATGTGCAGCAGCTCTGCCAGCCCTGGCACCACCGAGGCATGAGAGGAGGTGCGGAGACGTGTGTGCCTCAGAGGCTCCCAGCACACCAGGTGTTAAATCCACACAGCACCAGCAGTGTGCGGCATTGGAAACCTGTCTGAGCTACTTGTGCATTCAGCTGGCATTGTGCAGACGTCAAATGCAATTGTATGCCCCCTCCCCCCACCATCCACTCACCAACATACTATATTGATGGAAGCGGCAAGAAACGCACAATATAAGACAGGGAGAGCAGCCGTGTACCACATCACTCACCGATATGTAATAACGGGGGAAAATTCAATCATTTCCTGCGTTCAGGCAAGTTTTGAGTCTGTCATAATAATATATAATAAATACGTATAAGGCAACCACCGGTGATGGGAAGACTTTCCTTTTGGCCTTGTATCCGCACCAGATTACTGCCCTATGGAGCCATAGTGGAGTGATTGCCAGCTGTGTTTCATACAGACGCGTTTCGGTTTATCAAATACGGACCTATATTTCTAGGTTTGACACAGCACAGGGACCAGGACTCAAATCTGTGATGCTGTGATCCACAACCTCCCCTGCAGGATCAATGTCCAGTCCTAAAGGTGTGATTATAGTACAGGACCATAGTCCGTGACTCACAGCATCATATAGGACTATAATGTGTCAGGCTTCAGAGGTAGTGGACCCGCTGTACCACCGCGGGCGATGACATAAGTCGACACCAGGGAGCGGAGTCTGGGTCTGTTTGTAATCACGAAAAAAACCTCTTTAAGGCTATATTCACACTGCCATTGCCTGCCCGTACCGTACCGTAGCGGGCAACGGCAGTGCACGGGGAGAGGAGGAGGAGGTGAGCGCAGCTCATCCCCGCCCCTCGCCAGAGGGATACATGGCGCACGGCACCGTATTACGGGTAAAGATAGGACAGGTCCTATCTTTTTCCCAGGTACGGTGTGCACGGTGCCGCACGTGTGCTGAACCGCACCTCTCCCGTAGGGTGCCGTGCGCCCATTGCCGTCTATGGAGGACGTATATCGGCCGTATATACGTCCTCCATACGGTAGTGTGAATGTAGCCTTAGATCCACTTTACATGTATTATTATGTATGATGGGACCTGGGTAACAAACAAATTAGGGCACTCTATACTTCCCAAAGTTTCCATTCACATATTTCCATCATATTATGCCAGTATAAGACATATTCCTGTATATTATCCATATTTGCAGCCCCCATAATATTGCAAGATATTTCTAAAAAAGGTTCTCAAATTAAAAATGGGTTTTAATATAGAGTCTGTTTTTATGTAAATTTTGACATTGGTCTTTTCCATTTGCAAAAAAACATTTCAATAAATTATTATAAAAAAGGGCTCCCCTTCATTCCCCTATGGGTGTTTTTTTATTTAGATGGACCCTTTGGAACACAACGCACTAAAATCTATCCGTCAATATGGGCTACAAGCATCACCACTGTTTTTCTAAAAAGTTGCTTTCTAGAGGGGTCGAGGGCTTTCCATAAAGCAAATCTACCATCAAAATCCATCATAATAAACCAGGGACACTTACTCATAGATCCAGGCACCGTGACTGTGGTAATCTTCTTTGCTATCCATGTTCTCCTTTCTTCTAAAATCAACTTTTAAAATTGTGGTTATGAGCCAGAATGGCTCCTGGGGGGTGTTACCTGAAATCCTCTGTGTTGCAGCTTCACAGGCTTTTACACTGTGCAGGAGCACTTCCTCCTCCCTTAATATGAGATCACATCAGGCAGAGGGAGGGGAAAGTACTGAGTGAGTAGGGGGAGACAGCTTGTGATTTGGCAGCATGGAGGGGAGCTGGTAACACCCCTCAGATCCCTTCAAGCTCATCAGCATCATTTTAGACTTTAGAAGGAAGTCTGCCTTGCATAACAAATATAAGACGATTACCACAGTCACGGTGCCTGGATAATAATTCTTTATCTATATAGCGCCTACAGAGCCTGCAGCGCTGCACAAAGCTTGCCAAATCAGCAAGATGGTAGAATTCCTTTAACTCTCACCACATATAATCCCGACAAGGTATCTACTACCATTTAGATATGGTGCATGGGCATGTGCTAATGTTCCTAATGCTGTGGTTGGCATCAGGTCTCCCCATTTACCCCGTATGGGTTCTCTATGTAGGTTGATTTTCTCTTGGATGTATGTGTGTTAATACAATGGTTGTTCACTGTGTCGCTTATCGATACCTGTTCACCTGGTTGAACATCCACCATTTGTGGACAACCACCTTTTTCCCCAATTTAACACAGTCGGAGGCCATTTTTGATTTTGAGTGCCAGTTCTGTGTTTTTGAAAAAATGTTCCATAAAAACATCCAATCCGGTACAAGGAGATATCTCGTTGCCTGAGATGCAGGGAGGTTTGTGCTGAGCGTTGAAGCTGCAGCTATTTGCATTGTCTCCTCCCTGGAGACGTCCACGTGTTTTGGTCCCCATGACAAAATTCCTTTGTGATTAAGAGCGGAGAACAACTAGAACATCTCCGAGTATTTCATGTAGGATAAACCTCTGCACCGGGGGCCATTACAAGCGCCCTGCATTCTAGAGTCTCTTTTATCCACCCACGTCTGAACAAAGTGAGAAAATAAAGCACAAAGAGAGTCCGCGGTGACAATGGTAATTGTAGACTTATTCAACTTTGACACCCCAGCGGCAGAGCCGACGCCTGTACTCATATATTTCATCAGCCGCTTCAATTGAGAATACACAGCGAAGCCTGAACTTCCCAGTGATCCGTAGCAAACGCGAAAACAACCAATACCAATTCCTAATAGACTTGTGGGGTTTCCATATCTTCTGCGCTTTAACTCGTCTTTAAAAATGTCATTCAGATCTGGATGAAGAGTCTGGTGATGTAAACCGCTCTTCAGATACACATTATCTTCCTATCGCTTCAGCGCTGTTCACACTACGTTAAGCGACGTGATTGGGGTACAATGAAACATCCCAAATAAATATTACATTCCCTTAAGGTAGCCCAAAAATATGGCTTTTGTTAATCACTGTGTGTGGGCGGGGTAATTAAGACTCTCACTGTCAATCACTGTGTGTGGGGGGTAATCAGGACTCTCACTGTCAATCACTGTGTGTGGGCGGGGTAATTAAGACTCTCACTGTCTATCACTGTGTGTAGGTGGGGTAATCAGGACTCTCACTGTCAATCACTGTGTGTAGGCGGGGTAATCAGGACTCTCGCTATCAATCACTGTGTGTGGGCGGGGTAATCAGGACTATTGCTGTCAATCACTGTGTGTGGGGTAATAAGAACTCTCACTGTCAATCACTGTGTGTGGGTGGAGTAATCAGGACTCTCACTGTCAGTCACTGTGTGTGGGTGGGGCAATCAGGACTCTCACTATCAATCACTGTGTGTGGGTGGGTAATCAGACTCTCACTGGCTAATCACTGTGGTAGGCGGGGTAAAAGGACTCTCACTGTCAATCTACTGTAGGGGGGAGAGTAATCAGGACTACATGTCAATACTGTGGTGGGTGGAGTAATCAGGACTCTCATATGTCATACCGTGGTGTGGGGGGGTAATCAGGACTCTCACCTTCAATCACTGTGTGGTGGGGGGTGTAATCAGGACTCTCACGGTCAATCACTTGGGTGGGCGGTAATAGATTCACTGCAATCACGTGTGTGGGTGGGAGTAATCAGGACTCTCACTGTCATCAACTGTGTGTGGGTGGACGCTAATCAGGACTCTCACTGTCAATCACTGTGTGTGGGTGGGGTAATCAGGATTGTCACTGTCAATCATTGTGTGTGCGTGCGGTAATCAAGACTCTTTTTGTCAATCACTGTATGTGGGCAGAGTAATCAATATCAATCACAGTGTGTACGTGGGGTAATCAGGACTCTCCCTGACTATCCTAGGAGTCCTTTTAAAATAGTACTCTACCTTTTACTCAGAAAGCAAAATAAAGAAAACAGAGCTCAGATTTTCCATCTCTATCAAATCCTATTTTCAGAAAGGGTAACAGAAATCAGTAAACTGATTCATTTCTGAAGTGTATTGTGGTTTGCAACCTGAGCATCAACGTAAGTATCTTTTTAGAGCCTAAAGTTACATTCCAAAAGGGTTTCTCCAGATTCTAAACCCAACATTATTTCTTGGAAGTAAGAAGTGTGATACCTCCTAACATGCTTTAAACTGCATCTGCATCCACAGGATGTCAATACAGTGTAAATCAAGACAGAACAGGGGTCAATAGACTCCCTCTCAGTCAGAGTAAAGATGTACATTAGGGGGTCTCAATACAAAACTGTGCTTGCGGCCCCTGATATGCCAAATTTGTAAGTACCCTAAGATATGCCAAGACTAAAAAAACCGCTAAAATTCTAATTTCAATTTATTACATTAGACATGTGCAGTATTAGGCTGGACCACCAGAGTACAAGCGGATCCTCCGGTGGGCCCTGGTACAACCTAATGATAAACCCCACAGGGCCAGCAGAAAATAACCCAATTTGGAAGCTGCTAGAGTCTATTTCCTGGGGGATAATGAAGAGTGAGGCCCCAGTCTAATTTTCTCTGTAGGGCCTAAGTAACACGAGTCCAACACTAGACAACTGAGTCCCATCTTTATACCACTCACTCAAAACTATCCCCCTACCCCAAGCTTCTCCTCACACTTTTAAGAGGGTTCTGTGTCTGTTAGCAGTCAGCTGTCAATCACTGACAAGAGGTGAAGGGAGGTTGGGTCAGACATGAACAGCACTCAACTCATGAATATACTAGACTCATAAATTATCTGTCCACTCTATCCATGAACCGAAAATACCATGGCTGTCGGGCGGATCACTGAATGTGATGCTGCGAGACCAGCAGCTTCCAAAAATTTCAATGCGGACCCGGAGTCCCAAGAAGGCACACACTTTGAACTGGCTGCCTCGTACGCACACTGAGGACACAGGACATGGTCCAAACGTGGAGAAGCTTCGCACGCATCTAGGGACGCTCTCCCAGAACCCTAGGTGTGCATTTCCCGAACGTTGGGGCCGGGAGGTACAGTACCACCATGAGAGCGATGTCAACCCAATGGGTTTTACAGCTTCCCTTGTTTGCATAATCGGGTCAGTAACATCGGCCGCAGCGTCTCCTGCTGTTCAAGGGCTCAAATGTCCTGGTAAATTCAACACATATATAAAGGTGAAGTGGTAGATGCCAGGTAGATAGAGGCGCCATTCACAACAGTAGAGGTGCATATCCCTTATTGATGATCTTTCTGATAGGATAACGAGTTTCGGGAGTGGACCACCCCCTTCATCAGGTCCAAGGCAAAAGGTCTAAGCCTAATGTGTTATAACAAAATTATTGTGGGCGATGGTGAGTCCTTCAGGAGTCGGTGGCTGACATGCTACATGCGTCCACCCCTTGCTGTCTCATTTTTCATTTTGTTTCTGAAATATAAGGGTGTTCTGGGTTTTGACTCACCCTGTAAATATGTTTTGTTCCCTTTTGTTCCCCTTTCTGGGCCCACCATGGTCAGTCAGTTTATAACATTACCCTACCCAGTCGGCCAGGATCCTATTGGGGCTCCGCTAACACTCTATAAGCAGAAAAGGACATGGGGTCCTGGAGCTTCACCTTTGTCAATGATAATACCATATATATATATATATATATATAATAATATATATATACATCCAGGCGGTCACTTAAGGACACCCGACTCTAACAACCCATAGTTACAGACACCCCTCTGCCCACTGTGACCTCTGGTGACGCTCTCTGGATGCTTTACTATAGTCCCAGACTGCAATGATCACTGTAGGGTCTGTAATGAGCTTTATTGATAATTCTTGGTCCCAATTACAACCAAAAATTTTGAAACTCCAATTGTCCCTGGGGCAAAAGAAAAAAAATTGACTAGAACTCTTCATTATAAAATATACAGTTTCGACTTACATACACAATTCACTTAAACAACACCTCCAACCCATCTTGTATGTAACCCCGGGGACTGCCTGGTATATAATATATATATATTATATAGATATATCTTATATATATATAATATATAAAATGAAAATATTCATATACCAGTACACACCAGGGTGTAACTCGGAGTGGGCTGGGCCCCATAGCAGACTTCTGAATTGGGGCTCCTTCTCCCTTCATCAGGCAGATTTCTTATCCCAGGGGGGGTTGAAGGCACATATCATTCCCAGTAACTGCAGACCACAAGGGGGAAGGTAGACAGCACACAACTAGAGATGAGAGATTCCGCTCTCCCAACATTTCTTATCTGAATTCCCGACTCAGCTGTATACAGAGGATGATTTTGCTGTACAATGTGCCGCATATTGGGGGTCATTTACTAAGGGCCCGATTCGCGTTTTACCGACGGGTTACGCAAATTTTTCCATTTTGCGCCAATTTTCCTTGTATTGCCCTGGGATTTTGGCACACGCGATCGGATTGTGGGGCATCGACGCCGGCATGCACGCGACGGAAATCGGGGGCCGTGGCCGAACGAAAACCCAACGGATTTGGAAAAACCGGCACATTTAAAAAAAAGTGTCGCGGGACACGCGCTTACCTGCACCAAGTATAGGATCGTGAACTCCTCGGGGAACTTCAGCGCAGCAGCGACACCTGGTGGACATCGGAGGAACTGCCTTAGTGAATCGCCGGAGACCCGAATCCACCGCAGAGAACGCGCCGCTGGATCCCGAATGGACCGGGGAAGTAAATCTGCCCCAATATGTATATAATGGTGCACATCCTCCTGTCTTTAGTGTCAGGTTGGATGCCGGGGCCCCCTGACACTGCGGGCCCCATAGCAGTCGATATGGCTGCTAACCCTGTAGTTACACCCCTGTACACATGAGTATGTGATATAAAAGACATAAGATCTGGAATATGGGTGTCATGTATACAATACCAGCTGGGTGACTACTAGAGGGTGAACGCTGCAGATAAAGAGACATCAGTGAGCGCCGGTAGACAAAGCTTTCCTCTTTCAGCTTCGAATTTATCATTTTTCTTTCACGTACATGTGAAAAAAAAAAACACAAAATCCTCAGTATCTCAATTGCTAGTAAATGAGGCAATGATATATGCTTAATTCCCGCCTGCGCCTGATGGGAATGTGTAATGGATGTCCGTGTCAGGCGCTGGAGGAGTAGTCGGCTGTGTGAAGCGAGGGGTAGCTTCTTTTATTGAGAACACCTGGATGCATTAATTAACTAATACGTTATGTAAAACGCTTGCAGTAATTACAGCCGAGGCTTTTATATATACATCCAATCCCTGGCAATGCCGAGCGGATAGAAGGGCTTATTAACCAAATCGTCTCTACTCTACTCAAGGGATAGTATGAGATGAACTATCTTCAGGAAACAGCGCCACACTTGTCCATAGGTTGTGTTTGGTATTTGCAATTCATCAAGTGCTGGGATCTGGGGAGATCTTTCTGGAAGGTTCTATTAAGAAACTAGATCTAAAGAAGACATTGGGGCAGATTTACTTACCCGGTCCATTCGCGATCCAGTGGCGCGTTCTCTGCGCTGGATTCGGGTCCGGCCGGGACTTATTAAGGTAGTTCCTCCGACATCCACCAGGTGGCGCTGCTGAAGTCCGCTGGAATGCCTCGAAATACACCGGCCTATCCTGGATGAAGGTGAGTGAAATTTTCGCGACACAATTTTTTAAAAAAATGCGGCGGTTTTTCTGAATCCGTCGGGTGCCGCTGCGCCACAATACGATCGCGTGCGCCAAAATCCCGGGGCAATTCAGGTACAATCGGCGCAAATCGGAAATATTTGGGTAACACGTCTGGAAAACGCGAATTTTTTAAATTACTTTTTAGAGCATTTTTTTATAGGGTATTAATTAAAAATTATCTTTTTTCGGAAGTTTTTGCGTTTTTTTTCTACGGCGTGTACCGTGCGGGTCCAGTAACGATTCTGTTTTATTATACAGATTGTTACGGATGCGGCAATACCAAATATGCAGGGTTTTTTGTGTTTTTGTGTTTTTTATACTTTATTAAGCGTTTTTATGGGAAAGTGACATTTTAGGGGCTTCTATTTTTATGTATTTATTTTTTATTTATTCTAATGTTAACTTTAGTGTTTTTGCATATTTTTACTTATATATACTTGAACTTGAACCAGTGATGCTCTGATCACTGGTTTAAGTTCATCACTGGAGGGGGAGGTGGGTGCAGCGCCCCCTCTGTACTGGTCAGTCACTGGAGGGGGAGGTGGGTGCAGGGCCCCCCTCTGTACCGGTCAGTCACTGGAGGGGGAGGTGGGTGCAGCGCCCCCTCTGTACTGGTCAGTCACTGGAGGGGGAGGTGGGTGCAGCGCCCCCTCTGTACTGGTCAGTGACTGGAGGAGGGGGTGGGTGCAGCGCCCCCTCTGTGTGAGTCAGTGACTGGAGGAGCGCAGTCTCCCCATGTTTAGGGATATGTTCGGCTGCTTTTAGCTATCCTGTGTCATACAAGCTTATCCTACCCATGACAATAATATATGACAATAGGGCAGTGTGACCTCTCCAGCAATGACTGTGATATCCTTCCTATAGGTGTGAGGCTATCCTGTGTGTATAGGGGGCACCATGGTTTTCTTCACCTGCGATGCCTGTGGCGAATCCCTGAAGAAGGCCCAAGTGGAGAAACATTTGTCAATCTGCCGCAACTGCCGGTGTCTGTCTTGTATCGATTGTGGGAAAAATTTTTGGTAAGTCCAACGGTTACATGTTTTGTGGGGGTCGCTCATTTGGTAATTTTTAACCTGTGGTCATGCCTTCTGTCTGTGACACAGGGGGGAGGAATATAAGACCCACCTGAGATGTATATCCGAGAATGAGAAATATGGCGGCAAAGCCTTCGAAGCCAAAGCCAAAAAAGGAGATGTGAAGCAGCAGGAGTGGATTCAGGTAAGTGTCGGGGGACATGTGTATTAAAGGGATTGTCCCATAATGGATAACATCCCTAGTGACTGGTAAAATAGCGTCCATTCTATTTTTTTTTTTAGCGTATTCAAGAAGCAGCAAAGAAGCCGAACATCAGCAAAAATATAAAGAAAATTTTAGATCAGATTAGTAATTTTGACAACGTTCCGAAAAAGGAAGTCAAATTTCAGGTAGGTTGTCAATACCGAGCTATAATGGGTGCACTGTTTGTAACAAACTCCAGTAAGGAGTCCACAGGGGGTGCAGTAGAGTGCTGCAGCTTACTAACTAGGGTAAGTACAACACCCTAATGGGGTCACACGTATTGTGCTTGCCTTTATAAAGTCTGCGAGCAGTGGGTCATGTTTTGAAACAAAATTCAAACAATACAATACAACACAATGCAATATGGTGGCCGGTCCTGATCCGATGAGTTTGTCTAAACACATATGTGATTGGGAGTAATTCTTACCAAAGTGTAACATGTGAACGTGGCCGTGCTGTCCAACAGAAAAGAATGAAAATTTGATACATATATTGATACATTATGACACGTTTAAACAAAAAAATTTTTTTATCATATATAGAATTGGATGAAAAATTGCTTAAAGATTTCTGATCCGAAGTTGATGGAAGAAGTATGGCAAGTTGTCGCACAAGCTACAACTCAGGTGAGAGTTTGACTCATTATCTGATTTGGCGAATGATAAAGGCCGTGACACTAATCTACCATGAAAATCCATTATGATAAACCAGGGACATTACACATACATCCAGGCACCGTGACTGTGGTAATCTGCTTATATTTGTTATCCATGGTCTCCTTCCTTCTAAAATCAACTTTTAAAATTATTCTGGTCTTTGGGGGGGTTGTTGACAGAAGTCCTTCAGTGATGCAGCTTCACGGTCTCGCCCTCCCTCTGTTCCTCAGCACTCCACCCCCCAACATCCCCCGCCTGAACTACACTGCAGCAGTGTAAGGCCGCAATCTCGGTGTTGGAGGGATATATTTGCTGCCGGATATACACCATTGTAGACGGCTATAGTGGTCCGACGGCACGCTGTTTCCTCCTCTCCGGCTATGGCAGGGCGAACATACATTTGTGTAAATGAGGCTTTACAGCCTTTGAATCTGTAGCACAGGGGGGCTCTTGTAATGCCCCCCTAGAAGGAAGGAGGTTGTGGGTTACAAATATAAGATGAGGCGTGGATCTACGTGCTTACCCATGTTTGATTTTGATGCTAGATTTCCTTTAAGGATACTAATTTCCAAACTGTACTGTAAAGAGAGGTTTCTGTAGGGTTTGGGTCAATTAATGGCTAATCACAGGTTGTCCCACTGTGGTAATCCTCATTGATCAACTCTACTCTAAGGGCAAAACAGCCACTAGTTGGTATCACAGGAGCCTCTTAATCTAATCACCTGCCTACTTGGACCAGCAGCCAACAAGGAAATGTCCCGTATTTGGGGAGGCCACTCATTGGATGAATAGGGCACCGTTGTGTGGGGCCAGTTACTAGGAGTACTAGAGCAGAGCCAGATTAGTATGTGTTAGTTTTTATTTTCTTGCCCCAGCCCAAATTATAGGGGTCTCGGCAGACTCTACTGCTGCGGACAGTAAGTTCCACTTTAGATGCCCTGCATTGCTGAGATTCTCCTTGATTTCACAATCTCACAGCAAAAAGATGAAACCAATAACAATGAACCAGCGCCTGAGGGCAAATCCGAGCCTTCTGAAACCACCGAGGAACCGGAGGAGGAGAAGAAGAAGAGCAAGCGGGAACGAAAGGAGGAAAGGCAGAAAAAGAACAAGAAAGAGAAAAAGGACCTAAACGCTGCCGAGGAGGCGCCGCAGAACGGCACAAAGAAGAAGGGGAAGAAACGGAGGATGGAGGAGGATGAGGAGAACAATGACGGAGGAAATGAAGAAGCTGATGGTGAGGAGGTCACAAGCCAAAAGACGAAGAAGCAGCAGCGGAAACAGAAGGGCGGCCCTGTCACCGAGAACGGGGAGGCTCCACGGAACAAGAAGAAGCGCAACGATTCAGAAGGTACAAGCATTGGAGGGAGGGGGTTTTCAATGTTCAGTTTCCTCAGGATTGGTCGTGGTCTGACACCTGAACCCCACATCGATCAGCTGTTCAGGCTGCCTTTTGGCTCTGGAATCTATACAGTAGACAGATCCGGAGGCAGAATGTTTCCTCCTCTAGAAAACTAGCGGTTGAAGCGAGCACTATATAATGAGCGAAGCCTTCTAGTTCAGTCAACTATATAAATTCCTGCCTGCACAGCTGACTGATAGTGGAGTAAAGGTGTCAGACTTATCCACCCACTTATCACTTCTTTTAAATTTAGCTTGTTTACCTCTCCTCCAGAGTCATGTGAAAATGAGCAGAGAAGAGTCATATTTTACTCGGTTTTTATTATAGGTAAATGAGTCATATTTCACACCGAGAGGGAACTCAAAAAAAAAGACATTTCATCACCTACCTGATATGGCTGTAGTCTAATTGGATAAAACCTCTGACAGGTTCCCTGTAAATTCATCTGCTCTCGTGCAGTAAATCTGCTGCTTTAAGCCCTGTAGTAATCTAATGAGCTTTGGCCCCAACTTCATCCTCACCACAGACTGGGACCAAGCAGGTCAAACAACTTCTACAATCCTTAATAGTTCCTATGACCTCCGTTGGAACACAGATTTTGTTCTCTTCTATAATGAACTTGTCATTACAACACATGACATGAGTTCCCTCCTCGCAGGAGCCCCAAATTATCTGTAACTGATGACATGTTTTGCTGCATCAGAGTATATACATGCGCCGGCTCCTTGCTCCTGGCTGGACGCTGTAGACTACAGGGAAATACTAGACCGAAGAGCACAAGGATTTATATTAAAGGGTATTTTTAATTAAAATTTCTGGGTGATTGGGAGAAATATGCAATATACCTGGCTCCCTGCCAGCACCCACAGCCTAGTCCTGAGGGTTGTGCTATTTCATATAGTAACGTCCGCCTGATCACTTGCACGTTTATGCTGAAGTTCGTGTGAATGTACCGCTACTTTGTTTAACCCCTTCATCTGTATAATACACTTTTTGAGAGAAAGGTGACCTTTCCAATCACAAGGATTATACTGATAAAGTTTCAACCCAATCCTTTTTAACAGGTGGCAGCAAAGGAATGTTTTTTTTTGTTAAAGGTGATTTCCTTCCGTGTAGTACATCTTGACAAAAAGAAGATTCTGGAAATGTGTGGATAACCCCTCAAAGGGGTTGCACCAAGATGTATTGTTATTTCCTATCCATAGTAGATAACAGTCTAATCGGTGGTGGACTGACTGCCGGGATCCACACTGTTTACAAGACTGGGGTTCTTAATGCAAGTTTAGCATGTATCCTGCCGCTCCATTCAGTAATATGTGAATTGCAGGAATTGCACATGTATCTCCAGGACTCCCATCCCCTGTCTACGAGAATGCTGGACATACTGGAGCGCTGTGCTCAGCAATTTTCTGTACACTTGCATAGTGGATTAGCAAGAAAGGTGGAACCCCAATGATCATTTTTAGCATCCCGAGGCCAATGTGTAAGGTGAATATCTACTAATCCCTGCCTGTATCTAAACCCTTATCGGTTTTATCCCAAGAAGAAGTACAGGAAGAGGAGTCTGGAGAGAACGGCGTAGAAGAAAATGACGAGGAGGACGGTGGTAAAAAAGGTAAAAGCAGTGACGACCCCGCACCACCATTATTACTAGTGCAGGGCCATCTGCCCATTAGTGAGGCAAGTCCAAGAGACTCGCCCCGTGCACTGCAGGGATTTCCCGGACAGAATCTAAAAGCATTGGACTGAACTTAGCACTTTACTTCAGTCCAGTGGTTCCAGGTTCAGTCTGTGAAATCCCTTCAGCCAGACTAAACTAAGGCTGTGTAAGGTCTTGTGCACATTAACATTGTTTGGGGATGTTGTGTCAATGGCTAACGCAAGACCAGAGCCACAAATTATGGAGCCGTCGTCTTCCATTGTCTTTGTTCCATGAGGTCCGTTGCTTGTGACCCGCAATGGTGCACACTGATGCTCAGAGATCCTTAGGCCTGGGTCACGGTGCACAGTGACCGGATGCCATAGACCTCTATTGGGGAGTGGTGAGATCTGGTCCTACTTGAGCTACCATAGACATTAGTGGCATTGCTTGTATAGGTGATAGGGGGATACATTTTTACAACTGGTTTTCATTACTTTTTGTTTTTAGGTAAATTTTGCTGGAAGGGAACCATCAAGGCTTTGCTCCGACAGGCTCCGGACCATGAGCTGCCCATCAAGAAGCTGAGGAAGAAGGTGACTTTTACTCTACTGAGTCTGTAATCAATGTTCTGTCTAGTGATCAGAGATCAGCCCTAGCGAGAGGCGACCTTTCAATGGGCAGAGAGTACTAATGGCAAGAACCCCCTTTAACCCTTTCGTGAGCAAGGCTCATTGGTACATGAATGTCCAGGTCACGTTTTGCAGATCTGTAAGGCTCTTCTTTGGAACAGCTTTACATATCAAAACTTTATTTTTAATAATTTCTATTTTGTCTTTAGACAAATGACTAAATATGTGAATGGAAATGCATAATTTTTTGTCCTCTGTCCACTTAGTTACAGTAAAATATTATAAACTTTTAGCCAAATATTGAAAGACATCACTCCGCAACCTTTCCCCAGGTTCAGCTACAGATTCAGAGGGCGCGCGTACTTCTGCAAACTGTCAGCTCCCTCTCCGTTCTGCCTTTAGTTGATCAGATATATCTTCTGATCCGTGGCACCTAGAAATGCAGTTCTGGTATCCTACTAAAGAGGAGAACATCCCCTATATTTCAGGATTGTGTTTCTAGGTGCCACAGAACCAGTTGTATCAATTATTAAAATCAGAAATGTATAGCACCCCATTTCTTATTTTAATAATGGATACAGCTGGTTCTATGGCACCTAGAAACACAGTTCTGGTGCCATATTAAAGAGGATTGTGTTTCTAGGTGCTGTTAGAGATGTGTACTGTTAAATTTGCAGTAAGAAATGTGACATGGTTCTATACATGTGCTATCTACACAGAGTATATAAGTAGGATTTATGTAGTCATGAAGGGGATAAACGTGTATTTTGGTCACAAAAAGTTATCGACTATCCACAGCTGACCGGTGGGTGGTCGCTGTGATTGCAACCCCACAGATCACGAAAGTTGGGGGTTCTGTAGTACCCCCAAATGAATAGAGCAACCTGATTCTATATTCATTGTATGGGGCTTTGGTATGGAACGGAAGTGTGTGCATTTCTGAACTGTTCCATTCATTTGGGGTACATTTGTCCCCCCAATATCAGCAAGTTATTCCCTTTTCTGTCAATAGGAGAGAACTTTGACTTGACTACCCCTTTAAAGGGGTTCTCTGGAGGTGGAAAAACATGGCTGCAGTCTGACAAAAACAGCGCCTCACCTGACCATGGGTAGTGTGTGGTATTGCAACTAAGCTCCATTTATTTCTATACAGCTGAGCTGCAGTACTGGCAGTAACCATGGTCAGGTGTGGTGCTGTTTTTGGAAGACTGCAGCCATGTTTTTACACCTCCTGAGAACCCCTTTAAGGAAACTAATATAACATGACATTTGTTTGTTGTCTTCTAGGTCATTGCACAGTACTACGTCATCTCTTCAGAGCATCACAAATCCGAGGAGGAGATCCTCGCCACCTTCAACGCCAAAATAAAGAACAATCCAAAGTTTAGAGTATTAAAAGACAGAGTAAAACTTGTAAAATAAGTATAGACCTATTGTATCCAGTTGGTGGGATTTCTCTGCAATGTTCTCCTGGTTGTATACTGTCTAAACAGAGACCAAACTACACATTTTAGGAAAGTTTTTTGATATTTTACCTTCAGAATTTCAGTTTAGTTTTTTTTTACAAAAACTATAGTGGATGCAGCAACGATAAAAAGCATAAAAAACCTCATTCCTTTTCTGTCTTAAGTTTAGTTTGTTTGAGACCTCATGCTTTCTATAACATCTGTGTAAGTGTGCGGGGGGCAGGATATGAGGTAATTTACCAATATACATCTAGTAATAGTTCTGCTCCGCTTTCTTGATAAAGTGAAGCCTCCTGTCTTTTACCTCATCAGCCGGAGATTCCTGACTATAAAATGGCCGCAGATGGAGGGTCATGTGATCTCTACCTGTCCGCGCGTAATTGCCCTGCAAGGACCTTATGATAGAATTCATAATTATAGGATCATGGTCCTGGCAGGGCAATTGTTCATAGAGAGTTAGAGATCAAACATTTGATGGACAAGAATCTCTGGCTGATGAGGTAAAAGGCTGCACAATATCAAGAAAGCGGAGCAGAACTATTAATAGTAATGGTACATTACTGAATAATCCCCCCCCCCCCCACACACACACACACACTTACACCCCCCCTGATGTAAAGTGACCAACCCCTTTAAGGACAAACATGGATGGTCAAGTGGATGGAATTTGTGTCTACTGTAAGTTCTGTTCCAAGGTTTTGTTTAAGAGCTGTATCAAACAATCTGAACCCAACTTGGCTCAAATAAAAGGGGTGTAAGGATGGATGTGTACTGTATACCCGGTGACACTGTACCTGTGTATATATCACAGATACCGTAATCACTTGAATTTAAATGAAACATTTTTGCATTGATGGCTGTCTATAAGGTTACGTCTCAGGGAGCAGGGATGGTTGCACAGTGAGGGAGCAGAATAAAAGGGAAGATGTTACATCCACAATGCAGATCTGCCAGGAGCTTGTCGTAGAGCAGTTAATGATTCAGTATTGCAAGACCATGCTGACTAACCCTTTAAATGGGCCTAGGGATGCAACTGGGATGTAAGCCAAACCAAACACATATCAGCAGGATGGTTGAGGGCTCGGGCTGTTTAATGGGTCGGACATTGACTTGTAAGATCACAAGGTGGCAGTAGAGGTGCAGACTCTTCAAGACTCCTTAAACCTATTGAATTCTGCACCTTAAGAGGTTGGTTTCACAGGGGGCAGATATGAAGCCGTTCTGTGACTAAACTGCTGCATTGTAAAAGCCAAAAAGATGTTTCCTGACATTGCTAAAAACATTAGGACCGGGGGCGGCGGGGGCCATGATGTTTTATTATCTTACTGGGCTCTAACAAAAACCACAAACACCTCAAGCTGCTAAACTTCCCTTTCCCTATAACAATGTGTCTGCAGATTAGGCTGCATGTTCCGGGTCTCTTGGTTTATACATGGTTGTACATGTGTGTACCAAACAGGTTTTAATAAAGAAAAAATTTGTATGAATTTCCTTTTATTTTTCGTCTGTTTTGTGCTTGTACACAATCATCACTAAAAGATTTAGGGACAGGAGACGCGGATTAATATGCCGGACTCGCCTTCTGTGAAGACGGTGATCGGACTCTCTGTGATTTTCATATGTGTTTACAGCCATGGAGAGGAACCATTTGGGGCAATGCTTTTTAATGGGGGTTTTCAATTAAGTATTTATTTTGGAGAATCCTCTTCAAGGGTATATAAATATATACTGTCAGTCCCCAGGTTAAGTACAAGATAGGTTCTTTAGTTATGTTCTAAAATCGATATTATTGTCTGGGCATTGATATTTAATTCATCTGCCATATACATAAATTTCTTCAATTTAACTTAATTTTTTTTTTATTTAACTGTGTGAAGATAATTTCCTATACATGTAGTCATATTGTCCCGTCGAAAAGAGATTGTCCTTGGATACGACCACCTCTGTTGTAGTGATGGCACAAATAAATTGTTTTTGCATATGAAATCGACAGTAATTACTGCATGTCCTACAGCCGTCCTATGGTAACGATTGCTGAATCTTGGTGGTCCGGTACTGCACTAGCACATGTGTGCCCACCGCTGCCAGTGCAGCGATGGTCGTATCCAAGGAGAGCTTAAAATTAAATGCGAATGCCCAGATGGGAATACCCCTTTAAATGTCAGAACAGGTACATTTTTGATAAGTGTAACATCAGTCATAAGTATTTTTTATTCCACCTTGTGATTTTCATTATTTTAAACGGTCCTTACTATATAGCAGTGAAGGCGAACCTTTTGGAGACAGAGTGCCCAAGCTACAACCAAAATCCACTTATATTTGGAAGGTGCCAACATGATAATTTAAGCAGTAACTTATTGATCCATGCTGTATTACAGGTTTTAATCGTATTGGCATCCTGAGTTCACCAATACAATAGAAAGATGATGGAGAAATTTGGATTGTAGCTTCCCTCCAAGGTCCTGATCCTTTGTCTTCACGGGACTCGGAGCATGGGGTCCAATGACAATCCATCTCTATCCACACCTTCTCACTCCTCCTGTAGCCCTGGCAGCTAAATAGCACTGAGCATGGCATGTCCTGGTCTGTATTGGATCACAGGAGAAAGCTTTGAGTCCTAGCTGGCAAACTCTGTGTTGGGGTGAAGGCCTGGGTGCCCACAGAAAGAGCTCTGAGTGCCAAACTTGATTGGTATATCAATACCCCTGCCTTTTGGTGATGAAGAGATCCTGCAGAACACAAACCCTGACTCTGAGTCATAAGTCCGGGTTTCGTTCACCCGGTGAAGTCACTGGTCACCAATGTTATCCTTCACATGCACACCATGACAATTGTTTCTCCCTGTGATCGGGAACAACAAGATTGGTGCCAAAAATCAGTGGGCGAATTTGATCCCAGGCTGATTTTGCAAGTTCCTCCTGCTCTGCACTCGTTACCTGTAGCTCTTCCTACTCTGTACTCATTTTGTGGATTAATTGTGCATGTTTGAACTTGTTTCCAGTATAAAAGAGTCCAGTCCACAAACTCAATCAATCACACACCAACCTCTCCACCATAGGCAAGACCAAGAGCTGTCTAAGCGTGGATCAGCTTCAGGACAATAGGCAAGTAGCTTGATGAGAAGAAAACAAATGGTGGCGCAATTATTAGAAAATGGAAGAAACATGAATGTCAAACATTAGATCTTCCTCAGGCTGGGGCTCCATGCCAGATCTCACCTTGTGGGGCAAGGAAAAAGCCGTCCTGAAGCCAAGCTGTGAACAGTCTCTAAAATTACCGTTAGTACCACTCCATCATGGGTTAAAATCATCCGGGACTTTCCAGGTCCTCCTGCTAATGCACGCACATATCCAGACCCGTTCGAAGTTCCCCATTGACCATCTGGATGATCCAGAGGTTGTATGAGAGAAGGTCATGTAGTCAGATGAGACCAAAATAGAAATTTTTTGTATCAACACTTGCTGGGTTTGCAAGAAGAAGAAGAAGAAGAAAAAGGATGACTATAACACTAAAAACACTGTCCCAAATGTGAAGCATGGGGGTGGAAACCTAATACTTGGGTGGTGGTGTCTGCAAAGGGGACAGGATGACTATACTAAGAGTTTTGAAGATGGTCATGGTTGGGTCTTCCAGTATGACGATGACCCAAAATACACAGCCAGGGCTCTCCGTATGAACCATTTCAAGGTCCCGGAGTGGTCTAACCAGTCTCCAGACCTGAACTCTGAAATCAGAAATCTTTGGAGGGAGTGAAACCTGAAAGATCTGGAGAAGATCTATATGGTGGACTGGGACAAAATCCCTGCTGCAGTGTGTGTAAACATGGTCAAGAAATACAGGAAACGTCTGTCTTCTGTAATTTGTTTCTGTACCAAATATAACTTTGTTTTTTTAATGGTATCAAATACTTATATTATTCAAATGCTAATTAATTGTTTAAAAATCATACAATATGAATTTATGGATTATTTTTTGATAGATTCTCACACTCACAGTTGAAGTGACCTACAATAGAAATTACAGACCTCTCCATTCTTTGTAAGTGGGAAAACTTGCTCCCTGAGGAAGAAAGCCGAGCTTTTGAAACATGTACCAGCAAGTCCACCGCCCCCAAAAGGGTCTGCAATCTGCCGCCTGAGGCAGGTACTTCTGGGGTAGGGATTCCCAGAGTTCAGCTTGCGCGGATGTGTGCTAACTTGTAGCATAAAATATATTGCCACTGGGTGCGCCAGTGATTTTGTTTATATACACTTATTATCTTTATTAGTTTATAAAGTTTTTTTTTTTCAATTTATTTGCAGGAAACCCCCTTAAAACTTTGGCACTTAGTATTTGGCTTATGATTGTTTAGATGTTCCTTACACTCTGAGGAGTGATCGTCAATCCTGCCTTGTCTTAGGAGAGCCATTGTTTGGAGGATTTTATTATTATTATTAAAGTCTTCAAATTAAATTTGATATGGGGACATTGTAAATTGTTTGTAACCTCAGTGCTATGTAATATCATATCACAAACTGTCTGTGTCGCTTAAGAAAGGATTAGGGATGATGGAGTTACATGGCTTCAATTAAATCGGACAGTAATCCAAATATAATCAGTGAAAGGAATTTCTGGCTACAGTCAATGTAAAAATAAAAAAGTTAAAGTGCTAACAATTCATACCTCCAAACTTTTGGGCTCGAGCAAGAGGGACAAAAAGTCCCTCCCCCTTTTTTCTAAAACGTGCCCATTTATCCGCAAGCATAGTATAATATCGAACTTAAAGGGGTTTTCCAGGAATCAGTTTACTGGTAATAATTCATATTTAGATGGGTCATTAAAATATAAGCTAATATGTAATTAGTTGTTGTTTAAAATGTTGCTCCCCTTAGCAGAAAATATCGTGGACATACACTGTAATGAAGAATGAAATGCTACTGGTCCTTTAATCAGTCCGTTGATTTTGTCCCGGTGGATAAAGATGGCTGCTGGTCACATGTCCACATCACATGTCCTGCACCTGCCTGGGCCGGTCATGTGATCACCACTAAGTTTGGCTGTAGTCGGTTGGTTGCAGTACATCCAGTATGGCCAGTGTTGTGGTGATGGCAGTTACACATCATTACTATGGTAACAGCAGGGCAGTCTGTCATGTGAGTCTGTTAGATTTTTACAACTTTTGGTTTTTTAAAAAAAGTTTTAAAAATTTATTTGAGCAACCCCTTTTAATCTTTTCCCTACGCCAGCAGCGAAGTGGAATTTATTTGTGGCATTAAAATGCATAAAAATATGAGACATTTTTTTTAAAAAGGTCAACATCTGGATTCCAAAGATAAATCGGGGCAAAACTGGAATACTTTGTTGCGGCGTGCATATCTACCAATGCATCCAGAAACATCGTAGATATAACAGAAATAAGAGAGAAATATCAAAGATAAATGACTGCAAAAATTTATTTAAAAAAAAACCAAGTAGTACAGGAATAGATATGTATGTGTCTTGGGTATTTTTACTATGGAGTCATGGGGGGGGGGGGAGCATTTTCAAGTTTTGCTACAGGCACCAAAAAGGCTAGAATTTGCCCTGTCTGCAAATAGCATCTATTTTAGGCAGATCCCCATTTTTCTTGAGAAAAAAATTC
Organism: Engystomops pustulosus; assembly: GCA_019512145.1. Classification (NCBI taxonomy): domain Eukaryota; kingdom Metazoa; phylum Chordata; class Amphibia; order Anura; family Leptodactylidae; genus Engystomops; species Engystomops pustulosus. The sequence continues at coordinate 24,493,515 of CM033641.1, forward strand.
TTGGATATTGTTCATACACCGGTGGATGACTCCAATTCCTGGTGGGACACGGCAGTGGCTACTTCGAAGTGATTAACAGAGATGTGCAGCTAAGCACAGAAAACATAAAGGATAATCTGCACTAGGAAGCAATATTTCTCTCCTTTTCCTCATTTTTCTCTCCTTAGATTTAGTAGACATTTAAATGGGATCCTTAAAAGAGGGATGAGCACAGGTGTGAAACACAAGGACCGCAGCACTCTCTATCGGTACTCAAATACTCACCTTTCCCCCGCTCCCCCCAAAGCACCAGCAATCCTCTTCACATCTACTCTGCGTGGCATCTGTATGTGTCTCTAAAGACGGCAGACGCAATATGGTGACATTATCGCGTCTACTGGATTCTAAACCGTGCACAGAGGAGGAAAAGAACATTGCTTTGGGGGAATGTGGAAAGGTGGAGTATAAAAAATGAAGGAGGGGTTATAGATCAGGGTTTACAGATGGGTCATTATAAGTGAGAGGGCTAATACCCCTTTTTCTGTAGCCCACTCCTTATAATGCCCCCTTTTCTGTGGCCTGTCCATATAAGGATGGAGCTACAGAAAAGAGGGCACAATAAGGATGGGGCAACATTAGTTGACTAATGTGGGTAAATGTAACTATTGGCTACTGTGGACACTGACTGCTACTGTGGGGCAGGTACTATGACTGTTGGATACTGTATGACATTGTGACTATTGGCTAAAAGGGGGGGCTGTGACTATTGGCTACTGGTTAACACTGTGACTATTGATTAAAGGTGGTCACTGTGACTTGACTACTGTGTAGGGTCAATGTGACTATTGTGGGGGGCACATAATAGCTATGCTGGTGTAATACCCTATCAATGTAACTACTAAACAATTTGCTTAACTGCTAAGGCAGAAATGCATTTATACAGTAGTAAAATGACATTTGGACCTTTTAGGGCAAACATGAGGTTGATTTTGACCTTGTGCAAATGAGTTTGACACCCCTGCTGTAGGGTGACTAGGGTTACCGGGTGGGGGCAGCAACTAGTGCCTTTCACAAAATAATCGATTACTTCCAGAGAGAGGAAAGCACATGTACATATTTAATTACACAGATAACCCAAAGAAACCAAACTCAATCAAAGGCTGCTGAGTCTATAACAGAAGAGCAGATCACGAATATGTTAGGATTGTTACATGAAGTGGAGGAATTAATGAAAGACGAGTTACAACATCAAAGACATTATGTTTTTAGACATTGCCCCAAGAGGCTTAAGACTATGTTTATTTATCCACTTTCCCTATAGAGACTGCTATTTCTTGGGAAAACATTTTAGGCAAATTCTCAGAAAATCATATAATTTAATACAGGATGAAAGAAGCAATATCTGTCACTGTACTACAAAACAACAATGATGGAATCATCACTGATTTAGAAAAATATAGAGGTTACAGAATCTTTGAGAAAACAGAAGCTTATGAAACTAGAAATATGAATGAATGTGTAAGAAAGTAAGAAGACTAATAAGAAACAGCGGAGATAATCAGTATAGAACAGGGCACAAGAAAAAACTTCATAAAAAATACACATGATCTAGAGGTTAGAAAATCGGTCATTTCAGAATCCAATAATCCATATCCAAAAACAATCCGTATGCAGAAAGAGACAACAACATACTAACATTACCAATAAATCACACAAATAGAGATGAGCGGTCCCGAACTTTGAGTTTGGGTTAGGGTGTGTCTCGGGTGACCGGGATATATTTCCAGATTGGCAGCCAATCCAGCAAATTGACGCGCTAGCTTCTAGCCATAGCTGTGATTGGTCAGTGGGATGTTCTTGGGCTGCAGGGTGACTTGGACTTGGAGTCTTTGGTCATCCACCTTGCAAATGAGGTTCAATATGGATAAATGTAAGGTTATGCACCTGGGGGCTATTAATACAAAGGGCAAAATATGTACTTGGAGGAGTAAATCTGGGAGAGTCCCTTGTTGAGAAAGACCTGGGGGTACTAGTAGATCATAAATTAAATTGCCTCTAAAGCCAGCAAGATCTTGTCATGTTTCAGAAGTGATATGGAATCTCGAGATGGAATGTCACTGTACAAGGCACTGGTTCGGCCTCACCTGGAGTATGCTATCCAGTCTGGGTCCATAAAAAGGATGCCCTGGAGCTGGGGAGGATTTGGGGTTTGTGAGATTTCAAAACGGCGGCTAATTCATAGTCCCAATTGAGGTCTATTGTGAACAGTCACTACGAAAGTTGATTCTTCTAGGGATGTTCCATGCAATCCTTAATGTGTCAGCTTCCGCAGAAAGTATTGTAATGTGAGCACACACACCCTATTAAATATGGCTGAGAATTTCATATATGTTTTCCCAGGGTTGAATCTAAAGTCTCTATTGCCCGAGGCAAGATATAGAACATTGCCCCCTCCATCCTCATCAAGAGTAATATTTCAGGTTATTTTTTTGGTAAGGTTCTTAAAGGACACCTGTCATCAGGTCTGTGTCACTTGTCCTGTCACCACTACCTGTTGGAGCAGCTCACAAGGATCCCATGACAGTCTTTATCTAGTTATTTCATACATTATTCATTGTAAAATCATCTATTTTTTATCATGTAAATGAGGCTGGTCACATGGTCAGAGGCAGTGATGTCACCCCTGTTACCCCTCCCCTCTCCTCCCCCTGCTCATGTCTGTGTGTAATGTATAGTAAAGCATGGCTAGTGTGTGTGCTGCATCTGCTGACATGCTGCATCCTCCTAATATACAGGTGAGAGACACAGACATCAGCTACACATGAATCTGACATGTTCTGCTATAACATGGCTGCCTGGAGCTGTTGTATCTCTCCTAAACACACACACATGCACACACAGGCTGCAGGGGGCGTGGCCACCAGCACCAGGAAGCACATCATTATACAGCCTCACATCAGTATACAGGTTGTCAGTCATGCAATGGGGGTGTGGCTGTGCCTCCCACTCATGAATAGAGTGGACAGCTTGAATATGCTAATGCTTCATTGGACATTTCACAGGTCATTTGCATACAGCTTTAGGACCTCATTGCTTAGGCTTACAGGCATGTAGAGGGACAATGAAGGGATAGAGGCAATGCTCTTTAATGGCAGTTTATGAAAATATATTTAGTTTAGGGGGTTATTTTGCATGACGGGTTCTCTTTAATGCCGTGTCACACACCTGAGCTGACACTGTGTTTGAATAGAAACTAAACCCCTGATCTTGCCCCCATCTTGATCTAAATGGTGCTGCCTGAGGCAAGAGCCTAAACTCGCCATATGGATAGTGCACAATCTTGCGTGTCAAGGGGAGCAAAAATTCTTTATAAGCTGTAGGTTTCAAGTTTCCCATGTCATTGCGGCAAATAATGAAAGCATATGTACCCTGCTATGGTTCCTGCATAGCTCTGGTACTTCTGGTCCTTGGTGCTGGAGTACAGACAGATGTTTCAGAGAATGTCATAGGACCCACTGTGGCCAATGTACGGCCTCCTTGGAACACAGAATGTCACATTGGTGACGTGCCATGGTCTAAGGAGGCCACTTATTTGCTGAAGTCATTCCCAGGGCCAAGGCAAGTTCCGATCCTTCAGTTGTACCCTTTATCACATCCCCCCTCCATCGGGCTCTGGCAGTCACCCCTATCTACTGTCCCATGGTCGACAAGGCGTCTTCCCCTCCCCCCAATTAATCCCCTCATAATATCAGGATGTGTCAGAAGAAGTTCTACACAGGACTAGGTCGATTTTGATAAATTCCCTCAATCAATATGTTATCAAAAACTTTGCAACCTCAAAGAGTTCATTATCAGCACGGAAGTAGGTGGATGGTAATAAAGATCTAGTTATAACTCGGCAGATTGTTAATAGATGTGATGTCACTATAGAATCTGTTCGGTCAATATCATATTTCATATGAAATGCAACATCCGTGTGTTTGTGCATCAGCAGATGCGGCGGCAGTAGCAGCTCTCCACTATAAATACATTTTCATTACTGGATATTGTTACAGTGTCTTATACAATATGTTTGCCTTATGCTTCATGATAGTTGAGCATCTGCAGGCAGTTACAGTATTATAATAGGAAGGATTGTTGTATCAATAATTGTCCATCAGTAATTCCGCCAACAGGTGACAGGTGGATTATACACTAATCCTTTTAGCTCCGGGATACACAATGTGCATCTTATACGTACAGCTGTCCCTGTGATTGTGGTGCAAGAGGAAATCTGCAATGTAAATTACTACTTAGAAATCTATAATCCATCAAATTGACCTATTATATTCATGCTGTATCCACATTTTCTAGGTGTAAATAGGACTACCTGTTCCGGGATGCCAAAACTTGCATTAGGGAGACAGCTCTTGTATTATGTAGAACAATACATGTCAATGGTGAATAGTTGGTTCTATTATGTTTGCAGTATACAGTAGTATTATATGTTTAGAATTCTCATCGCAACATCACTGGTGGGATCACTTACTTGCACGGTGCACAAAGGATGGAATATTTGTGAAAATTAGCACCCTACATTGTCAAAGGAGGACATGAACTTCTTGGAGTGACCACATCTTGGGCGATATTTACTTTTATACCACCCTCATCAAATGGAAGGTAAAAAGTACTTGAATACATAGTTGAATCACTATGATTGAAATTTTCATCTACTGCAATGAAACCATTGAAGATTAGACAAGCCTCGGCTAATGCTCAAGTGTCTCCTCTTTCACTGTACTGTCAAGTTTATATTCTGGCAAGATTTCTTCAACGTAGGGAAGACTGGAATATTTGTGAAAATTAGGACCCTACACCTTGGGCAACATTTACTTTTATACCATCCTAAAGAAATGGAAGTGCAAGATTTAGTGAAGTAAATATCAGCTTACCCAACCATCATAGCATGCATAGTCCAACGAAATCCAACAGGGAACGCGTAGGCTGAAATCTACGTTCTTATACATCCCATTGTTGCATCCATGTACCAGTTTTGTTTTAAAGTCATATAAATAAAAGTAACTTGTTTTACTCCTAACCAACTGTCCTCGAGCTGGACATTTCCTCTGCTATTCGTCAAACGGAAGGTAAACAGTACTCAAAAACATAATTGAATCACTACCTAAACCAACTGAAACTTGTAATCTACTGCAATCAAACCAATGAAGCTTAGACAAGCCGTAGTCCATGCTCAAGTGTCTCCTCTGTCGGTGACCAAACTCTTGTACTGTCAAGTTTAGATAGAAGAAGCCTATCGTGCGAAACACGTGTCGGGGTGGTACACACACGCTCTTGGTCTGTATTGCATATTCGTTTTCCCTAAGCCTCCACTCTGGATTTATGTTATTTTACTGCGGATTTAGGTGTGGGTGGCGTTATTTGTGTCCACCATTTACTTTCCGTAGCCATACTTACCTCGGAACACAAGGTCTATTGTTACCTTGATTGAACTGTGTGTACTCTTTTTTGTCTGTCTGTCCCTTTATACTGCCTGCAGATTTACTGTATTTTATGTAACATTGATTATCAGTAATAAAGTTTACCATGTTTTATTGTATATTTTCATTCTGATTTATTGGCTTTGCGTAAGAAGTTTCGATTTACTCAAATTGAACATCTTATTCTTGAGGCGGCACTCCCATAGGCCGTCCAAGTCTAAGATTAACAACATACAGCAGATGCCTGATGTATTCTGTGTCCTAAACAAAAAAATATTATGTAGGACCATAATGTTATACTAGGATTGATTATTTCCATGTTCGGTATTATGAGAAGGGGCTGAAACAAGATGATAGCGTTACCTTTTCGTATCCGATTGACTTTTAAAGTTACCTTTTGGGCAAAGAAATACACCATCACAGCTCCCAGTCATCAATTATTGCTTCACCCAAACCTTCTCCAGACTGAGACTGAACTAACTAACTCAATATCTAAGTACCAATATAGAACCTTGTGTCTTGCTCTTAAATGCTACTATTAAAAAATGTTTTTTTTTAATAGTTAAAGGCACAAAGCTAATGTGCTATCCCCAAGAGACCTCACAGATTCTTTCTCAAATATCACATCCCTTAGTGGTAATGAATCATCCAATCCCTTCCTTGGTTGAACTTGATGGACATATGTCTTTTTTCATCCATATACCGTATTTTTTGCCCTATAGGGCGCACCGGACTATAAGGCGCATTAGTCCGATGCGCCTTATATATGTAATAATTACATATATAAGGCGCATCGGACTATAAGGCGCGGGGGCCGGGGGCGTGGCGGAGGTCTGGGGGCGTGGCGGAGACCCGACGGGACACGGCGATGGGAAGCGGCGACGGGACGCAACGCCGAGACGCGACGGGGAACGCAGGGAAGGTGAGCGGGGAAGGTGAGGGGGAGGTGGAGGAGGGCAGCGGACCATACTTACATAGGTCCCCGCTACCGGAGACAGCAGATCTCCAGCGGGAACTGCAGACCGACGCGGCAGACTTGTTTTGTGCCCGCGTGGTCTGCAGTTCCCGCTGGAGATCTGCTGTCTCCGGTCTCCGGTAGCGGGGACCTATGTAAGTATGGTCCGCTGCCCTGTGCCCAGCGCCATACATAGGGCGCACCGGACTATAAGGCGCACTTTGGATTTCCACGGAAATCCAATGCTTTTAAGTGCGCCTTATAGTCCGGAAAATACGGTAAACTATAATACTGTTGACTATACTGTGGAAGCATCTTCGTTCTTTGACTCTAGTTGGTTCCAGGATGTTGTCTTCTATGAATATAGAGATTAGTGGAAGTATCTTTTAGCCAATGGGCTCAGGAGCCAAAATCATGTATGGAAATCGCATGTATGAAACCACCATTCGACATACTCCACCTCCTTTCTTAAAACATAGCCAGTAAATAGATTTCTACTCCAGGCTATACAATCCTGAATATCATGGGCCTTCTGTAATATAGAACTACACTGCTAAAAAAAGTAAAGGGAACACTCAAATGTATTGTTCTACACCTGAATGCATTTAATATTCTCATTGAATAATTTGTTCTATAAAAGTTAAATTTGATTACAAGAAAATCACAAAAAAATTTATCAATGGAAATCAAATGTATTGACCAATGGAGACTTGGATTTGGAGCCACCCACAAAATTAAAGTGGAAAAAATACACCACAGGCTGATCCAACATAATGTCCATAAAACAAGACAAAATGAGGTTCAATATTGTGTGTGGCCTCCAACTGCCTGTATGACCTCCCTACAATGCCTCGGCAACCCACACAAGTGGCTCAGGCAGTGCAGCTCATCCAGGATGGCACATCAATGCGTGCTGTGGCCAGAAGGTTTGCTGTGTCTGTCAGTGTAGTGTCCAGAGACCAGGAGACAGGCCAGTATACCAGGAGAGGTGGATGGGGCTGTAGGAGGGCAACAACCCAGCAGCAGGACCGCTACCTCCGCCGTTTGTGCAAGGAGGAACAGGATGATTGCTGCCAGAGCCCTGCAAAATGACCTCCAGCAGCCACAAATGTGAATGTGTCTGCACAAATGGTCAGAAACTGACTCCATGAGGATGGTATGAGGGCCCACCGTCCACAGATTCGCCACTGGTCCTGTGCTCTTCACACATGAAAGCAGGTTCACACTTGGCACATGTCACAGAGTTTGGAGACGCCGTTGAGAGTGATCTGCTGTCTGCAACATCCTTCAGCATGACCGGTTTGGCAGTGGGTCAGTTATGGTGGGGATGGCATTTCTGTGGAGAGCCGCATAGCTCCCCATGTGCTCGCAATAAGTAGCCTGACTGCCAATAGGTACCGAGATGTGACCCTCAGATACCCTGGGGTCTTCCTGATGCAGGACAATACTAGAGTGTGTTAGCAATTACTGCAAGATGAAGGCATTGGAGCTATGGACTGGCTACTCGTTCTTCAGACCTAAATCCGATTGAGCACATTCACCAACATCAAGTTGCTCCACAGACTGTCCAGAAGTTGGTGGAAGCTTTAGTCCAGGTCTGGAAGGAGACCCCTCAGGACACCATCACCAACCTCACTGGGCGCATGCCGGGGCATTGTAGGGAGGTCATACAGGCACGTGGAGGCCGCACACAATACTGAGCCTCATTTTGTCTTTTACGGACATTACATCAAAGTTGGATCAGCCTGTGGTATGTTTTCCACATTAATTTTGTCGGTGACTCCAAATCGAGGACTCCATTGGTTGATAAATTTGATTTCCATTGATGATTGTTTTGTGATTTTGTTGTCAGCACATTCAACTTTATACAAAACAAAGTATTTAATGAGAATATTTCATTCATTCAGATCTAGGATGTGTTATTTGAGTGTTTCTTTTATTTTTTTAAGCAGTCTATGTAAGCAAATTCTCGCAGAGATGGAGATGGAAGACACTTACTCCAAGACCTAGATAGGCGGCCGAGCTGTGGGACTAAATGGCCTTACATTGGAGGTCATTTTAACTCCTTCCCAATATGTGTAGTTCTTAGGATCAACTCTAAGGAACCAATATATACACACTAGGCTAATATACTGTGGGAATTGGTAGCTATACCAATCAGTCCCCGGGTTACGTACAAGATAGGTTCTGTAGGTTTGAACTTGTATGTAAGTCGGAGCCGTATACTTTATAATTATAACCCCAGACAAATAGTTTTTGGTCTCTGTGACAATTGGATTATAAAAATGTTGGATTGTCATTAGAACCAGGAGTAACAATCTGTGATAACTGTTATAGCTGATTATTGCAGCTTAAAGCTAAAGTACAAAAAATTACCAATTACCAGAGGTCCGTTTGTAACTAGGGGTTGTCTGTAAGTCGGGGGTGTTCTTAAGTAGGGTACCGTCTGTATGGGATGGATAAAGGGTGTACTTGTACCTGTGTGTCACCTGTCATCTCTTTTAAAGCTGTGGACATTAGAGTAAGATTGGGCGTAGGGTTTCACCACTGACCTCCACTTATTCCCATGATCGTTCAGTGAGTTGTGAGGACATGATGTCATTCTACTAGAAATGTCCTTCACTAACAAAAAAAAAATGACAAAAGGAATTTACGGTAAATGGAAATTAATATAATCAGGATAAAGTATTCCAGATATTTTAGGAAAAACTGCAAATAATTTCTTTTTTTTTGATGATCTTGCTGTAGATCATTTTGTTACATGTTTTACTCAATATCATTTTTTTCTAAATAATTCTGGGTGCGCTTCAATAGGGATTTCCATTATGAGGGCAGAAGGAGGGTTGGCAAAAATAAAGAAAGAGTACTTCCACTGCTCTGCCTTCTGGTACCCACGTTGTACCCGGCACAGTCTTAGGCTGCTTATAGTGCCAGGGGTGATGGGATGCCTCCTCGGAATTCACATGTCTGTTCAGTTATTTTCTTCATTTAATATGAGACAAAACCAGGAGTGGTGGAACACATAAGCCAGATTTACTAAAGCCCCTGCGCCAGTTTTCTGGCAGACTTTGCACATTCTTTTCAGGGCAAACTGCTTGTACAGGTATTTAAGAAGTGCCCGAGACACAATTGTGGCGCATGAGCTGCACTATAACCGATGTGACACATTCAGTTTCCAACAAAAAAAAATAGTGCACTCTGTCGGAGCAGTGCAGGGGACCCCAGAATCATGAAGAATGGGCACCACAAATGAAGGTACAGTTTGCACTGTTTTCAGTAAATGTGGGCCACAGAGCAGGTACGGAAATAAAGTATAATGGAAAGACTTGTACCTGTTCAGTATGTTTGAGAATATTTGGTTTGGGCTCAAAATCACTGAAGGACCTTCTGGAGGTGTGAAGTGGCCCTTACTCTAACCATGACATGTCAATTTTTTTCACCTTTTTGTATTCAGGTCTGAGGAGGTCACACATTGGCCAAAGTAGGTCTGTGGTCCCCTAAACTTCCAGCCAAGTACCATAGTCGATATGGGAAATGGGAACTAGACTAGGGTAAGTATATTTTCTAATATTTTTGCCTATTTTTCCCAAGTCCCCATAGGCAAACCAAAAGAATTGAGGGATGAACATGTGAATGAAGGTCATGCGTAAACTCACGGTGGCCCTAAAACAGAAAAAGGCCTGTGGTATCTGCCTCCGGCTACTAAAAGCAAATTCATACGAGCTAAGCCGGGGACTAGCTGACCTGTTCATACACAATCTCATCTGTGGAAAGGTCCCGAAAATATGGACGCTATCATGTGTCTGCACACTGCAGAAGACAATGAGATCTACCAAGTACAGTGATTCCAGACCAATCCCAAATAATTAAATTATTTGAATAAACCATAATGTCTCATCTTAATGGGGGGTCGATCCACTACAGTTTGGACTACAATGAAAAAAATGGGACTTTATCAGAATCCTGAAAACTCCATTTAGGAATAAAATTTTTATTGAGCTTTACTATTCCAAAGGGGGGGGGGCGTCCCTTCACAGTCACGGTGGGCAGTGATTGATTGAGTGAAAAACGAGTAGCAACACTTTCCCGTGCTCCAAAATTGTTAGACCCTGGGAAATTTATGGCATAATATGGAAAATATTAGAATATTATTTACTAAAATGTTATTTATTTTGCTTTCAATGGGGAAATTCAATGGGGAAATTTTACATTTAACTATTTATTATAGATTATAATTCGATTATACAGTTACTTAGTTAGATAGTTTTACGGTTGAAAAAAAGACCAATGTCCATCAAGTTCAACCAAGAAAGGGAAGGGATTGGATGAAGGGAAGGGATTGGACTATGAGTGCGTTTTACTTTTATATCCTGGGCAGCCTACATTTCAGCTATGTAGGGTTTGGTGGCTTGTGTTGGGGCTTATGATCATTATCAAAAGGAAGAACCTTTCCATTTTTTCTGTGATTGTGATTCATCACAAGGGGGAAATTGGTAGGGACTGAAGTTTTCTCTGATCCCTGCTATTACTGGAGTAATGACACAATTGTATTGGCTATATATACGTATACACTCGAGTATAAGCCGAGGCCCCTAATTTTAGCACAAAGCCTGGTAAAACCTATATTTTTTGTGCTGAAAAACTAGGCTTATACTGGAGTATATATGGTATTCCCTCAATAACATCCATTCCTCCACTCATTTCTTCCTTTCGCCTCTTTTTGTATCTCCTCTCTCCTTCCCAGTTTTCTCCCGCTCCCTCCACGCCGCACTCTCCCCCCTCCATTCCACTCCCATACAACAATTTTCTTGTTCCTGAATTTATTTTACTTCTGAGAACTCTGTGAAAACGATGTCACACTCTAACTCTTTGTCTTGCAGGGAAAATGATCCTGTAACCTGGAGTTGTAGTCCCATAGCATCAGGACAATGAGTTTAAACCCCAACATGTCTGGGGGACGGGATCCCATGACCAGTGAATGGAGAGAGGCAATGCATCATTTCATTCAGACTCTTGTTGAGCTGAAACACTCTTCCCCCTACAAAGGAAATTAGAGATCAAATATTAAACTTGGTGCAAGATAAGCAAAGAAGGCATATTGTTCCATACGTTGAGCGCTACCCGCAGGTTACCAGATCTCACAATCAATATATTCAACATTTCTCCCTTGCTTCTCCCAATTAAGCATTCAAGAAATTACAAGAATAAGTCCCTTTAAGTTCTTTTTTCTGCTCTGCCAGTCAAGAAGAGAGTATTGTGTTTCCCATTAGTGCTTACATGGAAGTTCACCTTATACGACATTCTAAACTTCTGCGGGTCCCGTGACATTGTATCAGGGAGCATTTCCTCCGAGCTGGTTAAGTTGTTACAAAAATCTTATCTTTATCTTTTAAATCCCTGTGAGTTGTGGCCTTATTACAAACCGTACACATGTAGCCGTGTGTATGATCCCATGTCAAGGAAAACACCGGCCTTTTATATGGTTTACCTGTTTATTTATTCAATTTTCTGCATTTAAAATATTTATGTTCTTAAATACAACAAACAAATACAATCTTTTTGTATATTCATCATATATAATATCATAATTGAGAAAACATAGCAATATTAACACATAATACAGGCAGTCCCCTGGATTACATACAAGATAGGTTCTGTAGGTTTGTTCTTAAGTTGAACTGTATATTTTATATTTTATAATTGTAGCCCCAGCCAAAAATGTTTTGGTCTCTGTAAACCATTGGATTTTAAAAATGTTGGGTTGTCATAAGAACCAGGATTAACAATAAATCTTAATTACAGACACCTGAGATATCTGTTATAAATGTTTATTGTATCCTAGAGCTAAAGTACAGTAAATTACCGAACTCCAAAAATTAAAATGTCTCAAAAATTCTCTCTCAATACTCTGGCATTTAGCAAATACAGGCATTCCCCGGGTTAAGTACAAGATAGGTTCTGTAGGTTTGTTTTTAAGTTGAATTTGTATGCAAGTCGGAACTGTATATTTTATAATTGTATAACCCCAGACAGAATTTTTTTGGTCTCTGGCAATTGGATTTGAAAAATGTTGGATTAACAATAAAGTTTCATTACAGACACCAGTGATAACTGTTACAGCGGATTATTGTAGCCTAGGACTAAAGTACAGTAAATTACCAAAATCCAGAGGTCCGTTTGTAACTAGGGGTCGTCTGTAAATTGGGTGTTCTTAAAGGGAACCTGTCACCAGGAGACCCATTTTTAGCACTCCCCCAGTCCCCACAGAGCATAGTACATACACTGCCAAAGTGTTTTTGTATTAAAAATAGGTTTTACAGAAAAAAAGATATGTTATATTGTACCTTTCATTAGCACCTGTTGTGTGACTAGGCCCTTGGGAAACATGTGACCTTTTCAAATATATGAATAACTCCCCACACTCAGGATTGGCTGTAGAGGAGCAGGGGGCGTCACTAAGCCCAGTGATGGGTGTTTTTATATATTTGAAAAGGTCACATGGAGGAACTGTTTCCCAAGGGTGGGGGGGACTGCTCCTTTCCAGCCCCTCCCATTGGGCAACTGCCTAGTCACACAGCAGATGCTAATGAAAGGTACAATATAACATATCTTTTTTTCTGTAAAACCTATTTTTAATACAAAAACACTTTGGCAGTGTATGTACTATGCTCTGTGGGGACTGGGGGAGTGCTAAAAATGGGTCTCCTGGTGACAGGTTCCCTTTAAGTAGGGGACGACCTGTATATATCTATCTAAAATTTACACTTAATAACAACTTATATAACAATATATGAAATGTTATGAGATCAATTTTTAAAACAAATTATTTTAATACCTTATAATTTAGGATATTTGTCATATTTTATTTATTAACCCCTTGAAGCTCTGTTTTTTTTTTAGGTTTTTCATTTGGCTTTTCATTCCCGTCCTCTCCCAAGCTGTATCCTTTGGACATGTCGGTGTACAGAGCTGTATGAAGCTTTGTAAAAATTGTACTATCTAGTGCCACCTTTTAGTATTCTATGCCATGTACTGGAAAGCTGGAAAAATATTTAAAATGTGGTAAAATTGGCAAGTTGTGCCATTTTCTAATAGGCTTTATTTTTTTTTTACAGATCTCACTTTGCAGTGCAGATGGCTCATTTCCTTTATTCTTTGGCTCAGTACAATCACGGAGATACCAAATTCATATAGTTATTTATGGTTTAATACCTTTCAAATAAAAACCTCTTGTGTTGACATTTTATGACACCAGTAACGTTTTCATACTTTGGTATACAGAGATGGTTAAAGGGAAACTGTCACCAATGCACTATTTTACACTAATAACATGTGCCAAAAGCCCATAACCTGACAAATGCATATGAGCTTTTGTTATGTTTGTGGCATGTGTACATCAGCTGGATTACCAACATCCAGAGGTGCTTTTGTAACCAGGGGTCGTCTGTCGGGTGTCCTTAAGTAGAGGACCGCCTGTATTAGCTGATGCACACATGCCACAAACATGACAAATGCACATATGCATTTGTCATGTTATGGGCTTTTGGCACATGATGTTAGTGTAAAGTAGTGCGTCTGTAACAGGTTCCCTTGGTTGTAATTTTTGTTGCAGTTTGACATTTTAAATGGTACCATTTGGACAACAGTACAACCTTTTGATCTCTTTTTATCAAAATTTTTCATTGAAGTCAAAGTGACAAAAAAAAGTATGGATTTGGATATTTGTACATTGTATTTCCCATTGAGGTGTTCATGGTGGGGAAAATTGTGTTTCTGTTTTGATAGATCAAACCATTGAATTGATAAGCTCTAACCATTTACATTGTTCAATTGTGTTTACTCTTGCCATGCAATTTTGGTTTTTACCTTTTTTAGGTGGATGTACTGTGTATTCAATTCTGGATATTATTTGAGGCTTATTTTTAACCATTATCTTAAGTTAAAGTAAAGTTAAATTTGAGTCGTATTGACAGCACCTTGTTCATTCTACTATTTTGATAGATCAGACATTTTGGTACGAAGGGATACCTAACATATTAATTTTTTTTCTATTTTTTAATGCACTCTAGAGTCTAGGGGGTTATTTTTATTTTTTTTTCATATTTTTTAATCCCTTTTTTTTACTATTATTTCAGGCCCCTAAGGTACTTTAACGCTAGGGAGTCTGATCGCTTATACAATATACTGAAATACAACTGTATTGCAGTATGTTCTTAAATATATTGCTTCTATATTTAAGTCAACCTTTGGCAGACAGTTTTGATAGCTATGGATTTGACTTGTCAGCTGTAGTATACCATTATTTTGTTAACTTATATACTGTATATTTTTATTTCAATAGACAGATAGACATATAGATACATAAAAATTAAATGGAGAATAAGGCTAAGTTCACGCTAAGGCTCAAACGTCTGTTTCCTAAATTTTGACAGAAAATTGACATTGATGTCAATGGGATTTTTAACTGCTATGTTTAATCTCCATTTAATCTTCCTTTAGGTAAGGAACAAAGGATTGAACCTTAGCAGGGGTGTAACTACAGAGGTAGCAGCCATAGCAGCTGCTATGGGGCCCACAGTGTCAGGGGGCCCCATCATATGGGGTATTTCATGTGAATATGCTGTATCTCTGTATTTGTGATGTGTATATGCTCTAAATGTATATTCATATGTGATGTGTATATGCTGTATGTCTGTGTATATGGTGTGTATACACTGTATGTATATTTTTAAGGGGTAAGGGGTGCCCCATTGTGAAGTTCACTATGGGGCTCTGCCTAGTTAGCCTATCATGGTTGAACGAAAGTCTAACAATAGTTTAGTTAAAAGTTTTCCCTTTCTATATATTCTATAAGGGGATAGAGATGCCATAAAGAGGGGAAATTAGTGTCACCTGATATGTTAATTAGTCTTTCTACTGTCAGATGGGTGGCAACACGCATTTTGGTCCAGACCTGGACCAACCACCAGATAGCAGAAAGCCAAATTAGCATCTTAAGTGCCAAAACACCAGAAATTTGGAAAGGAAAGGGGCTAAAGAGAAAATTCCAATAGTACGTAATCTGGGAAGTGATGCCAGACAAAGAGGTGGAGCTGGTGGAGGTGGTAAATGGTCCCTTTTCTCCAATCCGGCCAAAGTCCATACATTGACTTCTACTTCCATTTAAATGCCCCTAGCTTATTTTGCCGTGATGACTAGTATCACAGAACCACGTTATTACTACCCGTGTAAATTACTTGAAAACTAGTATCTTCTTAAGTGATTAGATAAGTTTCCTTCACGTTGACTGTATAATAATTTGCTTTTAATAAAAGGATGATCCTAAATGTTATTATTAATTCCTAACCCGCATCCAGAAATAAAGTGCATGAAGCATTGATGAGGATTATTTAATCCTTGATGAGAAGATAATCTGTTTGGTCTCCATTAACTTCTTGCATTTGCTTGTTGCCTTCTGGGTAGAGAAGCAGAGTTGGGTTATTAGTGAATTATCTCATTTTTTTTAAAGTACACAGAGGGATATATTTACGGAAGACCCGGGATTATCTTTCTTAAGCTGGATGCTTTCTTATTGCTCTGGTAAATTAATCATAGCTCGATGAAGGAAAGGTGATTTGCAGATAATGGGAGTGAAGGTTATCCAAAATGAATACACATTACTATGTGCCCAGTGTGGAAGAATGCAATTTAGTTGGAGATAGAATCATAACTATAAGCATGGAGCAACCTTTTTTAGGGTCAGGACATGGTAGGTCCAATGAAGGACAAAAGTTATTGGAGATGAAAGCTATAACCCTGCACTTCTCATCCAGTGTGCCACGTAACATCAGAGAGTAGGAAGAGAATTGTCTCTTTATTTTTAGCAGAAATAAGACTCACTTGTTCATGGGTTGTATTTGATATTGCAGCTTAGCTCCATTCTGTTCATTATGGTAATACTGTAATACCAGGCACAACCTATGGATAAGGGTGGCGCTATTTTTAAGGGGAATCTGCCAACAGTTTCGGATAAGGTCTCTCTTATGTTAAAACGCTGATAACCTACAACTCCAAAGCCGTATGTAGATAAAGATCTTGTTACCTCTTATTTTTTTTAACTGCCTGTATCTAAGCGTCTGTAGCATACATAACCCCAATTCCAGTGTGCTTTGAAAGATAAGATGTTTATCTTTAATATTACATCAATAGCATAGTTCTAGGCATTACTGAACCAAAGATACAGGCATCTGAAGCTCCACTGCAGCCTCAAAAAGCGACTCATCACAATACTGTCATATGTTATTTGTTCCAGATTGGACTTTATGTAAACCAAAGAGTCCTCCATATCTAGACACTACATCAGTCTCCCATTGTGTGGATGGTGTCTTATACAAGTGTAAACCTCTATTGATAAGAATTTCATATACAGGCAGTCCCCGGGTTATGTACAAGATCGGTTCTGTAGGTTTGTTCTTAAGTTGAATTTGTATGTAAGTCTGAACTGTACATTTTTTTTTTGTTTTTGTTTCTTTCTTTTTATTGTTTTGTTAAAGAAAAACAAACAGATATTACAATGCATGTATTACAATGGATGTAGATATTAACTTATATATATATCAAGCAATACATATCATAGCATTACGTTTAAAAACACATGTGAAATAAAACATAAACATTAAACAAAGTCCATCTAAATTCCTCCAATTATTATAATGATTTAAGAAGTGTCGCTACTTGTTTTAGTAATCCACATAATCATAATGGGTGAGCAGAGCAAAAATCATTCCAAGCTGCCCACTGTTTCTCGCATACGCTTAGTTGGCCTTTAGTTTTTGTGATAAGTGATTCCATTTTATAATTATTATCTACTGTACGTAAAATTTCTTGTATTGAGGGAAGGGAGGATGTTTTCCAATTTTTTGCTATCAGGTTTCTAGTTGCGTTTAAGCAGTGAGAGATAATCATTGCATGAGAGAATGGGAGATTGTCCATACCTAGAGACAGCAAGGCAATGCCTGGATCCCAAGGGATTGGATATGGAATGATGGCTCTTAATTTTGAGTGGATAGAGTTCCACAATTCCTGGATACTTTTACAATGCCAGAAAATATGTAGTAGAGAGCCAGTTTCTTTTTTGCATCTCCAGCATATATTAGATGAGTTTGGATAGATTTTTGCCAATCTGTATGGCGTCAAGTACCACCTATACAGTAATTTTCTTGCTGTCTCCTGGTGATTGACACATTTGGATGTTTTCGCAGAAAGTGAAAAAGCATAATCCCATGAAGAAGGATCATATACTTTCTTCAGTTCTTGCTCCCATTTTATCTGGAAGGGCAGTTTCCCTTCATTGTCTAATAAAAGTATTCCCTTATATGCTTTACTGATACCTTTTTTTATGATTTCTTTATTGTGGAAGAACGCATTGTATAATGGCTCATAACATTTAGGATATGAATCAAATTGAACTGTATATTTTATAATTGTAACCCCAGCCAAATTTATTTTGGTCTCTGTGACAATTGGATTGTTGGGTTGTCATAAGAACCAGGAGTAACAATAAAGCTTCATTACAGACACATTTGATAACTGTTATAGCTGATTATTGTAGCCTAAAGCTAAAGTACAGTAACTTACCAACATCCAGAGGTCCGTCTGTAACTAGGGGTCGTCTGTAAGTCGGGTGTTCTTATGTAGGGGACTGCCTGTACATGGGATAAGTAGGGCCCTACTATCTCATGTAAATAAACCCCTGGATCCATAAATGTTTTTTATATATGAAAACATTCGTTCATATTCATATATTGCCTATTTCAATTAATTTTATATCTGCAACAATTTATATATTCTTTGCAATCATTTTTTGTAATTATATGTATGTCTAAGTACCTTGAAGTGCATAATAAAATGTATGTGCCCAATACGAAGACATATTTAGTATAAGAGGAAAAGCTGAGGTATGTATTATGATGTCCTGGAGAAGATGAGATGTGAATTATGAGGTCCTACTATAATGATGTTCTGCAGCAGCTGAGGTGTGTACTATGAGGTTCTGTACATTGTTATCAATGTACAAACCAATACCTATAATCCAACCTATTTATAGTTATAGAGCGCAATTACGTATTATATTGTTTATTGATTTTTTATTAAAAACTGTTTGTGATGAGTAATGTTTTGGGTCTTTTTTCATTACACCATTCATTGACTTTTTTTGCTCGGGTATTTTAAGAACAATGAAATGGCTTATTTTTATTTGCAAGATAGAATTGTTTTTTTAAAGGAAATCTACCAGCTGCGATCATGCACGGGTTAAAGTTCCCAGCAAGGAGAGTTCTCCCTTCCAGTCAGATGCAGCAGGGACCTAGCTTTATGTAACAGCCAATCTTCTGCTGTGGATCACTATGGCACATTGGCAGTGCCAGTGCGATCAGCTGGAAGGTAGGGATCGACCTAATGTGGAAAGCGCCTAATCATTAGGACGATCTATATCATCATGTAACTTTAAGCAGTTAATGTCACCAAATCCCTTAGTGCTAAAAAGTTATATAGTAGGAATATAAAAACAACATTATGATACACAATGATGAATACTACATTTATTTTGATCTCAATCATTTATATATGTCATGATTATCATTCGATTCCTTGATTTGTCCTTTATGTTTCCGATTAATTTTGGCATCTATAAAAAACATAAACAGAGAGGAAAATTATAATAATAATAATTAATAACA
This sequence comes from Engystomops pustulosus, assembly GCA_019512145.1. Lineage (NCBI taxonomy): Eukaryota > Metazoa > Chordata > Amphibia > Anura > Leptodactylidae > Engystomops > Engystomops pustulosus. Next base: position 24,512,642 of record CM033641.1, read on the forward strand.
ACAAGCTAGTAGCTCATAAATTGTATTTATCTTTTTATGGATTTACAGTTGTAGTGAGGAATAATAAAATAGTAACTGTATTCTCTCCCTGTACTAGTTTTAATTACAGTAGTAGAAATTATAAAGTATGAAGTCATTGTTTTATATTTAATATTTCACTTAATATTTCCAATGAAAAGTAACTCACAACAGCTGTTTTATATACAGTATCATATGCAATGCTGTTGGTAATTATTTATGACCTTTAATTTTTTCAAGTACTATAAAATAAGGACCATTTAGGGGTGCATATAATTTATTAATTAACTTCAATTTTGCATGAAAAGTGGTAGGTTGGTTATTGGCACTTTTTTATTGTGAGAACGAGAAAAATGCTGCCGTCTTCTTTAAGGGTTATCACCACATTATGTGGTATGCAAAATAATATATGAACATAAACTCTTTGCTGAAAGATGTCAATCCATAAAGTTCCAGCACAGGGGGCATAGGAAGGTGATAAGGGAAAGGGATACAAGGCAATAGAAGGCCAAACAATTATTTAACCATCTGTGTTATCTTCCATTAAGAAGGTGATTAGACCCTTCCTGAAGCTCTCTGCAGTCTCTGAGGCAAGATATTCCACAGATTTGCAGTTGTTATCGTAAAGAAATATTGTTGCTTTTCGAAATGAGAACTAAGACAAAAAAGAGACCCCTTTTAACTAAATCTTTTACATGGGTCATTTATATATCTCTTCTGGAGACTAAATTTATCCAACCTTTTATTTTTTCCTTATAACTGAGAACCTCCGTATCTCTTCAAGTTTTTGTTGTTATCCTTTTTACCTTCTCCAACTCCATCTTTTTTATGATCTGGTGCCCCAAACAAAACACATATTTCAGATGTGACTGAACCAATGCCTTGTACAGTGGTAATATTACCTCCTTATAAGTTATCCCAAGAGTCCATGCCACTTTAGCTACATGACAAGGTTCTGCTGACTTTAGAGGCTTTTGACATTGCATGCTGTCATTTAATCTATGCTCAAGAAGTATAACCAGGTTTTTCTATACAATGGAGTCTCCCAGATTTACTCCCCCTAGGACATGTTGTATGTGGCTCATTGGTGCCCAGGTGCCAACCTTTTCATTTATCAATATTGAAATGCATTTGCCAAGGAGATGTCCTAACACTCACTGAGGGAAGATTTATTACCACATTGTTTGTTTTCTTGTACTACTTTTTGAGACTTTTTTGTCACAGTTGAGATTTAATTTGTCCCATCTGAGACTTTTTGATCTCAGTTGATACAATAAAGTCACAATAATTAGTTCAAGGAGCCACACAATGTGGTCAAAAATCCCCTCAATGGGGCAGATTTACTTACCCAGTCCATTCGCGATCCAGCAACGCGTTCTCTGCAGTGGATTCGGGTACCTCCGACGTCCACCAGGTGGCGCTGCTGCGCTGAAGTTCCCTGAGGCCCACCGGAATGCACTGAAGTTCACCGACCTATTCCTAGTGAAGGTAAGCGCGAGTGCCGCAACACTTTTTTTAAAAAAATGCGGCGGTTATTCCGAATCCGTCGGGTTTTCGTTTGGCCACACCCCCCAATTTCCTTCGCGTGCATGCCAGCGCCGATGCGCCACAATCCGATCGCGTGCGCCAAAATCCCGGGGCAATTCAGGGAAAATCGCCGCAAATCGGAAATATTCGGGTAACACGTCGGGAAACCGAGAATCGGGCCCTTATGAAATGACCCCCAATGTGTCCATATAATCAACCTCCACCAAGATCACATCACAAGGCAAATGAACAAAATGAGAAGTCCTCTCAAGAAGTTTCTTGGATACCAGAGATGCTGATGATGCTGACCATGACATAAATGTAAATACATGGTCAATACATCAGAAGTTTAACTTATCATTCACAGCTATACTCTGGTACAATCACCCAACCGTAGATAAGGTACATAGGCCTTTAAGTAAGGCAATTCATTATGTACACTTATGTCATAGAGAACTAGGGGGTTGAATTATATAGCACAAGTGGCCGTATAAAATAATATTATTGTTTATGTGACATAAATCTGTAAACATCACATTCTGAAATAAAGAGATGAGTGGGATATTGTATTATACACATCCACACTAGGTGAGGTGCGTATTATAAATCTCCTTACTTTAAATGATAAAGATTGTTAGGTCCATTTGAGTTATGTAACCAGCACAAGTTACCTTAAAAGAAATCTACTAGTTGTAAATACTAAAATTGAGCTAAACATACTCACTTAACGTTCTCTTCCTCTTGATCGAGGCAGTGGTCTTCTTCAAGCTCGACACGCCGGGACTGCCTGAAAAAAAACACTTATAAAATTCAGCCTGAAACATAGGGAAGCAATGTCTGGTCCTGCGAGCTGCAAATTACTGAAGAAATATATATTGACCAGCTGGTAAATCTGCAGCGTGTTGTGTAATGCCTTCCTTTTCTTCTATTCTAGCAGCAAATTTGTAGATCTGTGTGCGCTATATAATTAAAGAATTATTATTATTATTAGATTAATTTATCAGGTCTTGTATGTGCTTTTTCTGGATAAAAACCCTAAAACAATCACGTACCACGTGGACTACCAGGAATTTCGATTATTTTCCCCCTTACACTACTTAACATGGAGGCAGTGGCGTAACTACCGCCGTAGCAGCCGTAGCAGCTGCTACGGGGCCCATGAGGTTCAGGGGCCCGGGGATGCACGGACCCTGTGGTCAGTGCTTTGCCAAGTGGTCCGGCAGTGCACTGCCAGGTGCCTGGCACATCGTGTCCCCGGGCCCCTCCCTCTGTGTTCCGGCTACCGCCCACCTCTCTCCTGGCCCACCCTCCACTCCTGGATCGCCCAGTCCCTTCCCCGTCCGCCGGCACAGATAACCGCGGCCCGCCTACCCCCTGCATAGCGAGGCACAGTTGATGACCACGCCCCCCGCCCCAGCGAACGCACCCCCCTCTCCTAATTTCCTAGATAGGGGTCTCCATATTTTTTACTCAGCAATTTTGCTTTTATAAATGCCAATCTCCCATTTCTTCTACTGCCTACACATATTTTCAAGAACTTAGTTACAGGATTCATCCCTTGAAGACTATCATGGTTTTTAGTGTCTCAACTGATAATATCTATATACATCATTATTGCTTAAACCAAATTCTCTCATATTCATCCACGTCTTGAGACCTTCTTCTCCAAAAATTTGTCCCATAGCCAGAAGGCATACTCATGTCTAAAATAGTCATCCTTCAACCTTAGATTTCCCCATATAGGAGTATCCTCATATATATCACTTTAGTCTTAAATATATCTCTCATATGTCTATATATTCCTATAAACATTCCCAAGGTTGGTAATTCCTGCTTATTTCCTACTTACTCCTGTCTCCAGAATCTGCGTTCAATTATAATGTTTCCAAATCCGCTCCTTAGAACTTAGAACTTAGAATTTCTCCCAACTAACCAAAAATTTGCCATCTATCATCTTACCAATCTGTGCAGCCAAAAAATACATTTTTAGATCTGGAATACCCAGGCCTCCTTCATAAACACTTCTTTTTATCGTCTCAAACTTAATTCTCGTTTTTTTTCTTCTCCACACCAACTTAGATAGTACAGTCATGGCCAAAAGTTTTGAGAATGATACAAATGTTAATTTCTACAAAGTCTACTGCATCAGGTTTTATAATGGCAATTTGCATAAAAAAAAGGTATGTTTCAGCCGCCAGGGGTCAGGATGAAGCGGTTATTGAGAGCTGTGGAACGCTACCACGGGAATCACATGTCGGACCCCTCCAACCTTTCTTACTTATATCATAATTTTAACAAAGGCTGTAACCGCCAATACTGAGAGCCCAGCCATAGATATAGTCCAGCCATGTCTCACTGATACCCATGATATTACACCTGCCCTCTAAGTCATGATAGTCACACTCTAGATCTGCCTAGTGACGCTCCTGCCCTCTATATGGTTTCTCTTACTACGTGGGATCTCATCCTCCTCCTACAGTCATGGCCAAAAGTTTTGAGAATGATACAAATGCTAATTTTTACTGCATCAGGTTTTATAAAGGCAATTTTCATATACTCCAGAATGTTATAAAGAGAGATCAGCTTAACAGCAATTAATTGTAAAGTCAATATTTGCCTAGAAAATGAACTTTTTCCCCCAAAACACATTTCAACTTCATTGCAGGCGCCTTAAAAGAAGCAGCTAACATCGTTTCAGTAATTGCTCCAGTAACACAGGTGCGGGGGCTGATGGGGACAGGGCTGGAGATCAATCTGTCAGTATTAAGTAAGAATCACACCACTGGACACTTTAAGAGGAGGCTGGTGCTTGGCATCATTGTTTCTCTTCTGTTACCCATGGTTATCTCTAAAGAAACACATGCAGTCATCATTGCACTGCACAAAACTGTCCTAACAAGAAAGAGTATCACAGCTAGAAAGATTGCACCTCAGTCACCAATCTATCGCATCATCAAGGAATTCAAGGAGAGAGGATCCATTGTTGCCAAAAAGGCTCCAGGCACCCAAGAAGGACCAGCAAGCGCCAGGACCGTCTCTTAAAAGTGTTTCAGCTTGGGGATGGGGCTCCCAGCATCGCAGAGCTTGCTCAGGAATGGCAGCAGACAGGTGTGAGGCATCTGCACGCACTGTGACACTGCGGAGACTCCTGGAGCAAGGCCTGGTGTCCAGGAGGGCAGCAAAGAAGCCACTTCTCTCCAGAAAACATCAGAGACAGACTGATATTCTGCAGGAGGTGCAGGGAGTGGACTGCTGAGGACTGGGGGAAAGTCATTGTCTCTGATGAATTCCCTTTCCGATTGTTTGGAACATCTGGAAAACAGCTTGTTGGGAGAAGACAAGGAGAGCGATGTCACCAGTCTTGTCTCATGCCAACTGTAAAGCCTCCAGCAACCATTCATGTGTGGGGCGGCTTCTCAGACAAGGGAATCGGCTCTCTCACAGTCTTGCCTAAAAACACATCCATGAATAAAGAACGGGACCAGAATGTCCTCCAAGAGCAACTTCTCCCAACCGTCCAAGAGCAGTTTGGGATGAGCAATGCCTCATCCAGCATGATGGAGCACCTTCCATAAAGCAAAGGGGAGAACTAAATGGCTCAGGGAACAAAACATAGAGATTTTGGGTCCATGGCCTGGAAACTCCCCAGATCTTAATTCCATTGAGAACTTGTGGTCAATCATCAAGAGACGGGGGACAAACAAAAACCAACAAATTGTGACAGAATGCAGCAGTGATTGTGCAGGAATGGACGGCTATCAGTCAGGATTTGGTCCAGAAGGTGAGTGAGAGCTGCCAGGGAGAAGGAGATGTCCTGCAGATACTGACTCGCTGCAGTAACTCATTGTAACTATATATAAAAGCTTTTGTTACTTGTAATATGATTGCACTTGTATTTCTGTATGTGATAAAACATCTGACAAACCAGAAGGACACATCATGTGACAATATAATATTTGTGTCATTCTCAAAACTTATGGCCATGACTGTAGATCTCCCAGCATTATTCCTAGTTACACTGTCTCCTCCAGCACTAGTACCAGCACCAGGAGCGACAGCAGCAGCACAACTAGAAGTACTGACATGTAAGGGATAACATAGGACTGCAGGTACTGACGTGTAAGGGATTACATAGGACTGCATATACTGACATGTAAGGGATTACATAGGACTGCACATACTGACATGTAAGGGATTACATAGGACTGCAAGTACTGACATGTAAGGGATTACATAGGACTGCATATACTGACATGTAAGGGATTACATAGGACTGCATATACTGACATGTAAGGGATTACACAGGACTGCATATACTGACATGTAAGGGATTACATAGGACTGCATGTACTGACATGTAAGGGATTACATAGGACTGCATGTACTGACATGTAAGGGATTACATAGGACTGCAGGGTGAGGAGGGGGGGGCAGCTCCTGGGACTCAGATGTACTCACCCGGATCATCCTCCATACACAGCACAGAGCAGGAAGCCCCGCCCACATATTCCCAGTCACATGACATGTCGTGTCACGTGACCAGTGACGTAACACCTTCTTCCTTCCGGGTTCCTGTGACTGGTCGCTGTACATGGAGTAACAGCCTCTCCCCTCAGTGTCTATAACCTTCTGCCTGGGATTCCTCCTCCTCCCCATCCACAGTCACTGGAGGAGCAGTGTCATACCGAGCACCAATGCAGCACAGTATAGAGCATGATGGGCAGTGCAGGAGATGTCTGGCTGTGTAGTAGTAGTCACAGCAGTACAGTATAGAGCAGGGGTCAGGAACCTTTTTGGCCGAGAGAGCCATGAACGCCACATATTTTAAAATGTTTTTCTGGAAGAGCCGTACCATGTGTACATGCCCCCTAGTAGATAGGTAGTCCCAGGGTCACGGGCCCCTGCAATCTAGGTCTCGGATCGCAGGCACACCTGTGCCCCTCTCTGTGGCGGCGCCCCTTTCCGAGCTCTTTCAACTCAGCACTTTCCGTTTCCCGGCTGGCCAGCACTTTCCTATAAAGACCGGGGGCTACCAGATAGGTAGCCATAGCACATGTCCCCCAGTATATAGGTAGCCACAGCACATGCCCCCAGTATATAGGTATCTGCAGCACATACTCCCGTTAGATAGGTAGCCACAGCACATACTCCCAGTAGAAAGGTAGCCACAGCACATACTCCCAGTAGATGGGTAGCCACAGCACATACTCCCAGTAAAAAGGTAGCCACAGCACATACTCCCAGTAGATGGGTAGCCACAGCACATACTCCCAGTAGAAAGGTAGCCACAGCACATACTCCCAGTATATATTTATCCACAGCACATACTCCCAGTAGATAGGTAGCCACAGCACATACTCCCAGTAGAAAGGTAGCCACAGCACATACTCCCAGTATATATTTATCCACAGCACATACTCCCAGTAGATAGGTAGCCACAGCACATACTCCCAGTAGAAAGGTAGCCACAGCACATACTCCCAGTATATATTTATCCACAGCACATACTCCCAGTAGAAAGGTAGCCACAGCACATACTTCCTGAGTATATTTAAGAATCTTGTCTTTGTGGGAATAGCCCTTTAAGGTATTTTTTTTATAGAGAAAAGACAGCTGAGAGATGACCCAATTATACAGAAATATATCAAAACACCCTACAGAGACCATCCCCATGATCTTTTCATACCCAGGACTATACAGGCAGTCCCCGGGTTACGTACAGGATAGGTTCTGTAGGTTGTTCTTAAATTGAATTTGTATGTAAGTTGGAACTGTATATTTTATAATTGTAACCCCAGACAAATTTCTTTTGGTCTCTGTGACAATTGGATTTTAAAAATGTTGGATTGTCATAAGAATCAGGATTAACAATAAAGCTTCATTACAGACACCTGTGATAACTGTTATAGCTATTTATTGTAGCCTAAGGAGAAAGTACAGGAAATTACCAACATCCAGAGCTCCGTGTGTAACTAGGGATCGTCTGTGAGTCGGGTGTTCTTAAGTAGGGGACCGCCAGTACATGGGATAAGTAGGGCCCTACTATCTCATGTAAATAAACCCCTGGATCCATAAATATTTTTTGGATGTATTTGTATGTAAGTCGGGACTGCATATTTTATAATTGCAACCCCAGCCAGAATTTTTTTGGTCTCTGTGACAAATGGATTTTAAAAAAGTTGGGTTGTCTTAAGAACCAGGATTAACAATAAAGCTTAATTGCAGACACCTTTGATAACTGTTGCAGCTGATCTGTGTAGCCTAGGGCTAAAGTACAGTGAATTACCAACATCCAGAGGTCTGTATGTAACGAGGGGTTGTCTGTAAGTTGGGTGTTCTTAAGTAGGGGACTGCCTGTACCTATAACAAGGAATACACTCTGTACTTAGATGAGGTTTCAATGTAGAAGAAGATTCTTTACTGTAAAAGCAGGGGTGTAACTTTAGGGGGTGCAGAGGTTGCGGTCACACCCGGGCCCAAGAGGTTTAGGGGGGTCTTATGGTGTCACTTTCCCATATGAGAAGACTATTACTATAAACCCTACATTATAGTTGGGGGTCTGGCACAGACTTTGCACTGGGGTCCATCAGCTTCTAGTTACGCCACAGTGTAAAAGCATTGATACTATGAAAATCTGTACCAGAAGTTGTAATCCAAAATTCACTTATGCCGTTGAAAAAAAGTTGGGATGTTCTTCTTGAATATAACAATATGACAGAATTCTAGGGATGAGTTATTGATCCATGGATTGTGCAGATATATCTAGTAAAGTAAGAAATCTTATCTTAAAACTGGAGAGATTATTGCGCCTTTTTGAATATGTTTACCTCAGATTTTTACCTCAGATTTTTACCTCAGAGAAACTGCAGAGGGTTTACTGGACAATTAATGTATTATAGTGTTAGGACAGGTTTATGTTAATGCCTAGTCTTTTGCTGAGGTAGGATTAGCCTAATTTTAGCAGTTCTTTTGTCACCACAACCTGTGTACTTGGTCAAGGTTATAATTTCACAACTTCTGTGTCTCGTGATATAACTGTGAAGACAATACTCCGCTGCTGAAGTCTAAATGTTGTCAGAGAGTAGCGGATTTTAATATGGGCGATTTTGGCGCCCAAGGCTTTTAGGGGTCCATGGTCATCCACACCACTCACTGGGGCAGATTTACTTACCCGGCCCATTCGCGATCCAGCGGCGCGTTCTCCGCTCTGGATTCGGGTCCAGCCGGGATTTATGAAGGTAAATCATCTCTGAAAAGCATCTCAACGCGCCGGAATGCACCACCTCGGACCAGGTGAAGGTAAGCGCTCCCCAAGCGACACTTTTTAGGTTTTTAAATGCGGCGGTTTTTCCGAATACGTCAGGTTTTCGTTCGGCCACGCCCCACGATTTCCGTCGCGCACATGCCGGCGCCGATGCGCCACAATCCGATCGCGTGCGCCACAATCCCGGGGCAATTCAGGTACAATTGGCGCAAATCGGAAATATTCAAGTAACACGTCGGGAAAACGCGAATCGGGCCCTTAGTAAATGACCCCCACTATGTTTGATACTTGTCTTGTAAAGATAATAGGGAGAGGGACTGATAAATGGGACCCTCATTTTCCAAGAAGTGTCATTAAAAAAATAGACTTGTAGGGAGGGGACCATAATTTTCATACAGCCCAGGGTTCATGGCAGGCGCCCCTGCGTCCAGAGGGTCACAAAGGTGTGATATTATATAGTGGGAAGTTTGGGTTTATGTCCTGACAAAGGGTTGGAAGTGTTCAAATCCAATATGCAAAAAATTCCAGCGCCTCTTCACCAACATTCACTCTAAAAAAACTTCACTTAAAGGAAATCAACCATAAAAATCAATTGTAATAAACCAGGGACACTTACTCATAGATCCAGGAACTGTTACTGTAGTAATTTGATATATCTGTTATATATGGCCTCCTTCCTTCTAAAATTATGCTAATGAGCGTGAAGGGTTCTGGGGGTGTTACCTCCATTCTTCAGCACGGTGGCTCAGTGGGTAGCTCTACAGCCTTGCAGCACTGGGGTTCTGGTTTCAAGTCCCATCCAAAGAGTTTTTATGTTCTCTCCGTGTTTGCGTGAGTTGCCTCCCACACCTCAAAACATACTGGTAGGATGATTAGATTGTGAGCCCCATGGGGACAGGGACTGATGTGACAAGCTCTGTGCAGTGCTGCATAATCTGTGCGCACTATATAAATTAAGGAATTATTATTATTATTCAGCTTCACAGGCTGTTACATTGTCTTCACTTGCTACCTCAGCCCTTCCCTTCCTCCCTCACTATGCCTGAGTGTTATCTCACTGCAGCAGGGGACGTTTCAGCCTACAGTGGGAAGGGGAAATGCTCCTGCACAGTGAACCTACAGCACAGTGGGGCTCTAGTAACGCCCACCAGAGCCCTTGTGGCTCATTAGCATAATTGTAACCTTTGATTTTAGAAGGAGGAAGGCCATGGATAATTGATGTAAAAAGGTTAGCACAGTCAAGTTTATCATGCTGAATTTTTATAGTAGATTTGCATTAATAGTCTATAGAAGTTGAGGGATGTGGGTATCATAGGCTTGGGGACATATATTTAGTATATAGGAGAGGAGGAACAGGTGTAAACAGTCTGTCAATTTTATCATATATGAAGGCGTCACAGGGGGGCATCAAACTGAGTCTCATTTGCCTTTTAATTTACAAAAACTGATATTTTATGTAGTATCTGAATAGAGATTATATTTTAACTGCAGTGCCGGATGTATACTCCAGCCTCCTATCTCACAACCACACACTCTGCACTTGGAGAGGCAACCAGCAATAGAGGGGACAGTCAAGGGGTTAATTGCACAGAGCCCTGTGAACAGTGGGCTACATTCACATTCATTTCGGAATCCTTAGCCCCTCTGAAACCCACTACGTATCAAATAGTCGCCTTGAAAGTTATTCTTTCCTTTCTAAAGGTTCAAAGTCAGGTTGCTCTGTGATTTGATATGCACCTGAGACCACTGACATGAGAAGTGTTCGGGGGGTGGGTTACCTCCATCACATTCTTTGGTTATTGATAAACTGTTTTACTATATACTGTTTAACATCGTCTGCGTGACATTATTAGATGGAGGGGGATACCATATCTAATTAGACTTGTTTTACATTTACCATCTCTGTGTCTTTTTTGTTCTTAGAGTTTTAATTTAAGTTTTTTTCTTTACTTGCCCTTATGTGACTTCGAGGAATGAAGCAAAAAATTCTCTATAGTGCATTGCATTGTTCTGGTATAGAATACACTGAGTATATAGAGGATGCAAATATCTCCCCCTTATTTTACATTATATTTCAATTAATAATATTATTAATAATGTTCTATTAAAAAAAAACTTAAAAAACATATATTTTCTTATTAAATTAGTATTATTATGTCATATCAGCAAAATACTGTATAAAATTTAAGTTTTAGTTTCCTGTGTGTACTGACTAGAAGTGCACTAGAGAAGAAGCTAGGGAGGACAAGTGCTGCTTCTACAGAGCCTGCCCAGGACCTTGCATTGAAAATGGTGGCACCTGTGGAGTAGGTTCTAGTCAGTGGAATGGGTGTGTAGGGAAAAGTTAAAAAAGTTATCAACTTAGGTCCATCTGTTGCCTAGAGGATACTGTGCTGACATATAATATTAGCAGTAGATTCAGTAGATCCAATAAGGGTTTCTATTGGATTCCCCAGTGTTACCAAAAGATTGGTCTGGCGCGGTGCGTTCCGATGATGTTTTTTTATTAATAGAATTATTCCAAAGTATAAAAACATATACAAAATGGCTATAGAAACAAGGCGATAGAAAGAAAAATATTTGCAAAACGCGTTTCGAATCCGTACCCGGATTCTTCTTCAGTTGCATATAATATTAGGAAGTAGCCCAGTTATGGATGCCGGTTAAGACTTAGACCTTCCACTTCATGACTACAATTGTAATCAAAATAGGAAATATTAGGCTTCTGAAGCAATTTTAGTATTTTATTTTGGGAGGTGCAGGAAACAAGAGGACTGAAAGGAAATCCAGATGAACATGACAAGAACATGCAAACCTTGTGTAAGAGCTGTGCCATAGGCACCGGTGTTGCCAGACAACAGAGCTGACCATTCATGGTTTTAAGTGCATGCTAATAAAAGGTTGGTTATGTGAACAAGCCGTCCTTTATGTTATCCAGGTTATGTCAGGCTCTCGCTCTTCAGGGATTGAGGTCAGAGCTCTCCGAGAAGGATGGGTGTTTAGGTGGGTCTGAGCTTACCTCAAAGCCAATAGTCGGGAACTTTCTTTGAGTTAGAAATGAGAGGTGGCTAAGATTTCCCCTCACAGCTTTATGTCTATGGATTCCTATGCAATGTAACTTGTAGACCAATAGCGACCATTCTACTAAGTCATCTTTAAGAGGGTTGGCAACATGCTCCTGGAACTAAAACATACATGTCAGTAGAAGTGAAGGGTCTAGAGAAGAGGTGCAGTACCATAAGAACTTTGAATTTTACAACATCACCAGATATTACTGCATAGGACAGAGCCCCCAAGGTAAGGGCCCACTCACACAACCAATTTTGTGTATGTGACCTGGCTGCAAAATTTGTGACCAGATCACAGCCACGATAAAGGTCTTTGACACCCCATCATGGTGCAGTTAACACATAATGGGGCAGATTTACTTACCCGGTCCATTCGCGAACCATTCTCTGCGGTGGATTCGGGTCCGGCTGGGATTCATTAAGGCAGTTCCTCCGACGTCCACAAATTGGTGCAAATTGGAAATATTCGGGTAACACATCGGGAAAACGCGAATCGGGTCCTTAGTAAATGACCCCCAATTGTTTATGTCCAGTCTACAACCAGTCTTCAAAGATCTTCAGCTATTTGGTCAAGATTTAGAAGTATATTGGTAGAGGCAGAGACAGGGTTGCAACCTACAGACCATACTACACATGGCATCCATGCTAGAGGTGACATTTAGAGTCCCCTCTGTGAGCACGCACGCCATTACCCCATCATAGAGTTTGCCAGACAAAACTCAAGGCATCCTCCTGTGGTTCCGAGCAGTCAAGGACGTGCCACTTTACGTGAAGATACATCCTGGGTCTGCAGGAGCACTGAGGAGACGTAGACATGATTAGAATTGGAGCTATTGGATCTCCCGCTTCATGGTTTTGCTTTTTTTGAGGGTCCCTGGAAAACAGCTACAATGATAATCCTAATTACTCCTCCTTTTTGAATAGGCATCCTCAGGACACTGATGCCATTACAAGCTGTGGCAATAGGTTACTGCTTAAATTGCTTTGTTAGCAATTTGTGATAGGTAAGTGGGTTCTGGTTTGAAGTATGGGCCCTCTACTTTGTATTTAAAAGTTTTTCAAAACTGTAATATAGGTAGCACTGATGTAAAGTTCAGTATGTGTATATGTCTCCTATGAGGCCAGTGATTGGCTGCAACAATGATCTGCACTTGATTTGGATGTCTTCTGACAATTGCCAAATGGGACTGTTTAGGGTGCAGGAACTGGAATTAAGTTACTGGGCCGCTGATTGATAAAAAGTAGCATTGAAACAGTCAGACATCGAGTGACATCTGGCATTCAGATTGTCTCCATCAGACAGGTTGTTCTCTTCATTGCTAATATAAGATGAATTATAATTAAAGTTCAACAACTTTTAAATAAAAATGAACAAAAATGGTTCTAAACATTTTATGAAACCCAATTACGCAAAAAAAATCTTTGCCTAAAAGCAAATGACATATTTTTTGAAAGAAATTTACCATCAAAATCCATCATGATAAACCAGGGACATTACTCATAATTACAGGCACTGTGACCATGGTCATCGTCTTATATTTGTTATCCATGGCCTCCTTCTTTTTAAAATCAACTATTAAAATTATGTTAATGACTGTAAAAGCCAACTAAGGCGGTTGCCATTGCCCCTCTATGCTGCAGATTCACAGGCTGTTACAATGTCTACCCACCCCCTGCTCCCTCAGGACTTCCCCCTCCCTGTGCTTGCAGCACAAGAAGTCTGAGCACACAGTGGGTGGGGGAAAGTGCTCCTCTAAAGTGCAACAGTTTGTGAATCTGCACAGAGGGGCTCTGGGAACTGCCCCCAGTAGCCTTTCAGGCTCGTTAGCAGAATTTTAAAAGTTGATTTTAGAATTTTTTAACAAATATAAGAAGATTACTACGGTCACGGTGCCTAGATCTATGAGTAAGGTTTATCATTCTAAATTTTGACGGTAGATGTCCTGTGTTTTAACCTCATATAACCTTGTATAACATAATATTTTACAATTTTTGTCCACTGACAGTACAATAGACACTCCAATAAACAATGGAAAATGTAATTTTAGGAACCTATATTACACTATATTTCGTGGTTTACAGAGCACCCGACACCAGATTTAAATGAACCCAAATAAAATTGAATATTTGCTTCCATTATTTAATATCATACTGGACGTTTTCCAGAAGAAGGATTACACAACGGCAACAAACATCTATTCTTTATGAATTGCTTTCCTTAATAAATTTGCAGATTTGAAAGATTTTCTCATCTGATAGCGGTTTACGTGGAAACATAAGACGCCTCATAGATGAGGAACACAATAAAGTTTGTGAGGTCACTGCGTTGGTCTTCAGGGAAATGAGTGTAGTGCTGGCATTTCAAGATAATGAGGAGTGCAGATGGTTCCCATAAAATAAGTAAAAGACAATTGACCCCTTGCTGATGATGCCCTTTTAACTTTTTGTGTTTATTTTTTTTTTTGCTATCCACCTTCATATCCATAACTTTTTTATTTTTCTGTTTAAAGAGCTGCATAAGGGTTTGTTTTCTGCATAACAAATTAATCTTCCTAACTAAGCATTTAATATTCCATGTCAATGGATCAGCACTGGTCAGCACTCCAAATGACGCCTTCTCTTTATTCTTTGGGATGGTATTTTCATGGAGTTATCAAATTTACCGTATATACTCGAGTATAAGCTGACCTGAGTATAAGCCAAGGTACCTAATTTTAACAGAAAAAAATGGGAAAACCTATTGACTCGAGTATAAGCCTAGGGTGGGAAATACATTGGTCACAGCAACCAGCCAGTATAAAGCCTGCAAGCCAACCAGACCCCAGTATATAGCCTGCCAGACCCTGCCCTCCTAGTATATAGCCTGCCAGCCTCTGCCCCCCACAGTATATAGCTTAGCAGACCCTGCCCCCCTAGTATATAGCCTGCCAGCCTCTGCCCCCCACAGTATATAGCCTGGCAGACCCTGTAGTATGTAGCCTACCAGCCTCTGCAGTATATAGCCTGCCAGCCCCCGCCCCCCAGTATATAGCCGGCCAGCCCCTGCCCCCCTAGTATATAGCCTGCCAGCCTCTGCCCCCCACAGTATATAGCCTGGCAGACCCTGCCCCCCTAGTATATAGCCTGGCAGACTCTGCCCCCCCCCAGTATATAGCCTGCCAGCCCCTGTAGTATGTAGCTTACCAGCCTCTGCAGTATATAGCCTGCCAGACCCCGCCCACCAGTATATAGCCGGCCAGCCCCTGCCCCGAGTATGCCATGCCTTTAATAAAAAAAAATTAACACTGTACTCACCTTTCTAACGCCCCCCGCAGGTCCTCTTCTTGCTTCCAATGCTCCGGGTCCTCTTTGGGTCATTCGGCTCCTCTTTGGGGTGTTCGGCTCCTCTTCGGGACGTCATTGTTTGTGAACGGCCAACATCGTGGGGGGACCCGAAAAGGAGCCAAACGACACGAAGAGGAGCCGAAGAAAGCAAAAAAGACCCGTAGAGGAACCGGAGCATCGGAAACAAGAAAAGGACCTGCGGGGGGCATAGGAGAGTACAGTACAGTAAAGTACAGTGTTAAGGTTTTTATAGACTTGAGTATAAGTTGGTCCTGAAAAATATCCTTATACTTGAGTATATACGGTATATAGGTTTCCGATGTTGTAAAAAATTGTAAATATTTTGTACTGAGACCTGGAGAGAAACACAGTAACATCTGGATCGGTGTCATCTTTAGTTCATGGTATGCAGCTAAGGAGGCGCTGATTGTACCCTTGTACCCTACTGAACAACTTTAGTGTGAACATGGGTTTAGCTGGTGATGCTGTTTGGATTGATTAACCGCAGCATGCTTTCCTGCAGCATTAGCTCTAGTTCATCGTTAGTTAATTGTCACCTGCATTGTTGTCCGGATCTCTGAGTTCTGGCCCAATCACTAATGAGGCCAGGGCTTTGAGATCACATAAGAGTCCTGATCATCCTTCCATGGCTGCCGGATATAGTGTCATTTATAGCTCACTCCATACTTCCCTTATAACTCTGATGGTGACCTGGCTACTATTCTTATCTGTTTGTACTGTTTTGCCTTTGTCTCCATGTTTTGCTCTTTTCCATAGGGAGGAACTGTCGACCACTTAATGCCACCACCTAGACTGGTTCAGGTAAAAAGGTAGGGGGAGATTGGTGAGTTTACATTCAGGGCTCACTGTCTTGTCCGATTTCCTCCTTCACGTTACATGTTTCCCAGATTAGGGGACTGTATGCACTCCACATCCTATTTGAGTGATTTACACCAAATGTTTGAGGATCTGTGGGGAAGAGAGACCTTCTTATGCACCTCTTCCACTATGACGTGCAAAGGGGATTTGAAAGACTAACCCAGTAGACCCACACATTACCAAAATTA
Source organism: Engystomops pustulosus (assembly GCA_019512145.1). Classification (NCBI taxonomy): domain Eukaryota; kingdom Metazoa; phylum Chordata; class Amphibia; order Anura; family Leptodactylidae; genus Engystomops; species Engystomops pustulosus. The sequence continues at coordinate 24,528,910 of CM033641.1, forward strand.
TTTCACTTGATCTGCCAGCAGTTGTCTTCTACAGCAACAATTGTAGCTGCATATTCCTCCAATTGCAAAGGTAATAGAACTGAAGCAATTGTTTCATTTAGAGCGACTCTAGAATGTCAATGCTTTACACTGATCCAATTGTACTTAACGGCTCAGATGCGAGGTACCCTTGAGAGGTGGGGATGGGCCTTAGTTAGGAGCAATGCTGTTTTAGTTCTCCTTAATCTGCTGTAATTGATGCCATAACTTCACCTTAGGGAATAATAGTTTTTTTATATTTTGATAGATCGGGCATTTTGGGACATGGCAATACCTAACATGGCTATGTTTGTTTGTTAATTTATATCTGATCTAGGGAAAGGGGTTGATTTGAACTTTAAGGTCTTTCTTTTACTTGATTTTGAGGCTCCCTGGGGCACTTGAACCCTAGGGGGTTTTGATTGATCCTACCGTACACTGCCTTTGGCGGACAGTTACTGAATTTACCAAAAGACCGGTCTGGGAGTCTCATAGAGACTTTGCCAGCTCTGATAGTGGGTGTTGGCAGTGAGTCTTTGTGCGATTATGGGGGTCATTTACTAACCGCCCGATTCGCTTTTTCCCGACGTGTTACCCGAATATTTCCGATTTTCGCAAATTTTTCCTGTATTGCCCTGGGATTTTGGCGCATCGGATTGTGGCGCATTGGCGCTGGCATGCACGCAACGGAAATCGGGGGGCGTGGCCGAACGAAAACCCGACGGATTCGGAAAAACTGCTGCATTTTAAAATAAAAAGTGTTGCGGGACTCGCGCTTACCTTCACTAGTAATATGCCGGTGAACTTCAGTGCATTCTGGCGGGCTTCGGGGAACTTCAGCGCAGCAGCGCCACCTGGTGGACATCGGAGGAACTACCTTAGTGAATTCCAGCCGGACCCGAATCCACCGCAGAGAACGCGCCGCTGGATCGCGAATGGACCGGTAAATCTGCCCCATTGGGGATCATTTACTAAGGGCCCGATTCGCGTTTTCCCGACGTGTTACCCTAATATTTCCGATTTGCGCCGATTGTACCTGAATTGCCCCGGGATTTTGGCGCACGCGATCGGATTGTGGCGCATCGGCACCGGCATGTACACGACGGAAATCGGGGGGCATGGCCGAACAAAAACCTGACGGATTCGGAAAAACCGCCGCATTTAAAAAAGGAAATTGTGTAGCGGAGCTTGCACTCACCTTCATCCAGGATAGGATCGTGAACTTCCGTGCATTTCATGGAACTTCAGCGCAGCAGCGCCACCTGGTGGACGTCGGAGGAACTGCCTTGATGAATCCCGGCCAGACCCGAATCCTGCGCAGAGAACGCGCCGCTGGATCGCGAACGGACCGGGTAAGTAAATCTGCCCCATTGTCTCTGTAGCCAGGGAAGAGGTAGACTAAGAGCTTAGAAAGGCCCCTATGTTGTATTTGAGTACAAATTGACAGTGGGCAAACAAAATTGGGTAAGGTCAGCAAATTGGACTATGAACTACCAATCATTACATGGTCAGTCACGTATTTCCATGTCCTAGAGATGTTGTCTGGGTCAGCGTAGGATAAATGTCCCCTTGAATCCAATGGTCTAAGTTGTGTTTGTGGAAGAGGAGTGATCTCTACAATTTTTCAGCGAATCACTCTATTTAGGATGGTTGCAGTGATGGAGGTTTGCGCAGTAGCCTGGTACCCAAGCCTTCAAGGGGGCCATGGTCACCCTAACCAGCCACCAAATTTGATACTGAGAAGGACCTTCACCCATGAAATCCTTTTACATTTGTTCATGCTTTTAAGGTACAAAAGAGCCATTTAAGGACCTTTGAAGCTTCTCCAAAGGTCCTGAAACCACAGATTGTAAACATACAGAAGGGACACCTTCTTCATTCCCCAAGAAGCTGATTCTATTACCATTTGTAGGAAGTGATTCCAGACTTGTAGGGGCTATAATAATTATACAGCCCAGGGCCCATGGCAGTCCGCCCCTGGCTGGTTGGTGTGCAATTCTGGTTATGTATGAGTGGTCTATGGTCAATCCAAAGACATCTTGCCGTAGTTTATGAAGGAAACAAATTATACAACAAGGAGTAAAAGATCACTGAGAAGGCAAAACAAACCTACCAAATTCTCCAGAATTATGATGGATTCCAGTCCAAAGTCAAGGAAAGTCAGCTCCGAATGTGCGCAGCATGTAGCGGCATTCATGTGCTGCCGGGGCTTTGTGTGCCTCTTTGTTGTCTGTAAATGATCTTTTTCTTTGTTTCTCAGGGCAACAGAATCCCACACATTGTTTTCTTTCAATAATAAGATACTGTTACACCGGCCGCAGAGACCAATCGTAAGATGACATTCCTGGAAAGAAAACTCAACAACATAGATAAATACGGGAAATTTCACTGCAAACATTACTGACTAGATACCGTATATACTCGAGTATAAGCCGACCCGAGTATAAGCCGAGACCCCTAATTTTACCACCAAAAACTGGGAAAACCTATTGACTCGAGTATAAGCCGAGGGTGTAGTATACAGCCTGCCCTGCCCCAAGTAGTATACAGCCTGCCCTGCCCCAAGTAGTATACAGCCTACCAGCCCCTAGTAGTATACAGCCTGCCCTGCCCCCAGTAGTATACAGCCTGCCCTGCCCCAAGTGGTATACAGCCTGCCCTGCCCCGGAGGTTAATCCCTGCAAACAGACTTTGTCAGCTCTGCTACATGAGGCGCTGCAGCGCCCAAAGTGTTAACCTCTGGAAGCTTGTGGCGCAGCAAGGAGCTCCAGCCCGCCAAAACCTACACTCGCGAGAAATCCAGGTGAATCACCAAGCTCCACCCATGCGCGAATGGCGTGAACCCCACCTACTGTGGCGCAGAGGAAAATAGAGCCTGCCACAGGCCTCTACCCCCGGCTGAGGGATTGGAGTTGCTCGAAGCTTAGGATGGTGTCATTGTGGTCTCCGCACAGCCAGTCTGCAGGGCACCGGCTGCATTGCGGATTGACCCGGGCCTCCGTCATGAGGACCTACCTCCAGTCGGTGACGGAGCACCATGCAGTTCCTGCTGCCTCTCCCGGCTACCATGCTGGTACTGTGGGCCCACGTGGAGGCACCACTAGGGGAGGCGCCAACTCCTGCCGAGCCAGCGCTCTGGGCCTACTGCAGCTGCCGACCACCCTACTGTTCCTGCGGCTGTTACGGATCCTCCGGCTGCTCCTGCTCCAGTTCCGGCACCTGCCCGACCACCTGTGAAGCCTGATCCAGAGAGACAGCCTGCAGCACCGACAACCCCGCAGCCTTGGGACCGAGGTGAGGCCCTCCACCGGCATCTCCGAGATGCCGTCTCGGACCAGCGACGCCGGGAGAAAGAAGCCCAGCGGTTCATGGCTCCTCCTACTCACAATCTTCAGCGTGCAGCTCCTCGCAGCTGTGCGCCCTCGTCCGATGAACCTGCCGTCTGCGCATGCGCAGAACAGCAGGCCCGCGCCTGTGCAGCTCAGGCTTCGGAGCAGTGGCCGAAGATTGTGAGTAGGAGGAGTAAAGAGGCTACTGGGGCGTGTAGCCTCAGCTGCGGCTACTCCATGCCCCAGTAGCCGCATAACAAAATTTGCATATAGAGCTAATAAAAGTTAGCGAAAAATTAAAAGGGCTATCCTCACGTCCTATTGATCCACCTACCACCCGATCTACCTTTATAGGGAGATTCGTGGTGGTAGGTTCCCTTTAAAGCAATAGATGATGTCACAGCTTATCTCCTCCCCCTCCCTGTACAATGAATTCTTTCTAGATATATACAGTGTATCGGGGAAGATCCCCCTATGTTGTTACATACAAGAGTGGTAACTTGTCTATAGTGGAAATATCTTAAACTGGAAGGTTTTTACCATCCTGTTCCCTCCATATTTTTGGCTCCATATTTCAGAATCACACATACTAATATTTTACACTCTGACGCCTTTTGAACTAATTATAGCCGAGCAGCGGCTGCTAATTAATTGCTGATGAGTACACACAATGTGAAATTCCTCTAAGACCTTCAGCTCTGTGATATGAATACAGAACAGTTACATAAATGAAGCTAAAATAACTTTCATCTGGAATCACATAATCCCAGCGGAGCCTCCAGCGCTAACAAACTGATTAATGTAATTCACCGAGTTTAGATCTTCAAGGTATATTTGATTTTCTATTATTAGAGGTCTACACCGCGCACGTCCGTAGGATATAGGGGGCATTATTGAAAAACGGAGCCTGTGCTCCCCTCCCCCGCCTCTTCCCGTCATAAATGATTGCACACAGCTGCTGCACTAATAACAACCCAAAATGCTAAAGTTTGGGAACACACATCTGTTCTGGCAACTCAAACCCTCGCCCCAAGTACTGTCAGAGGCCAGAGAGCCGAAACTGGAGCCCGAGACTACATGCACCATGGAGACATTCATCTACTGATGAGTTAAAGAAATTTTCAATAGATAGATAGATAGAAAAAATGGATGCTCCACCCCCGGGTTCGTTAAATACTCTAATAATATATCCTTCAAATAATGCTGGCACACCAAATAAGTTAAAAAAAACGTGCTGAGATAGGCATGATGTAGAGAGGTGTGTTTGTCTACCCTACATTGAATGGCCAATAAATGATTGTATTGTGGCGCATGCGCATTGACTCAGCGAGGACGCTAATAAACGTCCATTGTAAACGTCAGTGTCGAGTTCCAGATATGTTATCACTTATATACACGTGTTTTTGTATATGGATTCTGAAGATAATACACTGATATAACTATATTGTTGCACATGGGGATTAACTGCATTTACGATTTGTAACTTGATGTCACTTCCTTACAAAAAGTTTGTATGTATCACTTTCACTTGGCTTGAGAAAGGCTCCTGATTCAGGAGCTGAAACTTCGCACTCTTGGAATAAAGTAATTCTGTTTCTTTACTTATTTGGTGTCCCACCATTATTTAAAGGATTGATAGATAGATGGATGGATGGATGGATGGATGGATGAATGGATGGATAGATAGATAGATAGATAGATAGATAGATAGATAATAGATGGATGGATAGATAATGGATGGATGGATAGATAGATAGATAGATAGATAGATAGATAGATAGATAATTTATAGGTTGATGCTGTTCTGTGGGAAGTTACCTGTGTATAGTGCAGGGGGCGCCAGATTTTGGATTTCTGGTGCACGTTCTGCATGAATCTGCCGCTCGCTGCACTGCTCCAACAGAGAGCACCAACTTTTTTTGGTGCACCTATAACATGGTGCATGCGACACATTTCTGTTGGACACTGCATAATAAATCTGGCGCACGCTCCGACTGAGCACTGCGTCTTCTGCAGAATAGCGCAGCCTCGACACACATGGACCACATGCAACAGAAATGTGTCGCAGACACTTCTTAAATACCTGTGCACAGTGGCGTAACTACCGCCGTAGCAGCCGTAGCGGTTGCTACGGGGCCCGTGAGGTTCAGGGGCCCGGGGATGCACGCTCCCTGCAGTGCTTTGCCACGGCCTGGGGTAAGTGGTCCGGGGCTGCAGTGCCGGATCGTGCCCCCGGGCCCCTCCCTCTCTATGCATCTACACGTCTCCTGAGCCCGCCCGCCCACGCACCTCTTTCCGGGATCCTTGCCTGCTCATATCCTTGACCCGCCTCCCAGCCACCTCTCTGACCCGCCCCCCCTCATCTCCCTGAACTGCCCGCTCATCAGCCTGCAGGGCGGCACATTTGATTCTCTGCCCCCCCCCTCCCCCGCTCGGCCCCCCCTTCCCCTGCTCACCCCCTTCCCCCCTCGCCGTCTGAATGCATCTGGACACCCACCTGAACACCTGCCTGAACACCCATACAGCCCCCAAACTTCCTAAAAGGTAAGTATATACAGATGTATTTATCTGTATGTATATATGTATTTATATGCATATACTGTGTACATATGTATATACAGTGTATATACAGTGTATATGTGTATATACAGTGTATATGTGTATATATTGTATATATACTGTGTATATACGTGTATATTTGTATATATACTGTGTATATGGGTGTATATACTGTGTATATGTGTATATATTGTATATATACTGTGTATATGTGTCTATATGTGTGTATATATTGTATATATACTGTGTATATGTGTGTATATACTGTGTATATGTGTATATATTGCATATATACTGTGTATATGTGTCTATATGTGTGTATATGTGTATATATTGTATATATACTGTGTATATGTGTGTATATACTGTGTATATGTGTATATATTGTATATATACTGTGAATATGTGTGTATATACTGTGTATATGTGTGTATATTGTATATATACTGTGTATATGTGTGTATATGTGTATATATTGTATATATACTGTGAATATGTGTGTATATACTGTGTATATGTGTATATATTGTATATATACTGTGAATATGTGTGTATATACTGTGTATATGTGTATATATACTGTGTATACATAAATATATATATATATATATATATATATATATATATATACTGTTTATGCATATTCCGTATATATATATATATATATATATATATGTAAATCCTATGTATATGTGTATATATGCATACTCCCCATGTTACATTTATGTACATTGAACCTCATTTGTAACTTACAGTATATACCAACCCGAGTATAAGCCGAGACCTCTAATTTTACCACCAAAAACCGAGAAAACCTATTGACTCGAGTATAAGCCGAGGGTGTAGTATACAGCCAGCCCCCATGTAGTATACATCCAGTTCCCATGTAGTTTACAGCCATCCCCCATACAGTATACAGCCAGCCCCCATATAGTATACAGCCTGCCCCCATGTAGTATACAGCCAACCCCTATGTAGTATACAGCCAGCCCCCTGCCAAGTGCATAAAAAATAAAAACGTAATACCCTCTGGTGTTGGGATCGTTGGCGCGGGTCCCGATCTTCGCCGCGAGGCTCCCGATCTTCGGAGCGGTTCCCGATGTCTCCCAGAGGCTTCTCTCTTCTTTCTTCTCTAGCCGGCAGAGTAGCGTCCATGAGATCTGCCAGCGGGCGCACACTATGATGCGGCGGAGTCGCATCAGGGACAGTGTTGAATGCCTTTGCAATGGGGCTTATTTACTAAGCGCCGGCTTTCATGTGACAGAAATGGGGGGGGGGCGTCGGACGATCCAACGGATTTGGCTATTCTGACAACTAGTCTGACTACTTCTATCCTTAGTAAACCCATGCTGGCTATTACTTATTATACTTATTATACTATACACAAACTCCTGTATGTAGTCTCTCAGTATCCCTTCCAATATTCTACACACAATGGAAGTTTACCCCTTCAAAGCCACGTTTTTTGTTTTGTGTTTCTGTTTTTCACTCCTTTCCTTCCATAAGCCGTAACTTTTTCATTTTTTCTTTTACAAAGCTTTATGTTGGCTATTATATGTAAGAATTTTTTTTTCTAGTGGTGCCATTTAATATTTTTGTACTGGGAAGCTGGAAAAACTTTCCAAATGTGGTTGAATTGGCAAAAAAACACAGTTATGCCATATTCTGATGGCAGTGGCGTAACTACCGCCATAGCAACCGTAGCGGTTGCTACGGGGCCCGTGAGGTTCAGGGGCCCGGGGATGCACGCTCCCTGCAGTGCTTTGCCACGGCCTGGGGTAAGTGGTCCGGGGCTGCAGTGCCGGATCGTGCCCCCGGGCCCCTCCCTCTCTGTGCATCTACACGTCTCCTGATCCCTGCCTGCTCATATCCTTGACCCGCCCCCCAGCCTCCCCTCTGCCCCCCCCCCCTCACCCCCCTGACCTGCCCGCTCATCAGCCTGCAGGGCGGCACAGTTGATTCTCTGCCCCCCCCCTTTCCCCGCCTGGCCCCCCCTTCCCCCGGCACCTTAAAAAATTTAAAACCTTATATTAATTTAAAAAATATGTTGGGCTTAGAGGTTTTGGATCATCTGGACCACTGCGGACGATGGCACAAGCCACTACCTGGGACCGGAGTCTAAGTGGCACCCTGGACTTGCTGCTGCGTGGTACCACCAGGTCGTTCCACAGGTGTGACTTGTCTGCAGTGGCAGCCAAGGTCGAGGAACAGAAACGGCAGGCAAACTCATAGTCGGGGACAGGCAGAAGGTCTGGACAGGCAGCACAGGATCGGAGACAGAGTCGGAGCAACAGGTCAGGGCAGGCGGCAAAGGAGCGAAGTCAGAAACGGAACCAGGGTCACAACTGGAAATCTCAATAACAGCACAAGGTATCAAATACAGCTTTCTCTAGGGGGCAAGGCACAAAGATCCCGCAAGGGTAACAGGAAGAGGCAGGGTTAAATAGATTAAGGGGGAAAGGCCAGCGCCAATTAGCGGCGCGCTGGCCCTTTAAATTTGGAGAAGCTGCCGCTGCAGCTGAGGAGGATGGAGCAGCAGGAGCCGAAGCAGACCCGCCAGGAGCCGGGGCACATTAGTGGCGCCTGCGGCGCGCTGGCGGGGGACAGAAGTCACGGGTGAGCCCGCACCCCGCGACATGGGTTATGGGACCACCCGTGACAGTACCCCCCCCCCTTCGGCCTCCCCCTTCTCCTGGGCTGGAGGAATCTCTGCAGGAGGTCCTGTCCAGGATATTGTCCTTGGGCTCCCAGGATCTCTCCTCCGGCCCGAAACCCTTCCAGTCAACCAAGAAGAACCGCTTACCCCTCACCATCTTAGTATCAAGGATCTCCTTTACCTCATAGATGTCAGAGGAGTCGGCCACAGGAGCAGGAGGAGACAGTTGTCGGGAAAAGCTGTTCAAGATGACCGGCTTGAGCAGGGAGACATGGAAGGAGTTCGGTAAGCGCATGGTGGGAGGAAGGCGCAGCTTATAGGAGACTGGATTGATGCGATGCATCACCTCGAAGGGACCCAGGAAGCGAAGACCAAGCTTGTAGCCAGGAATCTTAAGCCAGACGTATTTGGCAGACAGCCAGACCTTGTCACCAGGAGAGAAGACGGGAGGAGGCCTGCGTCTTTTATCGGCTTGGAACTTTGTTCGAATTGAAGCCTGTTTTAAGGAAAGGTGGGTCTGCTCCCAGATGGTCTTCAGGTCCTGTACCACCTCCTCAACAGCAGGAACATCCAACGCAATGGGCAGAGGTAGTGGAGGGCAAGGATGGAGTCCATAATTAACAAAAAATGGAGCGTAGCCCGCGGATACAGAGTCCAAGGAGTTGTAGGAGAACTCCGCCCAAGGTGATAGAGTGGACCAATCGTCCTGACGGGCAGAAACAAAATGGCGTAGATAACAGCCCAAGGTCGGGTTAACTCTCTCCACCTGCCCATTAGACTGGGGATGATAGGCGGAAGAGAAGTCCAATTTCACCTGTAGTTGGTTGCAGAGAGAACGCCAAAATTTCGAGACAAACTGAACCCCATGGTCAGAGACAATGGGGCACATTTACTTACCCGGCCCATTCGCGATCCAGCGGCGCGTTCTCTGCACAGGATTCGGGTCCGGCTGGGATTTAAGATGGTAGTTCCTCCGCCGTCCACCAGGTGGCGCTGCAGCGCCGAAAATAATCTTAACGCCCCGGAATGCACCATCCCATAGAAGGTGAAGGTGAGCGCTCCCCAAGCGACACATTTTCGGTTTTTAAATGCGGCGGTTTTTCCGAATACGTCGGGTTTTCGTTCGGCCACGCCCCCCGATTTCTGCCCCAAGTGGTATACAGCCTGCCCTGCCCAAGTATGCCAAGCTAATAAAAAAAAATAAACTTAATACTCACCCTCCGACGATACTCACCTATAATACTCAGCACGGCTCCCGGTCCTCGGCGGCGGCTCCCGGATCCTCGGCTTCCACCTCTCTCTGCAGTCTCCACTAGCCGGCAGTCGCGTCCATGCGAGCTGCCGGTGGGCCCATACTATGATGCGGCAGTGTCGCCGCCGATGACGTCGATGACGCGACTGCCGGCTAGTGAAGAACGCAGAGAGAAGCCGACGCCGGGGATCCGGGAGCCGCCGACGAGGATCCGGTTGCCGGAGGGTGAGTATTAATTTTTATTTTTTTTAATTGACTGGTGTATAAGCCGAGGTAAGATTTTTCAGGCCTAAGCTGTCTAAAATGGTAAATGGAGTTGTTTGTCGGATTTCAAAAACTAAATTAACCTCAATGATACCTCCCTCTCCAATATCGTTGTAATCACCAAGCACTCAAGCAAATCACTACTTTGAATTCTAGAAAATCTAAAGGGCTATTCCAGGACTTTTGTCACCTATGCTTAGAATGGTTACCAGCAGGGGCATAACTACAGCGGTAGCAGCTATAACAGCAGCTATGGGGCCCACATTGTAAGGGGCCCCAGCATCCAACCTGCTACACTGAAGAATGGAGTATGTACACCATTATATACATATTATGCTGCACAGTGTACAGCATATTTATCAGTGCATAAATGTATTAATGTGTGAGTATAGAAATATGTATATTTTCTGAGGGGGTATGGTAGTATACACTAGTATGGTACATATACATATGCTATATATGGTACATATGGTATACTACCATATCCTTTAGCAATAGGGTATCATAACCACCAGCACGGACAGAGTTGGGACTGCCCTTGTAAGGGCTGGGAGAAAAAAACATGGGGTCAAGTCTGAAGTTATAATAGGGACAAGTAGGTTGGTGCAAACTTGGATCCCTTGAATTCTGAGATTAGTGTTTGAAGACTGGTGAGATCAAACCTGTTTCTTCCTATATTTCCCAACTCTTCTAAGTTCACTTGTCCCTATGCTGAGCGGAAGTGGTATAAGGTTAATGCATGATTTTTTTGCTTATTTATCCACATGAAATAATCTTCTTTTCACTAGGTTTATGTGACATTAGTCAGCTCATTGTATGTGTTTTATGAATTTCTCTGAATCGGCATTGTACTACTATGTTAAAAGTTACGTTGTAAACTTATGATGGCATTTTGCTAGTCTGTATTTCAACTCTTTTGATGCCATGGTCAGTAGCTGGTCTTTGACAATTATCAATCATTGATGCAAATCTCACTAGCTTCTATGCTGAGGGGGTATGATGGCCCCATATAGAAGTCTGCAATGGGGCCATGCTTCTCCGAGTTACGCTCCTGGATACCAGTGACATGCTTGGTCAGCAACTCCGGTAAGTGCTGCTTCCATGTCACGGGAAGTCATGTCTATCAGTCACATGGTCTATAGTTCATTCAAGTCAATTAGTTGCATTACCAAGCCCTGCCATTGTACTATTCATGTCACTGTGCTTGAAAAACTGGAGAAACTAAGTAACAGTCTCCTCTTACATCTGATTGGTGGGGGTGCAGGGTGTCAAACAATATAAAATGAATGATTGGTGATCCAGGATTACCCATTTTGGTGGCGTTTATGCGTTATTTACACTGCATTGAAGAGCAATACAACAGCTGAGCGGAGGTGATATGCCTTATTATATTGCAGTTAACATTTTGAATTTTATAAACACATAAACACAATGTAAATACTGTCAGACTTCAGGGGTAGTGGACCCACCTGACCACCGCGGACGATGACGTAAGCCGAAACCTGGGACCAGAATCTAAGTGGCACCCGGTCTTCACCAGAGCCTGCCGCAAAGCAGGTTGGACTTCCTGTGGCGTGGTACCACCAGGTCGTTCCACAGGTGCGACTTTGTCCAGGGTGGCAGCCAAGGCGAGGGCACAGACGTTAAGTAGAATTGTAGTCGAGGACAGGCAGGAGGTCAGGAAGGGCAGCATGGGATCAGAGTCCGGGATATAGTAATAGGTCAAGGCAGGCAGCAGAGGAGCGTAGTCAGGAACGGAACCGGGGTCACAACGGGAAATCACAATAACAGCACAAAGTTTTCTCTAGAGCACAAGGCACGAAGATCCAGCAGGGTGCGTAGGGAGAGGCAGGTTTATATAGAATTCTGAAAAATGGCTAGCACCAATTAACGGTGTGCGGGCCCTTTAAATTTTCAGAAGCCGATGCACACGTGTCCTAGGAGACGGGTAAGCAGCGCGAATGCCGCACTTGCGTATATGGAGGGGCACGGGTGAGCCCGTAACCAGGAGCACCCGTGACAAAGCATTGTGTTAATATTGTGTTTTGTAAATGTTAACACAATGTAGTTAATCTCCTCTCCTCAGCTGTTGGATTGTGTTTCAAAATACAAAGAAAATGCAATGTCTGGACACAGCCTTAAAGGGGTTGGCCACTCTTTTACATAAGTTGCACATATGTCTTTACTCCCTGAATGTTCATCAAGTGATTCAGCATTTCTGATACTTACTTTAGTGTAGTCTGTAGACTCTCATAATACTTTGTTTACATGTGTGAGCTCTGATGAATAGGAGGAGCTGCAGCAGAAGATTATGACTCACCCTGCACTCTCTCATCTTCCTGTGTCTGTCAGATAGGAAGGACTGTGATAAGAGAGACAGAGTGGGAGATGCCATGAGGATGGCTTAGAGAAGTGAGTGAGAGGAAGCTGTGTATGTAGGTAGATGGCAGCATGGCGAGAACAGGCAAAGGCTGAAGCTTTCAAAGGAGGCAAAGACACAGGTATCATATCAGGTTGCATATGAAATGTCTGGGAATAACTGCACATCCCACAGTAGTCCTGTGGTAATGATCGCTGTATGCAGGCAGGACTCATTATCGCATGTCTGACCACCGCTGGCAGGGTGTGTGGTGGTGGTATCCTAGGTCAGCTATCTTGTTTCTAAGGGACGACATGGCTGCTTTTATGGCAAAATCATCTTCACAAAAACATCAAAATGAAGAAATGTATGTATAAGGCTGATGAATTAAATTAATTGTGAATTCAAGATGAGCATACCCCTTTAAGGTATCAAGATTAAGGACAAACTTGTTTTGGAAATGTTATTGATTAACCGTAAAGTAAAGAGAAAGTTCTTTACTAAGGTCCTGGGACATCATCCAGGTTATTATGCCCACTGTGTAACGTTTTCCCAAACAATTCAAGGACACAGATGGCAAATGTGGAATATGGACCGAACTCCAAGTCAACCCTGTATAATATCATACAAAATCATACCACAAAATACTAAATGGATGTTACTTCTGACCTGAAGATCAATACAACAATCCAAATACAATAAAACCTCTTATGTAAACCAGGGAAGTCTGCCGTCATCCTTGGGAGACTGAGAAGTTATTTTCTGTAGCAGCATTAAAACCCCAAATATATGAATTGAATAACAGCTCCTCTCTAGTGACAATGTCACCTGTCTAGGAGTGGCGTTAGTCTGTGAAGTTGAAGTTCAATTAGCCGGATTGGCTGTTCGGCCACCAATCCGGCAATCTGTCCAGGTTGTGTGGGATGTACCTGAAACCAAGCGGAAACTTTGGGTCTGCTCATCTTTAGTAAGAAGCAATTATGGCAAGTGTATGGATAATTGGGTTAAAGTGCATGATGGGGGATGGGTTACGCCACTATGTCACCTAATAACTTTGACTTTGTGCTACACCAAGGGCCCCATCGACTTTAATAATGAAACCCTTGTACAGAGATCTTGACCGAGCTGTGAAGCACCTGTGGGTCGGGGAAAGAATAGTAAGGTAGTAGCAGAGGATGGGTCGAATAGTCATATGCAAGCCAAGGTCGGGACAGTAAGGATAGTGGTCAAGTGAAGCTGTATAACAGCAGGATACAGATGTGTTGGGTGTCAGAAGCAGAATTGTAAATCTAGCGTCGTCAGGAAGAGCAGATAAAAAAGCTATGGACTTTACACTGTAGAGAGAAGATATCTTGGATAACAAGGTGCAACACCCCTGCCAATGTGCAGGCAGTGGAGTGTTTGTGAATAAGCCCCTTGTTTGTGTTTCCCCAGTAAGTGAGTCTGCACAACTCACTTCAGAGATTATACAGCTATCTCAAGGTAATTAGCAGCGGTGGATTCTGCCTGGACAGGCAAGGGTTAAAATATGTATTTAATATTGTTATTCAATGATGTTCCAATCTTTAACCCCTGGACAGGAAGGGGCAAGTTCTTCTTGCCAGCCAGCTCTCTTACTAGAGACTTCTCTTTAGGCCCAGCTCTCACCGCATGAGGAGCTCCTAGGACTCAGCTCATCAACATAGAACATACAGTGATTGAACAGAGACAGAGTGTCAGTGCACCACTAGCACAGACACACAGAACAACCAGGACAAAGCTGCAGCTTCCATACCTGGACACAGCTACCTCCCAGCCTGCACCTACTACCAGGCTGGTGAATATACTCCTGAGGATGACTCTCCATGACCACTCCAGTAATCGTTTGGCCTGTTGCCTGCAGTTGTTCCAATAAAGAACCGTGAGTTACTTTTGCACAACGTTGCCTCCGTCTGGTCCCTGAATACTGCTGTACCATCAAGGTCTCCCCCATCCATTACCCAGGGACACTAAGGGGTTTCCCTGAGGGAGACCAAGTACATCAGCCTCTCCCTCATTTAATTTCTTGCACACACCACCCTGCTGGAGACCTGCCAGGCTGTAGGACAGCCCTCTGGTCCCCATACCAAGCACCGTGACACCAGCATGCCTAGGCCGCAACCGCCAGCCACTCCGGTATTCTGGGTCCCGGCTGCCTCCAGGCCCCAAGACAAGGCTAGGCCCAGGTGGTGGATATTGCAAGTGGCGTCACGAACAGGATATAGACTTCTGTGCCTTATACTGGCACTATAGACTTTCCTTTATTGAAAAGACTGTGCTTCTCCGCTCCAGCACTCTGGAGGTTAATCCCTGCAAACAGACTTTGTCAGCTCTGCTACATGAGGCGCTGCAGCGCCCAAAGTGTTAACCTCTGGAAGCTTGTGGCGCAGCAAGGAGCTCCAGCCCGCCAAAACCTACACTCGCGAGAAATCCAGGTGAATCACCAAGCTCCACCCATGCGCGAATGGCGTGAACCCCACCTACTGTGGCGCAGAGGAAAATAGAGCCTGCCACGGGCCTCTACCCTCGGCTGAGGGATCGGAGTTCCTCGAAGCTTGGGAGACTGTTATTGTGGTCTCCGCACAGCCGGTCTGGAGGCCCTTTGCAGGGCACCGGCTGCATTGCGGATTGACCCGGGCCTCCGTCATGAGGACCTACCTCCAGTCGGTGACGGAGCACCATGCAGTTCCTGCTGCCACTCCCGGCTACCATGCTGGTACTGTGGGCCCACGTGGAGGCACCACTAGGGGAGGCGGCAACTCCTGCCGAGCCAGCGCTCTGGGCCTACTGCAGCTGCCGACCACCCTACTGTTCCTGCGGCTGTTACGGATCCTCCGGCTGCTCCTGCTCCAGTTCCGGCACCTGCCCGACCACCTGTGAAGCCTGATACAGAGAGACAGCCTGCAGCACCGACACCCCCGCAGCCTTGGGGCCGAGGTGAGGCCCTCCGCCGGCATCTCCGAGATGCCGTCTCAGACCAGCGACGCCGGGAGAAAGAAGCCCAGCGGTTCATGGCTCCTCCTACTCACAATCTTCAGCGCGCAGCTCCTCGGAGCTGTGCGCCCTCGTCCGACGAACCTGCCGTCTGCGCATGCGCAGAACAGCAGGCCCGCACCTGTGCAGCTCAGGTTGCTATTCTGATGTTTTGCACTGAATGCCTTTCATTTTCAGGAATGGACATTTTGTTTGCATATCCTATGCCTTTTTCTCAAGAAAAGGGACATTATTTATCTTGCTACCCTGAGTAGCCATTCTCATGTAACGCTTGTAACGTTCAAGCCAATTACCCATTGGGCTTCTAAAGCCAATGGGGCACATTTACTAAGGGTCCGAACGCCGCACTTTCGTCGGGTTTCGCGATTATTTCCATTTTGCGCCAAATTGCCCAGGTTTTTGGCGCACGTGATCAGATTGTGGCGCATCGGTGCCGGCTTGCATGCGACAGAAACCGGGGGGCGTGGCCTTCGGACAACCCGACGGATTCGGACAAACCGTGGAATTTAAAAACAGAATTGTGTCGCAAGATCAAGCACTTACATGCACCGGGAAGAAACAGGTGAACTCCTGCGGACCTCAGCGCAGAAACGACAGATGCAGGAACTCGGGCGCACGATATATGTGAATCGTGGCAGACCCAAATCCTCGTCGGACAACGCACCGCGGGATCGCGACAGGACCGGGTAAGTAAATCTAACCCGATGTGCGTTTGACATGATGTTTGCACTACTGTCATTTATTGCCAATAAGTTTGCACTTAACCTTTTCATAGGCTTTGCAGGTCTGTAGTGAGACTGTGTCGGACCGTCTTATATGTAAATCCTGACCGCAGGCTTATACCTCAAACCGAAGCTTCATATTGTTATGGTTTCTGTAAACCGCAGATCCTTAGGGGACCGGGGGTTTTCATGCAGTAGTACCTAGACGCCATACACCCAGGGTAAGACCGTCAGATGGGAGGTAAAACTGTATTGTATGCATTACATATACTGTTATGTGTATTATATTTGTCGCCAGGGACGAACAGTTTTCGAACAAATAGTCAGACCTTGGTGCAAGGAGTGGATTACAGGACATGACACCACACCTTTCCCTTACAACAGTTGTTTTACGAGCGTTAGCTACCAACTATCACAAATATTCATTTATTTTTTGTGTATTCAGACCGACACCAACCCAGTTGGCTATAGCCAGGACCATGGGCGGTTTGTCCCCTACACTGCACATAGCCAGTACTTCACAGAAAGTGCAGCCTTTACCATCTACACCCCTACCGGCTGTAATGTATAAGGACCCTCAGGGGGCCATCTGCTGTTGGCCAGCATTGGTTATCCCCCTCCCAAACGGTTCAAGAAAAACTAAAAAGGTCCTGTTTGTTAAGGGGATATAAGGGCTCATGCACATGACTAGGAATATTGCACATGTGCTAGCCGTATTTTGAGCTAGCTAGAACACGTCCTTATTCCCTTTTATTGGATCATGAACAAGGCAGTGGACTCCACACACATTAGCCCTACTGGTCAGGTAGTGTTGGCTGTATCCTTATATTTTGGCTGTTGGTAGTCCACCCCTGTATACTGGACTATGGTACAACTACACCTGACATCATATTCTGCTAACAGATACACAGTCATCAGATACCTCATTTCCATGTAAAAAGTCAAAACTGAGTAATACTAAGACTTAGGTATTAACGATCCTTTAGTAACATTTACCCATAAACCTGCAGTTTATAGTCAATCCAAATGGCAGACGTACATAGCGTATGTAGATCGGGTTACAGGATCTTCAGGATCAACAGTGAATTTGAGTCTGTTGTCCCTACAAAATTTTAGTTTCTCGGCAGAGCACAGATGCGGGAGACTTCAAGGCAATACAGGCAGTCCCCAGATTACGTACAAGATAGGGTCCGGAGGTTTGTTCTTAAGTCGAATTTGTATGTATGTCGAAACTGTATATTTTATAATGGTAGCTCCAGAGAAAAAAATTTTTGGTCCCAGTGACAATTGGATTTTCAACATTTTTTGCCGTAATGGGACCAAGGATTATCAATAAAGCTTCATTACAGACACCTTACAGCTGATCATTGCAGCCTGGGACTATAGTAAAGCATTCAGAAAGCTTCACCAGAGGTCACAGTGGGCAGAGGGGTCCGTCTGTAACTAGGGGTCATCTGTAAGTCAGGTGTCCTTAAGTAGGGGACCGCCTGTACAGATGCCTTGTCCCTGACCCAATGTTTAAAGGGGTATTCCCATGAAGACAAAATTCTTAAATGTCCTCAGGATAACAAAGAAACACATTCTCTAATTCACTGTTATTAACAAAAATACAACAGCCTGTCTCTATCAGTCCTGTTGTATACAATTTTGGTTGTCCCTGTATACGATTATAAAATCCTGACTATGGTCGGGCAAATTCCTCTGGTATGAATAGCTTCTCCTGTACTGCAGGGGGAGGGGGAGGAGGCAGAGACGACTACAGACACAGACACTTCCTATACAGCATCAGAGGAGACAGGGCATAGTAGTGCTGGCTGTGTGTTTTATAGGTGAGGTAGCAGAGCCGAGTGTGTCATTGTGTCTTATATCCATTTCATGATTCTGATCTGTCTCATCTCTCTTTTTCTATGTGTCAGATACTAGTAACATGTTCAGAAACTAAATAAAAGTGTAGATAAACCCTGTACCCTGTTAAACTAAGCACATTGTCAGCACACTGCATCTCATTGCACTAGAGGAATCATGAAGTGTCTGCTCAGCTAGTGCCGCTCACACTCTGGACTCTTAAACTGACCATCACTGGAGTGATAGGAGCTAAAACAACAATAAAATTGACTAAAAAGTAAGGGGTTAAAATTATGATCTTTAGTGTGTAAACATTACTAGGGGACTTTCTTTCACGGGCAAACCCCTTTAATGAGGGGAAGGGTATGTAAGAAAGTGAAGGGAGTAGTTTGGGAGGACGCAACATCTGTGGACATTCACTTTTCGTTCTATTGACCGTTATTTTACTATGTTCTTGCCACTTTTCCTTTGGGTCCTGATGACACAAGTTGACATCCAATGTAAACACTATGTAATTTCCTTTGCTATTACCTATTAAAAATCTTCAATAAAAGATTAAAAAAAAAACTTTGAAACGGGCTCCATTAGTTTCCAAAAGCTGCAACTGATAATGTAAGTTCAATGTGTGTATACGGATAAGACTGCCATGAAGAACATTCTAGCACACAGCTGCAGTGTATAGAAAAGCCTCCCCCGCCGCGTACAGTCACCAGGGTTACGGCCGGGCCGCCATGCCGTCACTTCCGGTCAGGTGACGTGCCAAGATGGCGGCGCTGTTGGAAGACAGAGACTTGCAGGGGCTGAGGCAGCGGTTCCAGCAGCAGGCGGAGGACTTACTGAGGGAGGCCGGAGGGGCAGATAGCGGTATGGACCTCCAGGGGGCAGCACTAGGCACAGCGCTGGTTACTTCCGCTCTGTGTCGTTTAGCTCACCAGGGGCATGCTGGGACTTGTAGTTTCTTGGCTAGTTATGCAGTAGTTATATCAGACTGTACAGTCACGTAGAGGAACATGTAAGCTACAAAAACATGGAACCCAGAGCCGACGCCATGTTTGTGGAGCCCTGTGCCGCCTACTAGGACGCAGATGTGTCAGGAAAAGTGGGCGGGGCTTCACAATGATTTGCTGACTTGATGTAACTAGGGCACAGTTCACATCTGCAACAATGATAATGGCACCTAGGTATTATCCACCATGGCCAGTCTCAAAATCTGAGGGAACCTGTCAGCCTGTTTGGCACCACTAAACTGCCAGTATGTCTCCATACAGCTTGGGTTTAGGGTCAGAAACATATTCGGCTTATCTGCGCCCGTTGGTGACATGGTGAGAAGTCCTTGTGGCAAGTAGTTGTGTGTCCTCACGAGCTTCCGGTTCATCTGCAGTCGCCAAACGGATCCGAGGGCAGCACCTGGTTTCCCTGTGCAGCCGCCCATTAGCCACAGCATACACAGTGACGCTAATGTAGACCCATGGCTGCTATACATCCAGATTTTACCCCATTGTGGGGACAGGCAGAGGTGAGCTGAGGGTGTTGGTGATCCCAAAATACCTGACAGTTACTCTCTAAAGCGGATCGTACGTCCATTCTGACCATACAAAGCTCTAGGTATAGTCCTTGGAGATCTGTGTATGTTGTAAATAGCAACAGGACTGGGAAAATTGCATTTATATTCCAGGATTGTAGCTGGACTTGGAACACTGCACACTGTTGTGCATTACACTGCTCTCCATCCTCTCCCATCTACTCTAATAGCAAACCAAAAGCCTGCTATTGCTCTTACATACAGCAGAGGGGAAGGGTTCTACTCTGACATCTCCAGCTCTCCAACAATCCGGGAATTCAAATCAATATTTCGCATTCATGCTGCTACTACATGCTGTATCGAAAGGTGGAGGGTCAACACCCTTAAAACCCCTCCAAAACTGCTGTATAAAACAGTTGTGGCTCTCTGGAGTCCTGTGACATCACACTTCTTCACAGTGTAGCACAGTCACACGATAGTAGATGAGGCTGAGCTGCAGTACCAAGTTCAGCCACTATACTATATACAGCACTGTGCTTGGAAGACTTCATAATGACTCCAAGGCTTGTCTGGGTAATGTGGAACAGTGGTTCAGGCTGTTGGACCTCTGGCAGTCTGATATTGATCAGTAATAACCCTTTAAGGCACATTAGAGCAAAGCTAACTTGCCTGATGAAGGTTGGGGTAAGCATGATCCCATGTTTTCCTGCGACATGCGTGCAGGTAGAGGTGTCTATTAGGGGTGTATTCCCCTCTCCCTGTAGGGAACACATGCACTCTTGGCTGTACCTACCATGCATGTCTATAGAGGGTCATGAGAGCAGCTGAAGACGTCTTGAAATCTGCAGCAGAAATAAACACATCACATTTTTAGTTGTTCTGTACATTTTGCTATAGAAGACGTGTGACATTTCTGTGTCTCCATTATTGATAGATGATGAGAAGAAGAAGAAGGAGAAGCCTCTCCCCAGACTGAACGCCCACTCTGTCTTCTGGATCCTCGCTGCCCTGTTGGTGACTTACTACGTCGACTTCTTTCAGGTTCTCCAGTTACATCTCCAGGAGGGCTGGTATGCGATCCTACAGATACACCTACACTGCTCTATGATACGTGCGAGGCCTCGTAACACATAGAGGCGCAAGCTGTGCTCTACCACTGTATACATAAACATTATTAAGGAGGACTCTCCCTCCGAGGACGGTCTATATAGGGGAGGTATACACTCGGTGATGGAGCAGTGGGGTTATTGTGTCTTGTACGGTTTTAATGTTACCTTTGGAAGGTGGGGACAGAAGGTAGAGGTGAGTGGAATTACCGTTCCATTTCGGACCCCGCTCCCCCCCCAAGGTCAATCATTGCTATTGCTATGGGCGTCAATTCGCCCTATTGGCTATTCGGCCGAACGGCACTGCTAAACCCAAACTGGAACGGCAAGTCCGCTCGTTTCTAATCAAGAGCTCCGAGTGTGGGGGATGCATTGGAGAAGTGCTGGAAATTAGAGGGGTTTTCCATTTTTGGAAAAAATAGAAAGAAACCATATCCTTACCTCTTTGGTGGCCATTCTTGATTCCAGCAGTTCCCATTTCACCATAATCCATTGCTTCCAGACTTAGAGGAAGAGGCTCAATGTTTTTTTCATGTTTTTTGGGTGGCAGGTAAAGGATTATACCATCAAAATCCATCATAATAAACCAGTGACCCTCATAGACCCAGGCACCATGGCTGTGGTCATCTTATTCATAACTTTAAAAGTTGATGTTAGAAGAAAGGAGGCCATGGATAACAAATATAAGAAGTTATATCATGATGGATTTTGATGGTATATCTTATTTAAAAGGAACCTGTCACCTGGGACCTCATTTTCACGAAAGACAGGTTGTAGAAGACCATTACAGGTGCATTGTAAATTCGCCTTTCTGCCTTTTCTATGCATTTGCATTACAATATTATTGTGTGTTATAACTTACCTTGCAGCCTGATAGAATCCTCTGTGTAGTCCCAGGGGTTGGGCTTTGGTGTGGATGCTTCTCAAAAAACATGTGACTTGTCTGTTCTGCAGACTCCTCAGCTCTCGGTGCTCCTGTATTAAAGCCAACCCCTGGGACAACACAGAGGATTCTGTCAGGGTGCAAGTTAAGTTATACCACACAATTATATTGTAATGCAAATGCTTAGAGAAGGCAGAAAGGTAATATTTGCACTGCAGGTGGGATGGGCTTCTGCCACCTGTCATTAGTCAAAATGAGGTCCCTGGGGACAGGTTCCCGTTAAGCTTTTAGTGACAGAAATTTGGGATATATATAACTTATCCATGAAATATTATTACATTTAATTTTTTGGATGATTAGTGAGAAACAAAAAGCTAGGTCTCCACCATCCAACCTAAAGAGAACTAAAAATTACACACAGAGGGGTAAAAGGCTAAAAAAAGACAATTACAGGGGGGATTTATCATACTCTGCTCCCCTCCACATGACAGAAACCGTATATATACTCGAGGCTATAAGCTGGGGGGTTGGGGCAGGGGCTGCAGGCTATAAGCTGGGGGGTGGGGCAGGGGCTGCAGGTATAGATGGGGCAGGGGCTGCAGGCTATAAGCTGGGGGGTTGGGGCAGGGGCTGCAGGCTATAAGTGGGGGGTTGGGGCAGGGCTGCAGGCTATAAGCTGGGGGGTTGGGGCAGGGCTGCAGGCTATAAGCTGGGGGGTTGGGGCAGGGGCTGCAGGCTATAAGCTGGGGGGTTGGGGCAGGGGCTGCAGGCTATAAGCTGGGGGGTTGGGGCAGGGGCTGCAGGCTATAAGCTGGGGGGTTGGGGCAGGGGCTGCAGGCTATAAGCGGGGGGTTGGGCAGGGGCTGCAGGCATAAGCTGGGGGTTGGGGCAGGGGCTGCAGGCTATAAGCTGGGGGGTTGGGGCAAGGGGCTGCAGGCTATAAGCTGGGGGGTTGGGGCAGGGGCTGCAGGGTATAAGCTGGGGGTTGGGGAGGGGCTGAGGCTATAAGCTGGGGGGTGGGGCGGGGCTGCAGGCTATAAGCTGGGGGGTTTGGGGCAGGGGGCAGGCTATAAGCTGGGGGGTTGGGGAGGGGCTGCAGGCTATAAGCTGGGGGTTGGGGCAGGGGCTGCAGGCTATAAGCTGGGGGGTTGGGGCAGGGGCTGCAGGCTATAAGCTGGGGGGGTTGGGGCAGGGGCTGCAGGCTATAAGCTGGGGGGGTTGGGGCAGGGGCTGCAGGCTATAAGCTGGGGGGTGGTAGGTGCTGCAGGCTATAAGCTGGGGGGGTGGGCAGGGGCTGGAGGCTATAAGCTGGGGGGTGGTAGGTGCTGCAGGCTATAAGCTGGGGGGGGGTGGTGGGCAGGGGCTGCAGGATAAGCTGGGGGGGTTGGGGCAGGGGCTGCAGGCTGATAGGGGGGTGGTAGGTGCTGCAGGCTATAAGCTGGGGGGGGGGGGGGGGGGGGGGCAGGGGGTGCAGGCTATAAGCTGGCGGGGGCAGGGGCTGCAGGCTATAAGCTGGGGGGAAGCTGATGCAGGCTATATACTGGAGGGTGCAGCGGCTGCAGCTTCATACTGCGGGGCAAAGGGCTGGCTGTATACTGCGGGGCAAAGAGCTTGTTGTCTATATCCTGGGAGCAAGGGGCTTCTGGCTATATACTGGCGAGCAGGGGCTGCAGGCTATATACTGGGTGCAGGAGTTGGCATGCTATATACTAGGCTTATACTCAAGTCAATAGGTTTTCCCAGTTTTTTTGTGTTTAAATTAGGGGTCACGGCTTATACTCGGGTCGGCTTATACTCGGGTCGGCTTATACTCGAGTATTTACGGTATATCAGTAGACTCCGGCCTCCTGATCTATCCGATGGGAATCTGCACTTGATCTTTCCCAGGGTATAACTGTGCTATAACCTGCATCTGCTATATCTATTGCACAGGCAGAGGGCAGGAGCACCCCACACCGGCCCCCTTCATGCCTTTCCAAACGCCAACTTGGTAAGGGGGGGGGAATACTTCCATTTCCTGTGACTATATCGGGGTTAGGATGCCAAGTTCTTGTAAAATGGCTTCTTTGTGTACATGTTGTACTATTTGGGGGAACGCGTGACCGTGTAATGACCGGTTTTCTTGCCCTTTGCAGCGTCTGGCTCCTGGTTGGTTCCCTGTCATTGGTGGTCACTCTGTCCATAGCCCTGTTCTGTATCGTTTATCTGGAGTGGCACTGCGGCATCTGTGATTACGACGCCAAGTATCCAGGGCTTGTGCCCATCGCCATTGTCACGTTTCTTGTAGCCACAGTCTGGTGAGTAAATCTTCTTTAGATGATGATATAACCAGATCCTGCAGTAACAGATTTTACTTCTTCCCTACAGCTTCAATGTTTCCTTATGGTCAGTGTGGGCATTCTTTACTCCGGGGATATTGTTTGTCCAGTTCATGGGCTTTGTGATGCTGGTGTCGCTGTTCGGTTGAGAACATAGAGGTAAGATGCCGCAAACCCCTCTGCCCACCAGGGAATTTGGTTTGACAAACTCGATCCGATGCTGGACCAAACGTAGAATCCCTGAACTGAACTCAGCATGTCCGGTCAGTCCAGTTCTAAGTTCGGTCTAGAAAATATCGAAAGCGCAGAGGGCGAGTTTGTAGAACCAAACTCACTGGTGGGCAATGCGCTTTATTTTATTTTTTATATTTTTTACTTTGAATATAGAAGGAATTACACTTACAGACGACCCCTAGTTACAAACAGACCTCTGGATGTTGGTAATTTACTGTACTTTAGCCGCAGGCTACAATGATCAGCTGTAACAGTTACCAAATGTGTCTGCAATGAAGCTTTATTGTTACTCCTGGTTCTTATTACGACCCAAAATTTTTAAAATCCAGTTGTCCCCGAGGCCAAAAAATTTTTTTGCTGAGGTTACAATTATAAAATATACAGTTTTTGACTTACATAAAAAATCAACTTACGAACAAACTTACAGAACCGATCGTGTATGTAACCCGGGGACTGCCTGTATATGAAAACTCTAATAATCGGCAGTATATATATATATATATCAGTGCATAGAAATGGGCACATTTTATATAGGGATAAAAGGATCACCATTTCCTTTATGTACCAGGCAGTATGTAAGAGTCCTGAGAGTAACATTAGTCTCCATCTTTTTGAATATATTTTACCATTTAGGGCAGCTGCACACAAACGTGTTGAATCTGTGGAAACGGACCTGTATGTTGTTAAGATCCCACACGCT
Source organism: Engystomops pustulosus (assembly GCA_019512145.1). NCBI lineage: Eukaryota > Metazoa > Chordata > Amphibia > Anura > Leptodactylidae > Engystomops > Engystomops pustulosus. The sequence goes on from CM033641.1 coordinate 24,553,689, forward strand.
GTCACACTGCACAGGATGGAAGTCCTTGCATCATAAATATGATGCACAGACTCCCTGCCTGCCGGCCAAACAGTGCAGTGCTGGTGCTGTAAGAGTTATTACAAAACTGGCCCGGCAAACAGGGAGTCCTTGCGTCATATTTCTGTACGATGCAGGGACTCCCATCCCATCAGTGCATGGGAGCAGACAACTTACGGGTCCGTTTCCATGTTTGTGTTAAGCGGTGGACAATCATGTCCCCAAATGAATCCTGCTGCAGGCTATGGTAAATGTAGTGGGCCGGTGCCATGCACAGGGAACTGTGAGTATTTCATGCCTATTATGCCAGAAATCTGGGGTACAAGGCCTCATATATACTGTCTCTCATTACATTACTCTTCCCTGATAACAGATATCCTTGTTTTTCCACTAGAGTCTGTAGCAGCTGAACCGCATGAGGATGATATTGAGGAGCTGCAGGCAGCCACAGTCCGGAGAAGGTTCTTCCTTTGCCTCTTGTATATCTTACTACTGTTATTAAAATGTAACACCTTGTAAATAATGAAATAATATATTGCTGTAAATGGCAGAATACAAACTGCTGGTTTTCTTTATAAAGACCAGTATTCTGCTATCTGCCATCCATGTGATAATAGCAGATTCTCTGATAGATTCTCTATATTCTCTATACCCGCTTTCCATCCATACATAATCTCTACTATATACCAGTGACCTAATCTCCCTCTCCTCCAGCTAAGAAATCTATACAATAATTTTTATTTGGGCAACCAGAAAATATATGCACACACAGCGGGTGGAGAAATTATTCACGCTCCTTCAACCTTTTCTTCATTTTTTTAAAGGGAACCTGTTATCAGGTTTTCACCATTGAACCTATTGGAACAGTCTTTATACTGCGCCCCCCATGCTTTCTTATTTTTGTATGAATATTAATTGCTCATATCTAGCTAAAATGTTTCTAGAACCTTGCCTGGAGACTCGGAGTCACAAGGGATGTTTGTTCTCTTAAGCCAAGTGAGGACTTGGCTGCTTCATTACGCCTACCAGCAGGAATGAGGGAGTTGAGAGAGAGGTTGACTGTGTTAGCTGTGTGGGACTCGCTGAAGAGAATTCCTGAAGGAGGAGGAGCAAAGAAGTGGATTTCTCTTCAGCGAGTCACAGCCAACGTCTCTCTCAACTTCCTCATTCAATTCAATTGAAGGTAAAACTTGGAGACCACTACTGGAAGTGCTGTTGCGCTCCAAATATGTGGTCAGATGCAGAGAGACAAGAAAAAGACAAAAGAGCGCTGTCCTAGTGTAATATATCAAGTAAGCAGGTGGATAGTTAGAAGGTAAATACTCTCACCTTCTAACGCTCATTTTGCGCTTTGGATAGACTCTCAGAATGGCTGCCGACATCCACTTCCTAGCGGTAGTCTGCTCATTATATTCAATAAAACTTTATTAGTCCCCAAAGGGAAATTACGGTACCACAGCGTAAACAAACCAGAAAATAATCTAAAACTCCAATGCATAATGCATCTCCCCTCCCTCAGGAATTCTCTTCAGTGAGTTACACAACGCCAAAGTCTCTTTTAACTCCCTTGTTTAGTTCAATAAAACTTTATTAATCCGCCAAAGGGAAATTAAGGTGCCACAGAGTAAACATAGAAGAAAATAACACAAAACACGCAATGCATAATGCATCCTCTTCCTTCAGGAATTCTCTTCGGTGAGTCACACACAGTCAACATATATCACTACTTGGACCATTTACTTCCCGCTGTGGGATTTCTGTGTTAGTTTTTGGACAGGATTTGTATGAATCCCATCCACTATGCTGCAAAGCACTGCAGATAATCCACTGATGAAGCCACTGAGGGTAACCCGCGGCCATTACTGACCATAGGGTTTGCCCTTCAGCACCATCTCACCAGTGGAGTCCTGTAGGGAAGGAGTTTCCTAGATGGGATATGATGCAAAATTTGCATAAATGTCTCTCATTCTTTCTCCTTATTCTTTTCAATTTCCCTAAGTTTGATCCGGATTAAGTACTTGTTTGTTTTGTAAATGAATTTAATACATTTATGTCTTCCAGTGATGGATTAATAATAAAAACGGGTATAATAATAATACATGAAGTCAGTATATTTCATACATTATTGTTCTTTATTTCAATAAAGATTTTGTTTTGAAACTGTTGAAGTTTGTGTTTTACCTCTATAATGTCTTGTCCTAATAAAAAAATTCAGTTTTGTGTCTACAAGAGAGGCACAAGCCCGTACACCTTTACATACTTGACACGTTTTCTATTCTGCAGACAGTAGGGCACATTTATTATTAGGTGGCTCATTGGGACAGTCAGATTTAATAAAATGACTTTGGCCCTTTAAGAAATTTGTCAGCAATGTTCTTCTGCTCTATTTAAGACTAAAATAAAGTCACAAAAAATATAAAATGTCAACTGTATTACTCCTACACCAAGGGGGCTTGCAGTGGCTTTGCAACTTTTTTGATTGGTATCCTCTGTATCCTTTACCAATCTGATCGTGGTCTCATTTAAAGGGACCCCTGTGGGTCATAGACATCAAGGTCCTGTTCTCAATAATTAAGAAGGGTCAAGTATTCGTCTTGCCGTGTGATTCTATACTATGGGGTCGTGAATATTGCTGAGCGCAGCCCTCCGGTCTCTACTGCACCTCCATTGGCTCTCTATGAGAGCGCTGAAGATATGAGAGCGCTGTGCTCAGCAATTTCTGCCTCTCCATTATTGAATATAGGAACATTCGTGATCGGTGGGGGGGTCACAGCCATTGGAAAATCAGATTGTTATCCCCTATCCATTGTATAGGTTGATAACTATTATGCTTGGGACAACCTGTAGGATCACATTCAGACATCCAGTCTTTTGATTCATACTCAGAATTGGTCTGTGTCAACGTTGGCCAAGATAGTGGCCACACACTTGTTTTGCTGTTAGGACGTTCACTCTATACTTTGTATTTTGCTTCTCACTTTGTCAATTTATGCTGAACTTTGTCTTGCCACGTTTTTCCACGGGATAGGGCCTAACTTGCTGATCAGTGGAGGTCTCAGTGATATACTAAGATGTTTCAGCTGGATAATTTTACTCCTGCCTCCCTATCATATAATTGTGCTGTAACCCACGCCGGCCCATTGTCTTGTCCATAAATGCCCAATTAGAGGAATAAGGGAGGGGGGGGCAAAAATTGCAATTCCTGCTCTTTTGCCAAGAATTGTGACTTTTGCAAGGCTTGGATACCACCCTGGATATATTCCCTGTACCTCAGTCAGTGCTTGTTGTGTGTTGTATCAGATTATGCAGGCACAAAACATTCAGGGGTGTAACTCAGAGAGCAAGGGCCCCTTAGCAGACTTCTGACTACCCCCTCTGAAAATATTTTGTATATATTTGTCTACTCACACATTGATACATTCAGCCTTTATATACATATTATGATGTACAATGGGCTGTATCATATGTATATAATGGTGCACATCCTCCATTCTTTAGTGTGTCAGGTCAGATGCTGGGGCCCCCTGACACTGCGGACCCCATAGCGGCTGCTGTGGTTGCTTCCACTGTAGTTACTGCTTCCTGTGATTGATGACTGTGTATATCCTCCATGCAGCGCTATGGAGTATGTCCGTGTTACATAAGAGTAATGTATGATATTCCGCTTCCTCTCCTAAGCTACTTTTCTTACCACAGTTAAAGTTGTCACCACAGTGTAAATGATCTGGCGCTGCGTCTCCTTTCTTGCCATCATTAGCATCTGTCATCCAGCCACTTCTCCACTCGCTGTGTGACAGTCGGCAGCATTTCCTGGTGGCTTTCTGTGAGGTCCTGGAGAGGGAGCAGGACACTACCTCCTCTGACTCCACGACTTAGGTGTTTCTTCTTGAAATTCTATCCACCTGCAGGCTGCTTCCCTCTGACGTCTACTGCAAAACCATCCCTATAAGAGGGATCAAAGCCGCAGCTTGGGACAAAATCCCATCAATTTAGTCCCATTATTCAGACGTCCTGTTCCTGCTGGAGAAAAGGGGAAAACTGTGGATGTGGTAAGACAGCAGCGAATTCCCTCTCACTATGACATCTCTTATTATATTTGCTTGTTTGCTTAGCTCTAACTTTGGTCTATATTTAGATTTCATTTTGATCTTGTCAAGATGTAGCAGAGCCGAGTCTGTCATTTGCGAAATCTGTGTAATATGTTCTCATGCTATCTTGGCTATTTACATAGGACTGCATGTAAACTGAACGAGTGTATAATACAAAGACAGTATTATGTAATGGCACAATGATGTAGTACACCTTTTTCATAGGTAAAGTCAAAATACAATAAATTCAATATATATATATTTTAAATTATTTTGACCTTTAAATCGATTTGAAATGTTTTATTTTCCTGAACTGCAGGAGTGCGCCCCAATTATCCAGTCCAAGGAAATTGACCATATTACGTAATAACAAAATTCTTTAATCATTTTTTTTTATAAGCGAAGTAAAAGTATGAAAAAATAATAATATTTTAATAATATTTTGAATATTTTAGTATTAATGATGATATTATTTATATTATTATTACATGTAAAACACTGTTTTATACTCTACTACACAATACAGTACAGGTGGTCCCCCACTTAAGGACACCTGACTTACAGACAACCCCACTGACCTCTGGTGAAACTCTCTGAATGCTTTACTATAGTCCCAGGCTGCAATGATCAGCTGTAAGGCGTCTGTAATGAAGCTTTATTCATAATCTTTGGTCCAATTACAAAAAAAATTTTGAAACTCCAATTTTCACTGGGACAAAAGAAAAAAAATTTGTCTAGAACTTCAATTATAAAATATACAGTTTCGACTTGCATACAAATTCAACTTAAGAACAAACCTCCGGACGCTATCTTGTATGTAACCTGGGGACTGCCTGTACATCTAAAGATGCAGTAGATTTTTTTTCCCCAAAAATTTCCCCATTGTAAATGGAGAAGCCTAGTCATGTGTATTAAACTTATTTTATGCTGCAACAATACTTTTATGATGCATTAGTATTAAATTTACACTTTTAATACTAATGCATCGCCGGGCACAACCTATGCTAATATCCTGTCATGTTACCGTAATGTTATCAGATGTGATTTACACTGCTGTGCAAAAGTTTTAGGCAGGTGAGAATGCATTAAAAATGGAAGAGTCAACAGTGTATTTTGTATCTATTAACGATATGCGAAGTGAAAAACAAGAGGGAAATGTATCGTAAATTAAAGCAATATTTGGTGTGACCCCCTCCCCACCCCCCATCTCAGCAGTGAGGTTGTTCCAAACATCTTGAAGAACTAACCACGGATGATCTGTGGATGTAGGCTTGAAACAGACTCAATGGTGTTGAGGTCAGGGCTCTGTGGGGGCTATATCATGACTTCTAGGACTCTCTGTGCTCCTCTACACTAAAGTTAGTACTTGGCTGTATGTTTCTTCCACACCTGCCTAAAACTATTGCACAGTACTGTATGAACTGTGGAATATGCCCATCGTTGCCACCACTATGGAAATGTTCATTTTAATTCTGTTCCAAAGATTAATCTTTTTGGAATGAAGCACACATTTTTTGACACAGTCTTAAAGCCACGAGTGGATCTACTAAGATGGGCAAGTAGATTCAATGGGAAATACAAAGGCCTTTGCTAAATGTCTGCTTTATGATCCAGTTAAAAAAAACTGCACCAATAGTTTAGTGTATCATTGTAGCTCCCTTCCAGGGTCCTTTGAACAGGGGGTATTGCAGGGACTCCATTGATAATCCAGCCTTGTCCACAGTTCCTTGTACCTCATGTAGTTCCATTGATGTGTCGCTGTAACATAGCGCAGATTGTGGTACATCCTTGGCTGCCTGGGAATGTAGGAGAATGCCTTGAGTCCTGTCTGGTGAATATTGTGCCTGACACTGTTAGTGTCTGACACTTAGGATCCCACCGATCTGCGATACAGGCTCTGCCTACGGTGAACAAAAACGAAAGTTTTGTTTTCGGTGTAGTGGTTAAGTTATGTTACTGCAGCTCATCTCACAGTCACCCGGCCTGGCCACTTCAAAAAGAATAGACCTCCAGCATTGGAGGCCACTAGAAACAGCTGACCTCAGCGATCTGATATTGATGACCTATCCTATTAGCTGCCAAACCCTGTGAATCCTTGAAGTGAGTTCTAATTCCAAATACAAGTTCCTGATATTATCAAAGCATGCCAGTTCCGATAGCATGGGTTGTTACTTGACGAACATTGAACTCTTACCTAACTCTTAGTTTAGGTAGAAAGATGATGTCCTCCCTAAATTGTCAAATTGATAGATAACCTATGGTATAGAAAAGCAGAAAAGTTTACTCAGTAATCTGGAATGGGCATCCTACAGGGAAATTTGATTAGAACTGGCTCAGAAATAGATAACAAAAAATGTAGCGAACCAATTAGCCACCAGTCTTTCTCCGACACTCATCAGCTTCCCATTTGTCTGTACTTCCTAGTCCCGTTGCAGTACACAGGAAGTGCCTGCTCAGCCAATCACTGGTTGCTGAAATTACTCAAGCCAATGATGGGTTCTGTTGCTTTCTTCTGTAAAAATGGGAATGGGGTGTGGTCTAAATCAAGAATTTATGTAGATGTATTTATAATGACATTCAACCTTTTAAAATTTTTTTTGCACAAACCTGTTGCGTATAAAAGGCAATACCAAGGAAGAGGTCAACATAGGGGAATTGATTTATGTGCCATTTTTATACATTATGTAAAACCAATGGAAAGAGCGTAAAAAAAGTTTTAACCATATACAAAAATGGAACCCAATATAGTTGAAAGATAATTCATTTAAGATGGTTAAGGGTTTTATGGGCTAATTTTTGCAATATATAGGGCACAGTTGCATGTATGCCATTGCATGTGGTTGGAAGACCGCCCACCCTTGAAACCCAATGATCTTACACTTTCTTGCACAATCACATGGTCATTGGTTACCAGAAGAGGGTGGGGGGTAAAACACTGGGTGGCCGTTACCTTACTATAGTAAATGAAATAATTGTTAAAAATGATTTGTTTCCTACCATAAACCAGTCCATGGTTGATGAGAATGGGACTGAACTGTGTTAATACTTACAACTTTCAGAAAGTTCTAAACGTCTTTAATGTTCCCCTATATGAAGGTAAAATTGATCAGAGTTTTCTTGCTCCTAAAACGATATTCTTATTTCATTCCAGAAAAGAAAAAATGGCGGATGAACACAAATTAGAGACGTTGCCTTTGCCGGATCCACCTCAAAAGTCACCCGAGAAGAAATTACATCTAAATTTAATTCATAACTATCCACAGAAAAATGCTGAGATCCTCAGCAGCCAGTATGGCTTCAATATCTTCCTGGCTGGGCTTCTGCTGATGTTTGCCTGGGCAATCCATGCCGTTGGGATTACGGACAGAGACCTCCTGTCCTATCTGATCACGTTGATGCTCATTCAGTTGGTGTGGATGCTTTGGTACATTTTCGGGAGTTACACTCAAAGGAGAAGTATCATAGAGAAGGATACTGATGCCGGAGCCCGGTGGCTCAGATGTAAGTGATGTGATATATCTTTATACCATAGATCATGATGGAGAATATATGAACCCTCTCTCTGGGCACCCAGGCTGCCAACCCAAGCAAAGAGTTCACCAGATTCAAGGCCTCCACCTGTAGTCCCAGGCTGCCCAGGATGTGCCATGATCAGGGGTATTTTAAAGAGACAAATCTATGGCTGCCTGGGACTACAGGAGGAGAGACGGTGTGGACAAAGCTGGATCATTGGAGCTCCTGCTCTGGGCCCCACCATTCTTCCTGTTCAGGGGACCCTACAAAATAATAATCAGAACTTCTATCTACTGTATTGGTTTCCTCATGACCCGACACAATTGACAGCTGTAAGAAAGCCAGAAGGATCAACTTACTGCTTAAATTGTCATGTGGGCTCTTTGCGATAAATACGTGGGTTTTTGTTGTCATTGGGTCATTAGTTTGGGTTAGTTGGATTTCTTTAACACCACTTTTTTGTACCACAATGTTGGTTAAAAGGTGGGCATCACACTTGGTGGTCTTTTCTGCCTTACCACTCCCTCTTTCCTGCTTAGCTATTTCTCTCGATATGCTCTTAAATGGGTTTCATAGGAAAAAAGTTAGGTCCCATCCACAGGATAGGGCTTAACTTGCTGATCGTGGGGGTCTCAGTCATGAGACTCCCACATATCACGAGAACGGGGGATCTGATGGGTTCCCAGGTACCTCCGTCCGACCTCTCATCGCTCCTCGATATGAGCGAAGCAGGCAGCCGTGCATGTCCGTTCTGCTCCATTCATCTCTATCAAACAGACGGAAATTGCCTCGGACCCCTTCGTTCTCCCCTGATTAGCAAGGTAGGTCCTGTAGAAAGGGGCTTACTTGTTTCCTGGGAAAACCCCTTTAAATACTTCAATAATGTGAGGTACAGTAGGAGCAACCTGCGGTGGCACTTAGGGTTTCGCCAATGTGCCCCAAAGTTTTAGAGCTGGAATCGTGGGAAGTTTTATGTCTTTAGGTGTCACATATGTAGAAAAAAACTTTTATAAGAACCAAGTTATACATATTTATGAACTTTTCCGGTATAAATGATATTTGTATATTTTGTGGAGGTCATTTATACCCTTTTTTTGCAGGGAGATATTGTGGTTATGAGGTTGGTACAAGCCATTAGAGGTATTTTAGAGGCTCACTCTCAGAAATGAAGTACATGCTCATAACTACCAACTTTTAGGATGGCAAAAGAGGTACAAGATGTAGAACGCTTAGCACACCAAGATCTCCCCTTGACCTGCCTCTAGCTCCACCTTGTAGTGTGCCCATGAAGTATAATACCTGATTCCTATCCCCCTATACATTTTATTAGCCCCCTCCTCATAATGCTTCCTTTTCTTTACCCCCCTTATAGCGCACAACTTTGTGATGGTCCCCCCATGCATGCACTTCCTTCCTAGAGCACCCCTATTTACAATGCTCTGTTTGCATAGCCTTCATTTTATAACACTTTCATATTGTTTAGACACTGCCATCTTCACTCCTGGATCCCAAGCAAATCCTCTGTACCTTTATTTTATTCATTTTGGTTCCTGAAAGATTACTGCACCTATACACTCACCGGCCACTTTATTAGGTACACCATGCTAGTAACGGGTTGGACCCCCTTTTGCCTTCAGAACTGCCTCAATTCTTCGTGGCATAGATTCAACAAGGTGCTGGAAGCATTCCTCAGAGATTTTGGTCCATATTGAACCTGATGGCAATCAACACAGTTGCCCGCCGATTTGTCGGCTGCAATCCATGATGCGAATCTCCGTTCCACACAATCCCAAGATGCTCTATTGGATTGGAGATCTGGTGACTGTGGAGGCCATTTGGTCCAGTGACCTCATTGTCATGTTCAGAAAACCAGTCTGAGATGATTCCAGCTTTAGGACATGGCGCATTATCCTGCTGAAAGTCCCATCAATTTACAGGGTACATTGTGCTCATAAAGGATGGACATGGTAAGCACACTACTCAGGTAGGCTGTGGCGTTTGCAACGATGCTCAATTGGTACCAGGGGCCCAAAGAGTGCCAAGAAAATATTCCCCACACCATGACACCACCACCACCAGCACGCCTGAAACCGTTGATACAAGGCAGGATGGATCCATGCTTCATGTTGTTGACGCCAAATTCTGACCCTACCATCCGAATGTCACACAAAATCGAGACTCATCAGACCAGGCAACGTTTTCCATCTTCATATTCTATGTCCAATTTCGATGAGCTTGTGCAAATTGTAGCCTCAGTTTCCTGTTCTTTGCTGAAAGGAGTGGCACCCGGTGTGGTCTTCTGCTGCTGTAGCCCATCTGCCTCAAAGTTCGACGTACTGTGCGTTCAGAGATGCTCTTCTGCCTACCTTGGTTGTAACGGGTGGCGATTTGAGTCACTGTTGCCTTTCTATCAGCTCGAACCAGTCTGCCCATTCTCCTCTGACCTCTGGCATCAACAAGGCAGTTCCGCCCACAGAACTGCCGCTCACTGGATGTTTTTTCTTTTTCGGACCATTCTCTGTAAACCCTAGAGATGGTTGTGCGTGAAAATCCCAGTAGATCAGCAGTTTCTGAAATACTCAGACCAGCCCTTCTGGCACCAACAACCATGCCACGTTCAAAGGCATCAAATCACCTTTCTTCCCCATACTGATGCTCGGTTTGAACTGCAGGAGATTGTCTTGACCATGTCTACATGCCTAAATGCACTGAGTTGCCGCCATGTGATTGGCTGATTAGAAATTAAGTGTTAACGAGCAGTTGGACAGGTGTACCTAATAAAGTGGCCAGTGAGTGTATATCCCTATATAATTGAGATTTACAATACCATTAAAAAGCAAGGATAGACTCTGCTTAAAAGAGCCTATCCGTCATGATAAACCAGGGACATTATTCATAGATCCAGGCACCGTGACTGTAGTAATCTTCTTATATTTCTTATCTATGGCCTCCTTCCTTCTAAAATCAACTTTTTAATTGATGCAGGAGCACTTCCCCCTCCCTCTGTGTGCTGAAACTTTCTCTGCTGTAGTGCGATTACATCAAGCAGTGGGAGGGGGAAGTGCTGAGTAAACAAGGGGAGACAGTGTAATAGCCTGTGAAGCTTCAGCATGAAGGGGCTCCCGTAACGCCCCCCCAGAGTCTGCACAGCTCACAGGAGAGCTGATGGAGATTTGTGGTCTAATCAGACATTTATCACCTATCGTGTGGATTGAGGATGTAAATTGTTTATAGCAAAACCCCTTTAAACAGATGCTATAAGGTCTAATACAAAAAAATCATATACATGGATAACTTTGATTGAAACTTTAAATATAGTATGGTTTTAAACCAATGCGTTTTTTAGCAGTATCCTGACATATAGTGGCCATTTATCTCATTTATGTGTCCTTTTGGTCACACTAAGGCTTGTGTTCTGAAGGCAGTCTATGTCTACCTCTCATCCACAGATATAACCTGTATTAGTTCTGTTCATACTTTCCTAGTATCATTGAGAACTAAGCCCTTGAAATATGATGACATCTACAATGTATTGTATGCTATAAAACACAATTCCTTTACAATATTTGACAATAATTCAAAGAGATCTTAGCGTTTTCTTTTGTTATGACCAATTCTGCTATTATGTGACGACTAAAAGATCTATGAACAGCTGACCATTAGATTGTAAGTGTTTAAAAGGTCACAGGGGCCGGTTGTTTAAATGTCAAAATATCTTTACTCGGAAATTACCTTGAAACAAACTTCCTTAAAGGGGTTTGTCCATGAAACAACCTAACCTAACTTGCTGATCGGAGGGAGTCTCTGTGATGAGACCCCCACACATCACGAGAACGGGGGGGTCTGATGGGGTCCGAGGTACCTCCGTCGGACCCCTCGTCGCTCCCCGAGATGAGTGGAGCTGACGCCCCTCATGTCCATTCTGCTCCATTCTTCTCTATGGAGCTGACGGAGATTGCCAGGGAGTGACAAGGGGTCTGATGGAGGTACCTCGGACCCCATGAGACCCCCCTGTTCTTATGATCTGTGGGGGTTTCATCACACCAATCAGCAAGTTTGTGGATAGGACCTAACTTGTTTCATGGTCTAACCCCTTTAAGACATATGCAATACTTTACCTTGGGTTTATAATCCAAAATAAACATCTAATGTAACCTTGGGAATTTGTCTTCAATAACTTTTGAGAAAATTGTGTGACACATCAAACCTGGACAGCCCTTGGAGTATAAGCAAGAGCCAGAGGGAAGTTTTTGGTTAACTAAGTATGCTGTCATATTTTTGTGTCCGTTTCTGCCTGGGTGATATTCATTGGGGCACGTGTATACATTGGGGCACGTGTATCATAGTTTTTCGGCTTCCACATTTTCAAGTTTCCTGAAGTTGTCCTACTTAATCATTGCAATGTATCTTAAGTAGAGATGAGCGAGCACTAAAATGCTCGGGTACTCGTTATTCGAGACGAACTTTTCCCGATGCTCAAGTGCTCGTCTCAAATAACGAACCCCATTGAAGTCAATGGGAGACTCGAGCATTTTTCAAGGGGACCAAGGGTCTGCACAGGGAAGCTTGGCCAAACACCTGGGAACCTCAGAAAAGGATGGAAACACCACGGAAATGGACAGGAAACAGCAGGGGCAGCATGCATGGATGCCTCTGAGGCTGCTTAATCGCACCATTATGCCAAAATTATGGGCAACAGCATGGCGATGACAGAGTGACAGAATGAGGCGAGATAGCATCTAAAACATCCAATAATTGACCCTGACACTATAGGGGACGGCATGCAGAGGCAGCGGCAGCAGTGGCAGGCTAGAGAGTGTCATGGCGACATACTCTAAATGGACTCAGGCTTCACCAAAGGAGGTGAGCAAGAAGCGCTGAAATGATTTCCTATGTGAACAAAAGGTCGACGGTATATTTAGTCGATAACACAGCATGGTGGCGACATAGTGACCAAGTTCCATAACGTATCTGGTGAAACACCCGAAAAATGAGCCTGACACAGCTCTTTTGATAAAGGGACGACATGTGGAGGCAGCCATGGAGACGACTTCCATGATTAAGAGTGACTACTGGGGCATCCATATTGCTTCTATGATTGAAACTTCAGGTCTCCATCATGGTGACAGATGGGCCGAGTTCCACTATGTATCTGGTGAAACACCTGAAAATTCTGCCTGACACAGCTCGTTTGATAAGGGGATGATGTGCTGCATATCCTCTCGTGCTCCAGCGTCTGGGGTATAGACAGTTGAAAGTTGCACATGGAGACATTGGTGGACGCTGTGGAGGATCGTGGAGGCGAAATGGACAGGAAACAGCAGGGGCAGCATGCATGGATGCCTCTGAGGCTGCCTAATCTTGGGATGGAGCTGGCGGTCCGCTGCCAGGCGAGCTTTCGCCTGTCCAAGCCCTTGTCTCTCGGCTCCTCCCCACCCAAAATGGGCCTGGGGGCCAGAAGCGTTTACTTTGAAAAAATTGTAATTTTCAAAGCAGGCCGGGTCGTTTGAATATTTCACCTAGGAATAATGGAATAGCATAGTGGTTCTATTTTTAATTGTTTTTACGGAAATGGTTCCATGATTAAGAGCGACAGTATGGGGCATCCATATTGCGCTGCTTTGATTGCAACTTCAGGTCTCCAGCATGGCGGCGACAGACGCGCCGAGTTCCACTATGTATCTGGTGAAACACCTGAAAATTCTGCCTGACACAGCTCGTTTGATAAGGGGACGATGTATGGAGGCAGTGAACTAGTAGTAGATTAAAGGTGCTGCAGTTAAAACTATGTTAGTTGGATCTTGGGATGGAGCTGGCGCTCCACTGCTAGGCGAGCTTTCTCCTGTCCAAGCCCCTGACTCTAGGCTACTCCCCAAACAGCACTTCTAAGAACCTTTTGTATAAGATCAAGTGTAGTAGCGTTCTTATAAGTTTGGGTTCTGGCGGGTGAGGGGAATGTAAACAGATGCGCAAGAAGCGCTGAAATAATATTGGTAAATGATAAAAGTTTGCCAGTATATTTTGTGGATTACACAGCAGGGTGGCGACAAAGTTAACAAGTTTGATGTGGAATCCATGAAAACAACCCAAAATTCTGCCTGACACAGCTCGTTTGATAAGGGGACCATGTATGGAGGCAGCTATATGGACGACTTTTGGAGGCAGCTATGGCGATGACGTGTGGAGGTAGCAATTGAGACAACGTGTGGAGCCAGCTAAAAAGACGACATGTGGAGGCTGCTATGGAGACAATTTAATTTGGATAGTGCCTGTATGTGGCAGTCCAAAAAAGTTTTCAAACCAGAGGAGCTGGTAGGTGGTCCTCCAGAAAAATTAAATAGATTGAGTGCCTGTATGTGGCACTCCTAAAAATTGCTTAAAACAGAGGACCGGGTAGGTGGCCCTCCAGAAAAATTAAATACATAGATTACTATAGCTAGAGCCAGTTGGCCCTGGCAAAAAATAGCCAGTTTCCTCTGCTTTAGTGTACAAAGAGGAGGAGAAGGAGGACAATGAGGAGGAGGAGTGCATACATTATTCAGGTTGAGCTTCTTTCACCTGGTGGAGAATGAAAATCCGGAGAAATCCAGGCTTTATTCATCTTGATAAGCGTCAGCCTGTCAGTCGACAGGCGTGTACGCTTATCGGTGATGATGCCACCAGCTGCACTGAAAACCCGCTCGGACAACACGCTAGCAGCAGGGCAGTCAAGAACCTCCAAGGCGTACAGCGCCAGTTCGTGCCACATGTCCAGCTTTGAAACCCAGTAGTTGTAGGGAGCTGTGTGATCATTTAGGACGATGGTATGGTCAGCTACGTACTCCCTCACCATCTTTCTGTAAAGATCAGCCCTACTCTGCCGAGACTGGGGACAGGTGACAGTGTCTTGCTGGGGTGACATAAAACTGGCAAAGGCCTTGTAAAGCGTACCCCTGCTAGTGCTGGAAAAGCTGCCTGCTCGCCTACTCTCCCTCGCTACTTGTCCCGCAGAAGTACGCCCTCTGCCGCTAGCGCTGTCAGAAGGGAAATACTGTTTCAGCTTGTGCACCAGGGCCTGCTGGTATTCATGCATTCTCACACTCCTTTCCTCTCCAGGGATGAGAGTGGAAAGATTTTGCTTGTACCGTGGGTCCAGGAGAGGAATTACCGTAAATCGGTGCTGGAATAAATTCTTTGAACGCGAGGGTCACGGGATAGGCAGCCTAGCATGAAATCTGCCATATGCGCCAGAGTCCCAACGCGCAAGAATTCACTCCCCTCACTGGCCTGACTGCCCATTTCCTCCAACTCCTCTTCTTCTGCCCATACACGCTGAACAGTGAAGGACTGAACAACGGTCCCCTCTTCTGTCTCCCCAACATTCTCCTCCTCTTCCTCCTCATCCTCCTCCACCTCCTCCGATATGCGCTGAGAAACAGACCTAAGGGTGCTTTGGCTATCAACAAGGGAATCTTCTTCCCCCGTCTATTGTGACGAGCGCAAAGCTTCCGACTTCATGCTGACCAGAGGTTTTTCAACAGGCCACAGCACGGGGATGGTGAGGTGATGATGGCGGCACCCACTGACATCTGTGTGACTCCTCAAAGTTACTCAGCACCTGACAGATATCAGACATCCACGTCCACTCCTCATTGTAGACTTGAGGAAGCTGACTGAACTGACTACAGTTCCGGTGGAAGTTGACATCTGGCAGTCTACAATCGCTCGGCGCGCTGGTAAATCTCTGGATAACAGGTTAATGTTGAATTCCAACGTGGGCACGTCGCACAACAGTGGTGAGAGGGCATTGGAGGCGGCGCTGCGGCCTGAGAGTGCAGAGGAATCTGTGC
The DNA here is from genome assembly GCA_019512145.1 of Engystomops pustulosus. Taxonomy (NCBI): domain Eukaryota; kingdom Metazoa; phylum Chordata; class Amphibia; order Anura; family Leptodactylidae; genus Engystomops; species Engystomops pustulosus. The sequence goes on from CM033641.1 coordinate 24,569,137, forward strand.
AGGACTTCCTGAAATGCGCACAGATGCGGCGCACCTTCGTGAGAAATCAGAAGATGGGGTATGTCTTGAGGGAAACCGCTGAACTATGAGATTTAACACATGGGCCAGGATGGCCACATGTCAGTCTGCCGAGTTGACAGAGCCGCCACCAGGTTACGGCCGTTGTCACAAACCAACCAGGCCTGGCTTCAGGTTCAGCGGTGCAGCCACAGATCGGTCTGCGCCGTGTGATGCCCTGTATAGCTCTTGGGCGGTGGCCTTTTGTCGCCTAGGCTCAGCAGTTTGAGCACGCCTGCTGTCGCTTAGCGACGGCACTGCGCTGTGCCTAGAGCACACGACTGATGGCGCCATGCCCAGTATGGTATTATTCGAGGGAGGAGGAGGTGGAGGAGGGGTGGGAGAGGAGGAGGAGGCATATGTAGGCCTTGAGACCTGGACCGGGTAGGCCCCAATCCCGCGTCGGCAGTATATGACCAGCCCCAGGGTACAGACTCGGTCCCAGCCTCACCAAGTTAACCAATTGCCGTCAGGATATATAGTGGCCCTGCGGCAGCACTGTTCCACTGTCCGTGGTCAGGTGGACCTTGTCAGAAAGGCGTTGGTCGGGCAGATGATGTTCTCTGACACGTGCTTGTGCAGGGCTGGGACGGCACTCGGGAGAAAGTAAGTGGCGGTGGGGGAGACCACCGAGGGCGGGCCGGCCATGAGGTTTCGAAAGGCCTCGGGTCTCTACCAGCCTATAGGGCAGCATCTCTAGGCTAAGCACTTGGAAGATGGGAGTTGAGGGCTTGGGCGTGGGCTGTGGTGGGTTGCGCTGATACTTCCTTTTGCGCTCCAACGTCTGGGGTATGGAGAGCTGAACGCTGGTGGATGCTGTGGAGGATTGTGGAGGCGAAGAGGGGTTTTCGCAGGGAGGTGTTTGGCGTGTGTCCTGGGCAGGGGGGCTGATAGCAGATGACACAGGGGAGGAGCGTGGTGTGCCCGGCGGAGGTGATCGGGCTTGGTGCCATTGAGTGGGGTGTTTAGCTCATATGCTGCCTACGGTGGGTAGTTAAGCTAGTAGAGTGGGAACCACGCTGATCCTGGTTTGGCAAAGGTGCACACACAGTCGTCGGGTCATCCGTGTTTCTTTAAAGAACCTCCAGACTTCTGAAATCTGCCCTCGCCAGGGAGCTTGAACTACGGGCAACCATTGGCGGTGATGCACCACTCTGCCTGCCTCTCCGTCTGGCCCCACCACTGCCTCTTCAAACATGTTCTGCTATGGACTCTCGCGTCGTCTCAGAAGCACTGTGTTCACCAGGCCGGATCAACCCAGCTTGGGTCTGTCACCTCACTCATCCTCCGATCCCTCAGGTCTGCCCCCCTCGGAATTCCTGCTGACAACAACTTCAACACTGTCTGACAACCGTGTCTCCTCATCGCAGACACCTCTTACACACTTCTTCCACTACGTCAATATGTAATCATCACCACACAGACTGCGACCGGTGGAAAACTGGGCATCGGAAATTGCCAGAGCTCAAGCAGAACCGACAAGTGGTTTGTGACCTGGGAAGGGTCCAGAAACAGTTCCTCAAGTATGCGTCTTCAAGTGCCAAAGTTTTGCATGTGGAGCGGGCAGATGGGGGGAAGGAGGCTGAGGTGGAGGAAGCTGGAGGCAGGTGCGTTTCGGTGACATGGGTGGACTGGTGGGAAGGACGATGGTGGACAAATGGCTAGAAGCATTGTCCGCAATCCACGACATCACATCTTCGCATCGTTCTGGCTCAACATGTTCTACCACGAGGTCCAGTAACTTGAGACATGATGAACCTAGGGAGTGTAGCTCTGCGGCGTTCCCCTGCCCTCATCAGCAGGTGGTGTCTCACCCCGCCCAAGGACCACGGCCTCGACCCGCTCCTGAGTAGTTGGGCCACACGTCACGCCCTCGTCTCTACCCTAGCCCTCGGGGTAAACATTTTCCAAATTAAAGTGTGTAACCATTTTAAAAAAATTTTTTTTTGTTTTTTATTTATTTTTTTTAAACACAATGAGTATGCTAGTTGCTATGGCTGTTCATAACCTACACTGACATCACACATGGATTTTGTGCCTGGTGCCTGATGACTTTTGAGCTTAAGACAATAATACGTAGAAAAAATAATCAGCAGACTGCTGACGCTAAGTCAAAGTCAAAACCCCTAATAAATTGTCCCACTTCGGTGGTTTAAGGTGGACTATGTGTGTCACTAAGAGCTAAACACAACTGGCTCGCAAGTTCCTCAGCCCAATTCCACTCACATATGGTCTGCGTGACCTTACATGCCAGCAAGCCAGCCACAAGGCAAACAAACAGAAAACAGTAAAATAAAACTTTATTGTAGCCCTAAGAAGGGCTGTTGGGTTCTTGTAGAACTCGAACTCCTGCCTAAAATATTCTAAGTTAGACACACCTACCGCTTTTCCCCTGGAACAGCAGCTACTCTTCGTACGCATACCAGACAGAATGGGATCCGACGCAGCAGGGCAGGGGCAATAGTCTATTCCAGGTCCTTAATGCCGCCAACCACTGCTTATAACGACGTGTAAAGAGGTGACCACGTCATGCTGGAGTTGGACAGTAAGGCAAAAGTCTTTGGCTTTGTTGATTGGCTCTGTTTCTGGGGCGCCAAAAATCAAAACGGCGGGAGATGGCACGCCATTTCTCGAGCTCGAGACAATGGAGATGTTCGCATAGCTTGTATTAAGTTTTTTTTCGCCTACGTGCGATACCAATTGGTGATGAAGTTGCCTCTATAGTCTTACTTTTGCGACTTTTTAGTCCCGAGCAAGTAGCTGACGAAAGGAGAGCTCTGGGTCTAGGCATGCTCTGTTTTTGGGACTTATTAGGTGAAGAATGGGACAATTTCAGAGCCCAAGTCGCACAAGTTGAAAACAAATCATCTGGGCTAATACTGATAAATGGGTATACTGACTGGCACTAGATCCGTGAGGTCAAAGGTACCTTTGTACGTTCTTGCATATCTGCAATAGGAAAAGAAGGAAATAGTAATGATAAGTCCCCCATACAAGCGAAAGGGTAACAATGCTGAGAGGTGCAGCATACATACAGCCACCTCGCCCCCAGTAACACAGTAAATGACAGCCGCTCATCCCCAGTAACACAGGCTAATCACCCGTCTCACCCCCAGTAACACAGCTACATACAGGCTGTCTCCTCCACATAGTACACAGCTACATTCCGCCCGCGTCATCCCCAGTAACACAGCTAATACAGCCGGCTCATATCCCCAGTAACACACTACGCTTACATACTGCCTCATCCAGTACACAGGCTCCCAGCAGCCGCTCTCCACCCATTAACACAGCTACATACAGCCGCCCGCCCGCATAACACAGCAACACACAGCCAAACCTCATCCCACGTAACAAGGTACATACCGCCCCGCCTCATCCCCAGTAACACACTACATACAGCCGCACTCTCCCCTATGTACACGCTACCTACAGCTGCACTCACCCCTAGTAACACAGTACATACCAGTCCCCCCTTCACCCCAGTAACAAGCTCTACCCACTCTCCCCTTCACAGCATAAGCTCTCACACCCTACGTAACAAGCTACCTACAGCCGCGTCATACCCCAGACACAGTACATCTACAGCCAGCCTCATCCCAGTAACACAGCTACTACAGCCTGCCTCACTCCCAGCAGATAACACGCTTCCGCCCTCTCCCAGTAACACACCACACACGCCTCTCAAGCCAGCTAAACAATATACAGCGCCTCGTACAGTACACCAGCACACACAGCCACAACCTCAGCCCAGTACACAGCTATCATACAGCCGCCTCGATCCCAGATAACACGCACGCTCTACAGCCGCCTCATCCCCAGTAACACCAGGCTAGCATACAGCTGCCTCACCCCTGGATAACACAGCTACATAGCACGCCGGCCTCACGCCGCAGTAACGATGCTACATCAGCGCACCCACCCCTGTAAAAAGCTACATACAGCGCTGGGTCTCACCCGCGAATAACACGCTACATCCGCTCGCCTCATCCCCCCAGAATAACACAGCTAATCAGCCGCCCTCCCCCGTAACACAACTACATGCAGCTGCCTCATTCACCCAGTAAGGACAGCTACACACCGCTGCCTCTTCAACACCGTAACAACACAGCTACACTACAGGCAGCCTCGCCCCAGTAACACAGCAACACACAGCCGCCTATCCCCATAACACAGCCACATAACAGTACCCTGATCTGTCCCGCGAGTAGACAAGCTACATAGACAGCGCGCCTAACTCTCACCAGCACGAATAACACAGGTACATCAGCTGCTCACACCCTATAGTGATAGCGGACGCTACAATACACACACCGCCTCCAACCCTCAGTTTAACACAGCTAGATACCAGCCACTAGCCCCCTGATAGAACAGCAATATCGGCCTCATCTCCACGCGTACACACAAGCACATAAGCTCGCCTGTCGCATTTCCACATTCAGCACAGTACACTCAAGCCGCCTCATCAGCATAGGAACACAGTATCACGTACAGCGACCTCTGCACCACCCTGCGTAACAAAGCTACATACGAGCCGTCCTCGCCCTCCAGTAACACCGCTTAGCATACAGGTCCGCTGCTTATACCCAGAACCGTGAACCAGACTAGTCGTAGCATAGCTAAGCTCTCGCCCTCGCCCGCCCTCGCCACCCCGCGCTCTACGAGACCGGCGACTTTCACGTATAGATGACACCCAGTATGCTATTCTCGGCCATTCTCTCCACACCTTTTTTCTTAGTCCCCCAGCCTACACCCTCATTACTCTAATACAGAACACCTTCTCAGTGCCTGTCATCACCTCCTCTCGTGATATTCACCGCTCATCAATAGCTTCCCTTTTCTTTTACCCTCCCATCTTCAGCCCAGTAACATTTCATAGTGTACAATACATGCTCGCCTCGCCCCCCAGTAACACGCTACATAAGCCGCCTGTCCCCAGTACACAGCTACATAGCAGCCGCCTCTCCCAGTAAACAGCTACACACGCCCCGTCAGCCCCCAGTAACACACTACATACAGCCGCATCGCCCCCCAGTAACACGCTACATACAGCCCTTACACCCAGTAACACAGTACAACAGCCGCCACCCCGTACCACAGCCTACATACGACGCTCGCCCCCAGTACACACAGCTACAGTAGAGCCAGCTCTCATCACCTAGTATACGTAGCTACACACCGCCTCCTACACCCCACAGTTAACACAGCTACCTACAGCCGCCTCGCCCACACCAGTGTTAACACAGCTAATACAGCTAGCCTCATCACCATCACACAGGCTACACACAGCTGCCGCGCCCCCTGTAACAACGTTACATACAGCCGCCTCATCACCAGTAACACAGCTACACACAGCCGCCTCGCCCCCAGTAACACATCTTTATATATACCTTCACCCCTACCAGATATGCAGTCCCATTTAACATACACCTCAGCCCGCACCAGACATACACACATAAAGTTCTACACTCGTATGCTTGCACCCATATATATATACAAGTATACACACACATTTATGTATCCATATACATTTACACACTAATACACAGAGTATACACAAACTCATAAAGTATATACACACATACAGTATATATACATCACACATACGGCATACACATTATATATATATACACACATACAGTATACACTGACCATATATACATATACATGCAGTATAAAAACACCATATACACATGCTGCATATACATACAGCAAATACAGACACATTCAGTTTATACAGCATTTTCACACACATACGGGAAATACACACACACATATTCAGTATACAGAGCATATACATACATACCATATACACAGCATATAAACATTAACATACATCATATATACATATGCATATATTTAAATGTGCACATATATATGCTTATACAAATATATGCGTGTATAAATACAGTATAATCATCTATACACAGTATTTACATATATACACAGTATGAACACATATACACATATGCTTCTTCCAGGGGGGGGGGCCTGGGGCTGGATGCGGCGGGATGCGGAGGGTGGCTGCAGCTGAAGGGCGGGGAGGCGGTAACTTGTGCCGGGGGGCGGACAGGTGGGCGGGGAGGCCATGCAGGGGGATATGCGGGGAGGCGGTCACCTGTGCCGGGATCGGGTGGACGACTAAGGGAGGTGGCGGCTGAGGAGTCAGTTCCCGGGGGACGCAATCTGGTGGGGGCTCCCAGGGGGGGCAAGATGGTGGGGGCCCCGGGGCTCGAGCCCCAGGAGCCCCGCCTATAATCCGGCCCTGTACCTATAGCGCAATTCTACTCCAGACTGGTGTAGAACTGCTTTGCAGCGCAACCAACACTGGATTTATCAGGAAGTTGGAGATCCTCCTGATAGACCCAGTGGGTGCTGGTCGTACTTCAGTGAATGACAATTCCCCCCAATATTCGAAGTTTTGGCTTTTCGACTCTATATCTCACCATCCGCTACAGTTTTTCACGTAAGACTGCATCATCTTATCTCATACATCATTTCATACATAAATTTGATTCCCAACTCATTAACATATTCTTAGTTATGTAGATTCTTGTGAAAATAACAGCATTGTTGCCATCTAAATTAGATTTTTTTAGATTATTTTATTTAGTATTTTTGATCTGCCTGAATCCTCATGGGCATACTCTCAATCAGATTCAAGCGTGTCAACTGAAATGTGATTCTCTTCTACACATTCCCAAAGTTGGTGCCTACTAGTCTACTCAATTGGATGATAATAATAATTCCTTTATTTATATAGCGCACACAGATTATGCAGCACTACACAAAATCTGTCCCTGTCCCCAATGAGGCGTACAATATAATCAACCTACCAGTATGTTTTGGAGTGTGGGAGGAAACCGGAGGACTTGGAGGAAACCCAAACACGGAGAGAACATACAAACTCTTTGCAGATGTTGACCCTGGGACATACGAATGCATTTTTTAAAATTCACTCACACATGTTTGATTGAGGACTGTGGAATGGAGTCCATTCTCTTGGGAATCATCCTAAAAACACTGAGCTATTAGGGAATGTAAAAACAGGTTATAATTTGTGGGGCGGCACGGTGGCTGAGTGAGTAGCACATCTGCCTTGCAGCACTGGGGTCCTGGGTTCGAATCCCACCCAGGTCAACATCTGCAAAGAGTTTGTATGTTCTCTCCGTGTTTGCGTGGGTTTCCTCCGGGTACTCCGGTTTCCTCCCACACTTCAAAACATACTGTTAGGTTGTTTAGATTGTGAGCCCCATGGGGACAGGGGCCAATTTGACATGCCTGTGCAGCGCTGCGTAATCTGTGTGCGCTATATAAATAAAGAATTATTATTATTATTATTATTATTAGTATCGAAAAATAAAGAGATTGTTCTACCACCAGGATCAAAACGGCAACAATGCAGTTACATGAAGAATCTGCATGACTTAGAATTTGAGAATATGCTAACTAGTCTAAAATCTAATTTATGTATGAGATAGGCAAGATGAATGTCTATGCCTCCCGTTCCAAACTGTAGTGGATGGTGACATATGAAGTCTAAAAGTCAATGCATGGTTGCCCTTTTGCTCGCCAGTCTAAACGTATACATGGGAGCAGATAAAAGAGGCCAGAAAGTGTAACTAAATCATTGAAGCTATTTTTTTCTCTACAGAAATAAACAGTGCGGATGATAATATTAAACTTTGTAATATACATTGTTAAAGAAAATATCTTCTTTATGTCTATTTTCTGCTCTTCTTTCTCCTGTAGTGAGCAGTGTATTTGTTGTCCCTAACACAGCATTGAGATAAGAAAAGGAGGATAAAGATTAACTCTTTCTATACCTAGAGAATATTTTCCTTGATTATTCAATTCTGTAAGCAGATAAGACTATCCATAGACTGTCTGTACACTGTCAGTGTCTCTGACACGTTCAGTATGGATAAGGCTTAGAGCAACCTTATTAATGTCTCTATGATAGGGATAGGGGCTTGAGATGAAGATGGAAGTGGATATAGTTTGGAAATACAAGAATTGAGGTACAGTTATAATCGGGCTGCTAATCCCCATCACTAAAATATAGGACCAACACATCCTGAAAAACACTTTTAAATATCTTAATCTTCAACATTATTGAGAATATACATATAGAGGGACTTATTAGAGCTTGTTTGCCAGTTTTCTGGTATACAAGCCCTGAAATAGTTGCAATTCCTAGCTGTATTTCCCTTCTTACGCCACCTAAATGCCAAGGGGGCATGAAGGGGCGGCATGACCAGGGCCATGCCCCATGGAGGTACTCAGGCAGGCTATAGCACAATTTTTATACCAGGAAGGACCTGGCATAGATTCGCCCAGCAGCAATGGGGTGCAGGGGGGCATCATATGCTCTTCATAAAACCCCCACCAATGTGCTTAAAGGAAATCTACCACCAGGTTGAAGGATTGTAAACCAAGCACACTGGCATACTGGCATGTGCCCCCTCTGGCAGGATCTGCTCTTCTTTTAGCTACTCATACCCTTGTTTTTAAGGGAAAAAAAGGCTTTAATTATGCAAATGAGTATGAGGGCCCCAGGTTCCATTAACAACTATGAAACCTGGAGCCCTTCAGGCTCATTAGCATAATTTTGAAAGCCTTTTTTGTAAAAAGAAGCTAAAAGAAGAGCAGATCCTACTAGAGGGGGCACACACCAGTATCTCTGTGTTCTTGGTTTACAGTCTTTCATCCTGGTGGTAGATGTCCTTTAAGTGATGTTATCTGGGCCTTTTCAACTTGTTATAATTCTTATATATAATTTCTTAGGGGCAATGTAAAATAATGGATCTTTCAGTATTTTATGGTGCCCTCATGATGCATCTTAAGAACACTTAGAGTGGCCTATTCATCTGTGGATGAGAATCTGAAATAACGGTATGTTTTTAAAAATTCTCAATATCAATAACAAAAATTTTAATTCCTCTTGTCCCCTTAAAGGTGGGATTACACTTTTTGCGGTCATCACTCTCATCTTGGATTCTTTCAAAATCGGCTATTACATTGGATATTCGGAGTGTTTATCTATAACGGAGGGGATCTTCCCTGTTACTCACACCATCCACACTCTACTACAGGTAAAAAGTTCCTCCAACGTTTCTTTTTTTTTTTTTTTTTACAATTTACATGAACTCCTCTAATTCACAGATTTCTCTGCATCTTTTTAATCTTCAGATAAATACTATGATCACTTGTTTCCATTCTATTCACTGAATTGCCTATTGTTCCATCAAATGAACCTTAATTGTTAGGTAGTTGTATGGTCTTATGACAACGTCCTATCATTAGGTCTTCTTATCCCGACATGTCATTACTATGTAGCTGTTATTCTTAATGGGTCATTTCTTGTCTTAATTTAGTAGAATTTTGCTTTGTGCCGTCCAGACTTTTCAGTGAAGAATAGATGTGCATAGGTTTTATGTATATAGATAACCAAACAGATAATGCTAGAACTTTTTACAAACTTATTATATTGTACCTAAAATTGAGTGATCAGTTGGGATCATAAAAGGGCTGTCTTGACTTTATACAAATTTTATATAAGACTTGGTGGGGTTATACAAACAAAAAAATACTCGCCTCCTCCAGCTCTTCCATTGTCGTGCTGTGCAGCCGGTCACTGCTGGCCTCTGTCTGTTTACAGAGACCAGCGCTCCCGGCCCAACCACTATACATTGAAACTAATGTTATAGCACTGGTTGGGATGGGAGTGCCAACCTCTGAATACAAACAGTGGCCAGTAGTGAGAACACTGCGGGAGAACCAGAGCCCCATGTCACGGGTGCTCCTGCAGCCCTCCTCTCGGGTCACAGGCACACCCGTGTGGCTCCCTGTGCCCCCTCAGTGTTGCGGCAGGCTCAATAACCCATCCACAATCCAGCGTTGTCTCCTGGGTCTCCTTGGGTGCACGCAGGCCGGCTTCTCGGCGCTGTCCCCCTGTGAATCTAATAGCTGGCCAGCCTCTTCCCTCATGCCCTGCCAGATCTTTGTGCTTCCATGCCATTGAGAAAGCTGTATTCTTTGCCCTGTGCGTTAAGACTGATTTCCCGTTGGGATCTTGATTCCGTTCCTGATTTCACTTCTGCACTGCATGTCCTGAACTTCCGCTACGTCCCCGACTGTGATCCTGTGCTGCCTGTCCTGACCTCCTCCCTGTCCCCGAATATGTCTCTGTCCACCACCATGGACAAAGTCGTACATGTGGAGCGACCTGGTGGTACCATGCCGCAACGAGTCCAACCCGCTTTGCAGTTGGCTCTGGTGAAAGCCGGGTGCCGCTTAGACTCCGCTTTCAAGTGTCGGCTTATGTCATCATCCGCGGTGGTTCAGTGGGTCCACTACCCCTGAATCCTGACACACCAGAGGAGGTGAGTATAAGTTTTTTGCATGTATAGCCTCGCCATGTCTTAAAAAGCCCAGGCAACCTCTTTAATCATTGGTCCTCATCTGTTCTGTCATGAACAAATTTAAGCAATGATGGAATCTCATTCCAGTTCTAGAAGCCCCTTAAAAATTCTTAATATTATTGAAAACCTTCTTGACGAACTCAGTGAAAAGGCTAAATCCATACAAACTGTTACAGATTTTATAGCATATTTCCTAAGGTTAAAAACTGCAACACCTGTAGATGAGGAATCCGCTGTGGGATTTACTCTACTAGAATTGTAAATTTCTGGGGGAATTAAAAAAAAAAAAAAAACTAACATTTTTTTTACTGTAGTGGCGTAATTTTTTATTTTTGAAGCAGATGTATAAATTTATCAGGAATCATTATTCATTATGGGGTTGTGTATGAAGGCGGAATTCATAATCTCACAGATTACAGTAAAAGACACATAGGCATGCATGGATTTAACATAATCTCTGCAATTGTCTTGCAATTTTAAGATTATATGTAATTAATTGTCTTCATCTAATATTGTCCATTTGATAACCCGGGTTTTACATTAAGATCAGTGTAGGACTGTTGTCCTTTGGGCCCACAAGATAAAATTATTTTAGGGTCACACCTTCCACCAATTCCTTGGAACCCTAGTAGCCTCCAAATTGGATTATGCTATGCTACCCCCTCTAAAATCCGGTTAGAGCCTGGGCCCAATGGAGGATCCTATGTTTCTCTGGTTGGCCAGTTCAACACTGACACTAGACTGGGATATCAGAATTAAGCAGCACCTGCTGAATTGTTTTAGAGGGGCTGCACAGACCTCCACATAAATACCAGGGAAAACCAAGGTTTCATTTAGACTGGCGTTATAAAAGCCAGGCTTAAACTTATCCTCCCTGGCGCTCCGAAACTTGTATCCACTCCAGCCTCTTAGTGAATGCAGGAGCAAACTCCATAAATTTAGGCCTAAAACAAGGCCTGAACTAACAGAGTTTTTTGCTATAGTCTTTTGTTTGAGACTATAGTAAATCTGGCAGGCCTGCTGTTCACAACCCTGCCCAATCTCCGCCCGCCTTGCTCCTCCAAAATAACATGCGGTTCAAAGAAGCCTAAAAACTGGGGTAAGATTCATGTGCCTCCTCTTGTCTTTATTACAAGTATTTGCTCTTGTTAATAGATATGGGTCCTGTATTGAGGACTGCCATGTATGATCTCAAATTTAATTGATATTGTACTTACAAATGGTTAAGAAACATTTAAGAAAGTGAATTAAAGGGGTGTTTTTTTCACAATCACAGCCAATCACTTAACCAGAATTGTATGATTTTTATTGATCCCCTAAACAGATGTCCTACAACATCAGATACAAAGGAGTCCCAGCAGTAAATAGCTGACTCGCTTTAAGTGATCTCAAACTTATATTTAGTTTAGATCATCTGTTACTATTGGTCAACGATGCACTCAAATGGGGCACATTTACTTTCCGGGTCCTGTCGCGATCCCTGAGGTGCGTTCTCCGACGAGGATGAAGTCTGGCGCAATTCTTCAAGATCATATGTCCATTTTCCTGCATGTGTCACTTGCCCGCTGAGGTCCGCCGGAGTTCACCTTCTTCTTCCTGGTGTATGTGAGTGCAATGTCTTGCAAATCCAGCGCTTAGTCCGAATCAGTCGGGTTGTCCGTCAGCCACCCCCCCCGATTTGCGTCGCATGCAAGTCGGCGCGGTTGCGGCAAAATCCGATCACGTGCGCCAATACCCCCACTTAAATGCGGTGCAAAACAGAAATAGTTGGGAAACCCGACGAAAATGAGCTGTGCGGACCATTAGTAAATGTGCCCTAATGTTTCCAATTGGGAAAGGGGTTTGTCAATGGACTGAAAAGCAGGATGGACATTTTGAAGAACTTTTTTGACCAAGCTTTTTGAAGGTGCTCGGGGCAGTAGTCACAAACAGAAAACTGTCTCATGGCGGCCTAGACAAAGTAAGGGTATGGAGGTTTTCATGGTCCTGCCTTGGTCATGGTAGGGACGACTGGCCCAACTACTGGTGTGATGATGTACAGGCAGTCCCCGGGTTACATACAAGATAGGGTCTGTAGGTTTGCTCTTAAGTTGAATTTGTATGTAAGTCGGAACTGTATATTTTATCATTGTAATCCCAGCCAGACATAGGTAGGGTCATTGGTGACTCTGTTTTGTACACAGTAGCACAATGCAATGGAAACTTTCGGTGGGTTTGTATTACCCAAGTGTCTAGATAAATAGCTCTGAGGATAAGATATGTAGTATAGTGATTATTTGCATTGGTCATTTTTGCACAGGTATGTTGTGGTGAAAAGTAGAACACAGAAGCTGAGGTCTCCCTTTTTGCCAAAATTAAGGGGCTGCATGATGAACGCAGAACAGTGTACAAACTGGTACACCTTATATCCCATCAAACATGAGTCTACTCACAGTGAAGAACTCTTACTTCCCAACCCTAGTGAAAAGCTTCTCACTCAGTACACTGTACTAAAGAGATGTAACTATGTTACTGTAACTGTAGCGCTGTCTACAGTTGGGAAATCTGTTTCTTCTGGAATAGATATACTGGTTGGATTTTATCATGTCATTAGGCTTCCTGAAAGTCATAATTGATGTTAAGATGGCTGCCTTACAAGGGAGCTAAGAGGCAATGTTTTCCTTATCCCATCCTAGAAAACATATTTGCATATGAATACTGATGTTGAAGTAAAAAAAAGTCTACATTTTGGACAGTTACCATTGGAGTCTGTGATTTTGTCAACCACCCAGCAACCCCAGATCCTTACAACACATATAGATGGAATTAAATGTATCTTTCTATCTATCTATCTATCTATCTATCTATCTCATATCTATCTATCTATCTATCTCATATCTATCTATCCATCTATCTACTATCTATCTATCTATCCATCTATCTCATATCTATCTATCTATCTATCTCATATCTATCTATCTCATATCTATCTCATATCTATCTATCTCATATCTATCTCATATCTATCTATCTATCTATCTCATATCTATCTATCTATCTGTCTGTCTATCTCATATCTATCTATCTATCTGTCTATCTCATATCTATCTATCTATCTGTCTATCTCCTATCTATCTATCTATCCATCTATCTATCCATCTATCTATCTATCTATCTATCACATATCTATCTATCTATCTATCTCATATCTATCTATCTATCACATATCTATCTATCTATCTATCTATCTATCTATCTATCATTCCATGTGCTTTTGTTAATAAAAACACATCATTTTTATTTTATTCTAGGTCTACTTTTTATGGTTTCATTCCAAGGATGTCATCCAGTCATTTAAAACCCTAGAAAGGTAAATTATATAATATTTTTAATTTATGTTGCACATAGGTGTCCCTAAAGAACCTGTATTAATTCACTTAACAAAGGAGCTAGTGATTTTTTTATTGCTGAAAAGCGTGTAACATTGTGACGTTTCGGCACACTGCCTTCATCAAACACGTATGTATTAGACGTGGATGATTCTAGGTCAACGTGTATCTGCACTTAAGGAAATGAAACAAAAAGAAGTGCGAGAATAATGAACTATGGGCTGGCTTATCGGCTATTTGGCACCAGTGGTGCTGGGCCTAGGGCGTAGAGATGCAGAGGTGCGTCCGCAGATGCAGGAATATTTTTTCTATTTTTTGTTAAAAGCTACTTGTTAAAAACGTATTCTCCTCCATCAATCAATATGTTGTAGAACCTCTTTTAGTAGCAATCACCATATTTTGCCTAACTTCCGTCTCTTACATTGTTCTTGAGGAATTTTGGCCCATTCTTCTTCACGTTACATCAATCCGTTAAGGTTTTTGGACATTCATTTGGACCTTATTCATATAAGTTCTTTGCCCAGCATTTCAATTCGGCCTCATGAACACAACCGTTACGGGGCCATGATCCACAGCACTGGACCAAGGCTGCATCGCAACCTTGCCAGGTGGCCACCGGACAATGTATGGGACATGTCCTATATTTCGCCGTTTTGTTGTGATGGACACCCGGCTATGGAGAGGGAAGAATTTCACTGAGGCTTCATGCACAGTTATGGGGGACATTATTTGGCTGCAAAATTTGTGGCCAGATCACAGCCCCCATAGAGGTCCATGGCACTGAATCATGTGTCTCACCGCATCGCAACCTGCCCAGGGCCAATATATGGGACATGTCCTAGATTTTGCTGTTTCTCGGCAACGAACGCTCCTCTATGGAGAGGGGAAGGGTGGACCTTAGGCCATTGCAACACTTTGATTCTTTTCCTTCTCAGACCTTCTGTTGTAGATTTGATGGCATTCTTGGAATCATTGACCTGTTACATGACTCCATTCTGGCCAAGCTTTAGCTATTCATTGAATACATTGGTAATTTTATAATTTTTTATAAAATAAAAAACACATTTCACCACAGTGTATAAAAGTTGATGCTATTTGTGACTCCGTACAATATGGCCAAGTATCTACACCTTGGGTTGTTCTGTCCGAAGGTCACTGCTTCATATGTCTTTTGGTTTGTTAAGATCTAACTTTGCAAAATGAAGCCCTGTATTCATATTCTTTTTAGAAAATTCTTCCAAATAGGCCACAACTGTAGAGTGTACTCTAGTGGCCTGCTTACTGAGGCATGTAGAGTCTGAGGTGTACCTTTTAAGCTTTTTTAAATTGGAATGTTTTTTAATCAGTTTAACTACAGAATGATGGACTTTCTAGTTATTTCTAAATAGTGTTATAACCCATCTCAGGGCTTGTCTAAAAGATCATTGCTAATTTCCTATCCATCATTGGCATGCTTCAGATCTGCAAATTATCAAAACTTCTGCTTTTATAGCAGTGGTCACACCTGCTGATGATCAATGAATCAAAGGTATTTGATATGCAGCACCTGTCTATGACTTATCCTCTTATCGGTCACTAAGGACCAGATATTTACTATTAGAAGTTTCTGTTTCTCATTCAGTATCCAGTAGTATGTATTATGTATGCCATACAAGTAGATGCAATGTGATCACTCAACAATATTGCACCCTGAGTTGCAGTCTATCTGCCATAGGAAAGTCTGAACACAGCTACCCAGACCTATGGACGTGCTGCCGATACTGCTGAAAAGCATGCAGTCAATATTGGCAGAGGACTGCTGGAAGTTGACTTTTCTGGGAAGCCCTAAACATAAGCTAACAAAACTGTCACATGTAAAGTCACAAATTATTACGTCAATTGGAATAGGGCTATTGGACAGAGCAACTCTTTGAACTCTACTTCTTGTTTGATCAATACTTTGTTTATCCACTTCTTTCAGCTGGTTATTGTATAAGGGGAAACCTATCATTACATCATTAGCAAAAGGACTAGAACACGGAGTATCTGTGTCACCACCACCTTATGTTTGACCAATACATTATTTACTCATCCATGGGGTATTGTA
The DNA here is from genome assembly GCA_019512145.1 of Engystomops pustulosus. Lineage (NCBI taxonomy): Eukaryota > Metazoa > Chordata > Amphibia > Anura > Leptodactylidae > Engystomops > Engystomops pustulosus. Next base: position 24,585,072 of record CM033641.1, read on the forward strand.
TTTAACCACTATAGGACAAGGCCTATGTGCACCATAATGTTGGGGAAAAAAAACAGCAATTCCAGTAGTTGCAGTAGGTAGGGGACCTGCTGCTACCCTCAGAGTTGTGCTTGGTGCTGTTTTGTTCTACCTGCTGAGCTCAGGGGGCCCAAAATCCACTATTGCTAAAATAAAGCTGGGTTCACATGGAGCTTTTGCCATATGCTGTAAGGATTCTCACCATGTTCTTCCCACTGTATCCTCTTCTCTCCTGTCCTTATATAGACACTGACATCACTGAAGTGCTCCCTACATTCAGGGGAGGCCGGGGGTGAATGCAGTACTGCTGCATCTGTCCTGTATAGACTTCAATGGCCTCAGCTGTGCATATGCGTCGTTCGGCAAGAGGGAACAGGATGGAGAGAAGTAAGACATATACAGGCAGTTCCTGATTTACGTACAAGATAGGTTCTTAAGTCGGAACTGTATATTTTATAATTCTAGATCCAGACAAAAATTTTTCTGTCCCAGTGACAATTGGATTTTCACAATTTTTGCTGTTATGGGATCAAGGATTATCAGTAAAGCTTCATTACAGACACCTTACAGCTGATCATTGCAGTCTGGGACTATAGTAACATCCAGAGAGCTTCACCAGAGGTCACAGGGGGTAGAGGGGTCCGTCTTTAACTAGGGGTCGTCTGTAAGTCAAGTGTCCTTAAGTAGGGGACCACCTGTATGTAGTTCCATTTATCTGCATGATTCTATGCAGTAGTCCAGTCACAGTGCTGATCTATTAAGTGAGATGTAAATTGGTTTTATGAAGTCATGTAGACGGAGAGTTGAACTCTGAAGTGAACTCTTTACTGATCCTTACCATCATTGTATCTCTGAGGATTACCTGCAGTGCTGACCTTCCAGTAATGGATATTACTCATCTCTTTTCACTCCATCAGATGTATGTGACTAGGCAGAGCTTGGAGCTAACAGATGGTCATATAGTGGTTATTGATCTCAGGTCTGCTTATGTCTCAGAGATTAAAGTGAACTGGTCAGCATGAAAGTTTAGTCTGTAGGCAGTAAGTTATAGAGCAGGAGGAGCTGAGCAGATAATTACATAATAACTAGGATATTCTACATTTATATTTCTTTCTATGCTGTGAAGTCATAGAGGCCGACCTAGCAATAATTTCAGTGGCTGACATTACAGCACAGAAAGAGTAGGAATTTAAATATAGAATACATATAGAAAGTATTGAATACCTAAGAACTATATAGAATCTGCTTAGAATCTGCCGCTCTATTACATGCTGCTGCTTGTACATAGGACACTATGTACAATCTGCTCAGTTCCTGCTCTATAACATGCTGCCTGCAGATAGGACACTATGTACAATCTGCTCAGTTCCTGCTCTATAACATGCTGCCTGCAGATAGGACACTATGTACAAGCAGCTCAGTTCCTGCTCTATAACATGCTGCCTGCAGATAGGACACTATGTACAAGCAGCTCAGTTCCTGCTCTATAACATGCTGCCTGCACATAGGACACTATGTACAATATGATCAGTTCCTGCTGTATAACATGCTGCCTGCAGATAGGACACTATATTTAATCTACTTGGTTCCCTCTGCTCTATAACATGCTGCCTGCAGATAGGACACTATATTTAATCTACTTGGCACCCCCTGCTCTATAACATGCTAGCTGCAGCTCGCACATATATCCAAGAAGTGTCCACACCACAACGCAACCCTTTTGTACAGACTGCACTGTTTTTAGTAAATGTGCCCCACTGCCTGTACAGTATGTACAATCTACTTAGCTCCCCCTGCTCTATAACATGCTGCCTGCAAATAGGACACTATGTATACTCTGCTCAGCTCCTCCTGCTCTTTAACATGCTGCCTGCAGATAGGACACTATGTACAATCTGCTCAGCTCCTCCTGCTATATAACATGCTGCCTGCAGATAGGGCACTATGTATAATCTGCTCAGCTCCTCCTGCTCTATAACATGCTGCCTGCAGATAGGCCACTCTTTCATGCCAAGTTTAATGGCCAATAGTTCTTGGTCATCTATGGAGTAATTCCTCTTCGCAGTAGAGAAGAACCCACAGTTGAGAGTTCGGCATTTGGACCCTTTCTGGGTGAGAATGGCTCCAGCACCAACGGATGAGGCGTCAACCTCTAGCAGGAATGGTTTCTCAATATCAGACTGGGCGAGAACGGAAGCAAAGGTAGAGTTCAGCTTAATGAAAGCTTCTTTAGCCATCAGAGTCCACAGCTTAGGAGCAGCGTTCTTCTTAGTCAGTGGCACAATGGGAGATACAAGGGAGGAGAAATGTGGTATGACCTGCTGGTAGTTGAAGCCCAAGAATCTCTGGATGGACCGAAGTCCTACTGGGCGAGGCTACTATAGAACCGCAGATAGTTTTGTGGGATACATCTGTAGTCCTTTGTCAGAGATGATGTACCCGAGGAAGGGAAGACACTTTTGATGGAATAGACACTTCTCAAGCTTGGCATACAGGCGATTGGCCCTTAGGTGCCTGAGTACTAGTCGTACCAGAGCCTGTCGATATTCGAGGTCCGCAGAGAACACCAGGATATTGTCCAGGTAGACCCTGACACCTAAACATCCACAGCATGAATTTACCACTGACAGGTAGCCAAGGCCTAAATTGATGGAGACAATAACGCGTCTCCAAAGTAATGTACTTCCTCCAAGGTAAAGCTATAAATGAGCTAAGTACCTAAAAGGTAAACGGCGGAATATAGAATACACTGGAATGATCTAATACGCATGAATTCCAGCACATATAGGTACCATAGTGAATAAAGGATATGGTGATTCATAGGAGATGAATCATCTCCAAAACCAGACATGCTGGAAAAAATCCATGTGAAATAACCACAACAGGTCAATCAAGAAATAAGGTCCCATGTATACCTTGCGTCATCCTGTCAGTGGATTGGGCCACATCCCAGACAGAATCGCCTCGATGTACGTTTCACCCTGTGGCTTCGTCTGGAGGTGTATGTAAGTAAAACGGAAGTATATATACTAGATGAATTTGATGAATTCACTACTCCTGGAATACAGCTGGTGCGTCCAAACGTCAAGACCAGATACTTGAAGTGTCTTTCAGGAGTATAGAATGCGGTCTTCCACTCATCACCTTCGCAGATGTGGATGAGGTTATACGCCCCATGTAGGTCAGAGGTCACATTGGGCAGAGGGATCCATTTAAAATTATGGGTTGTTTGTAAGTCTGCTGTCCTTAAGTTGGGGACTGCCTGTTATCCTACAAATTTCACTTAAAACAAAAACCCACAAAAACTTGACATTTGTAAAAATATTTATTTACATACAGTACAATGTAACAATGCCTCTTGCAAGCAGAGTATTAACCAATATAAGGCTCCTTTCAAACGAAATTTGCTCACCTGGCGGTAACCCAGGCGAGCACATGGCAGCAAGGTGGAGAGCACTGCTCACCCCTCCCTTCTTCATAGGAAGAAGCATGTACTTACGGGTAAAGATAGAGTTTGCTATCTCCCCCCACCCCGGTACGGAATGGATGGATGTATTGCCCATTGAAAGGCATGGGAACGTATGCAACCTGTACTGCAACAGTACGGTACAGGTTACATATGGCTTTTTTCACATGTTTGGGTGAAAGTGGCCTTAATCAAAGATAACCAGTGCATACCTGCTATTACATTGAGAGTTGAAGTGATGTTTAGAATTTGGAAATTATTGAACAATCATAGAAATCCTATTGTAAAGTTTCTTGGTAGCAGTGAAGAAGCCTGATGAGTGTCTACTGCAAATCAAGTAAAAAGTTTACTTGGGGAAACAAAAAAAAAATTATCAATTTAGAAATATGTAAAGGGGTTTGCATTGTACATAAAAGAAGTCATCAGAGTTGTTGGAACTAACCAAATTATCTCCTATGTTGAAATTCTGTGTAAAGATTTTGTAGCTGGACAAAATCGATACAAATACAAAAATACTTTTCACAAAAAAACGCAAAGATACACTGTACATATGAATCATTTCATGCACTTTATCTAAATATAATACAATTTCCATTTTATGTTAGGAGGGACATTCAAGTTGTAGAATTAGTAGATGTGCAGCAACCAATACAACTCAATGTTCCATGTATCTTTAAAAACACAGAAATATAGTAAACTGTACATAGAGAACAAGTGTGCAAGACAGATCAGTCTGCACAGCTCCTGAACTGTTTTTATTAAGATGAATAGGGGAAAAAAAAGAAGAAAATCAGCAGAAAGTGGTCATGGAGAAAAAAAAAGCATTTTGAGGTTAAAAAAAAACTGCTCTTTGGCATTGGGATATGTGAGAATGTAATAAATCAAAATATTGATATGTGGAGACCAAATACTGAGAGACAGTTCCTTAAGGCACAAAAGAAAATGTTCACAGAAAGGTATAATAAAATTAAAATAAACCCAAGAAAAGACATTAGCATGTTAATTCATATTACATATCACAAGCATTTGATCAGTGTGAAGTCCCCAGCCTGTGGGGATTAAATACAAGTTTTGATTTTGTGTATGAATAAACCACAAAACACTAAATTTCCTCTGTAATACTTGTCATTTTAAGAAATAGAAATCAAGTATCAAAGCAAGGCATTCCAATTCTTTTCAGAATGATATATCCAATGCATTACTTCGGTCAGTAGTTCATCTTGCACAGCTTTTAAAATACAGATTAGTCTACTTCCACTCAAGTCAATTTATTTTGTTTTTTGCCTACTTATATGAAATCTTTTAGGATTTGTGTAGTCTTAGAAACCAAATAAATCCACGGACTGCAGAAGATTGGTCTTCACAAAAAGTCATTTCAAAAGCTCTTGGCAGAAATGCAGTCTTATGTGTGACAATAGGCAAGTGCTGTACATGGTCTCCATTATGAAAACCCAGTAGTTCAACAAAAATAGAGATGATCTCCTCCATGAAAGCTAACAGAAAACTTGAGAGCAGACGTTCCACTATTTCCTAACTGCTCTGAGTGGCGATAACATCTGTTGACTGTGGATCGCAAAAAGGTCCAAAGCGGCCATAAATGTCCTTTGCCCGAACAGCAAAATAATATTTGCTTCCAGAAACAAACTGCGTGAGAGTACATGCCATTGGAAGAGGTAGCGCTTTAACTTCCCCAATTTTTTTCCACTGTGATGAAGATGTTGCAGTTGGGTCTTCATGATAAGCATATAGATGGTAGCTATCCACTACTGCACAGGTGCGATCTACCTCTAATACACTCCATGATAGCACAATCCCATTTTGGCTTTGTACTCTGGCTAATTTTAGGTGAGGTTTTTGTGGGGGTGATGTTGATGAAGCTTCTGGAGGAAGGCGCTGGGGGTGAGGAGCTTCAGGAAGTGGTGCTGGATGGATTGGTCTTGCAGGTTCCTACAAGACAAAAAGATTTTTGGGGAAAATAAACATAATTTTAAATACTGTCGCCCACATCATCAGTAACAGAGCACAATAAAATATAGGGATTGCAAAGATTAAAATATACAGAATCTGGTTTACAATGATTTGGCAACTATAATTAAACTCACTAAAGCATGGCTTTAGTGGCTACTTACTTGAGGAGGTCGATGATGGACTGTGAGCTGTGGTCCAGTAGATCCCATAGGCATCCCATTATTTACTACATACGAATTTGTTTGTGGCATTCTGCCAGGTACTCCTAGAGATGAAAGAAAAAAAAATGTATTGCCTTTAAATAATTTAGCTGTTGACCAAAGCTTCCTCCTCACACAAGCAACTTACTTGACTTAATATTCATATAGTCTAAAAGGGGAGATTACCACTGTATTTGGCTTCTCTCATCTTAAATCAAATAAAGATCATGGCATGTCCAAATTACTCATGGTCAATCTTTTTTTTTACCTCTCAGCCATGGAGGAAAGAGGAAGAAGAAAAGTTCACATACTCATTTGATGGTCAACAGGCCTACTACATATGTTAGCTGTATAAACATGTAGCAACACTTATGAGTCACATATGAATATATTTAGGAGAAAAGGCAAAAGAGATCATGATCAATTTTAAATACTAAAATATCATATATGAAACATGTACAAAGTTTTTCCAATATTTTTCACATAGTGTTGTATAGCATTTCAATTCTCCAATTCTAAAAATAATGGGGCAGATCTACTATAAGTGTCTGAAAAAACGGATCACGATCTGTTCCAGTTTACCACCAAGTCTAATGATTAAACCTATTAATTGGCTTGTGTTAACCCATAATTTTAGCGTATTGCACAATTTCTGGCAGAGCTTAGACCATGGCACTAAGGTGATGAATTTTAAGTCAAAATATATGTGTGTTTCTGGTATAACCTTACCTCCAGTTTGAGGACTGATCTGCCGTAGGTTTTGGCTTTGCATGACAGTGTTGCGCACAGGTGTCTGCACGGGTACAGTAGGGAGGGCAGTTGAAGTGTAAACCATATGTTGGTTGTTTGATGCTCGAGGAGCTGCGGCTCTTGGTGCCGTCTGAGTCCCGGGGCGCTGTGTTATATTAACTGTTGTTTGTGCTGGAGAGGAAGTAATAGGATGGTCAATATATTTTGCAAGTCATTTTTTTTTTATCTGTAAACTGCTATTTGCACCACTATAATAGTATTACCCACAACACTAAAGTATTTAGCAAATATTTGGACACATCTAATATTATATTTCAATAATCACAGATTCTTTATTGTGCTATTTAACAGCTCAAAACAAAAGGTCAAAGCAATAGTCTAGAGTGCACTGAATTCAGAAGTTCTGACTATGATGGATACACTATCCTGGGCCTTCTATAATTATCTCTACCTTGGACCTCACTTGACATAATACTTTATTTGTCCCTAATGTTCCCCTCTGAGGGTCAGTTCATAACTGTTGTTTCATCGGGACATTGAGAACAAAATCCAGTGAAAATCTTTCCATTATACATTCTTTCTGTATAGTCTCCGTACTAAAACTGCTGCAAAAACTGCTAATATAAAAATAAAGAACGAGGTAAATGTACAGAGCATAATAAAATGTTTATCACAAATTGGACACATATCTTATAATAGATCTAAAAAAGCAATGTGTTGACAGTACCATAGCCTGACATATATTGCCAACTTAATAGGAATCTTCAGTTTAGAAGCCATTTTCAAAGAGTTAAAATGTGTTTTCCAGCTTAGTGACATCAATGAGTTACCAATTTAATGGGTCATCAATATGAGATAACTATGTTTCAATTCAACCTCCCAGGCAGATCAAGATGATATTTCCTATGTATGACATATTCTTATATCATAAAGCTGTTGTAACCAAAGGCATCTTAGTATTCCATTGACCTATAGTATACAGTCATGGCAAAAGTTTTGAGAATGATACAAATGTAAATTTTTACAAAGTCTACTGCATCAGGTTTTATAATGGCAATTTGCATATACTATACTCCAGTGATTGCTCCAAAACACATTTCAAATTCATTGCAGGCCTGCCATAAAAGGAGTCGTTTCAGTGATTGCTCCATTAACACAGGTGTGGGTGTTGATGAGGACAGGGCTGGAGATCAATCTGTCATGATTAAGTAAGAATCACATCATTGTTTCTCTTCTGTTAACCATAGTTATCTCTAAACAAACACATGCAGTCATCATTGCACTGCACAAAACTGGCCTAACAGGGAAGAGTATCGCAGCTAGAAAGATTGCACCTCAGTCACCAATCTATCGCATCATCAAGGAATTCAAGGAGAGAAGTTCCATTGTTATGAAAAAGGCTCCAGGGTGCCCAAGAAGGACCAGCAAGTGCCAGGACCGTCTCTTAAAAGTGTTTCAGCTTCGGGATCAGGCTAACAGCAGTGCAGAGCTTGCTCAGGAATGGCAGCAGGCAGGCATCTACATGTACTGTGTGGCGGAGACTCTTGGAGCAAGGCCTGGTGTCAAGGAGGGCCGCAAAGAAGCCACTTCTCTCCAGAAAAAACATCTGGGACAGACTGATATTCTGCAAAAGGTACAGGGAGTGGACTGCTGAGGACTGCGGTAAAGTAATTTTCTCTGCTGAATCCCCTTTCCGATTGTTTGGAACATCTGGAAAACAGCTTGTTCAGAGAAGACAAGGTGAGCGACACCACCAGTCTTGTCTCATGCCAACTGTAAAGCATCCTGCAACCATTCATGTGTGGGGTTGCTTCTCAGCCAAGGAAATCAGCTCTCTCACAGTCTTGCCTAAAAACACATCCATGAATAAAGAATGGGACCAGAATGTCCTCCAAGAGCAACTTCTCTCAACCGTCCAAGAGCAGTTTGGTGATCAACAATGCCTTTTCCAACATGATGGAGCACCTTGCCATAAAGCAAAGGTGATAACTAAATGGCTCAGGGAACAAAACATAGAGATTGTGGGTCCATGGCCTGGAAACTCCCCAGATCTTAATTCCATTGAGAACTTGTGGTCACTCATCAAGAGACGGGTGGACAAACAAAAACCAACAAATTGTGACAAAATGCAAGCATTGATTGTGCAAGAATGGACGGCTATCAGTCAGGATTTGGTCCAGAAGGTGATTGAGAGCATTCCAGGGAGAATTGCAGAGGTCCTGAAGAAGAGTCAACACTGCAAATATTGACTTGCTGCATTAACTCATTCTAACTGTCAATAAAAGCTTTTGTTACTCATAATATGATTGCACTTGTATTTCTGTATGTGATAAAAACATCTGAAAAACACACATAAGAACCAGAGGGCAACAGATCACATGAAAATGTAATATTTGTGTCATTCTCAAAACTTTTGGCCATGACTGCAGCTACAAGGAAGTGGAAAACAGTTTGTTGAGGTTCCAGCAATGCATTTAATGTTGCATTCATTTAATAATGATCAACAATGAAAAACACATGCTGCTACTTACAAAATGCATATATATTTTCATTACATCTACAATGAATTTCAAAATGCCCTAAAGAACAAAGTGCAGAAAAATGTAAATTTTCTGGTACCTGTTGGTAAAACATGTATAGTGGCTTGAGAAGGAAGACCAGCTGGTGCAGAGGAGCTCTGCACATTGTTTGCCTGCAGTTGGCGACCCATAGATTGTAATGACGGACCGCTTGCAGGTAAAGATGAAGCGTTGCTCCTCCTTGAATCTATAATAAGCAAAAAACAAAAAACTGAAACACAGCCATACCATCATTTTGCATCAGTTCACTAACAAATCTTTTATGGTTGTTATGGAAACAGCATTTTGACGGTTTCAATGTTCTAAGAAACCTATTGCTGATAAAACTCCTGTGACTTACATTTTTAGTTGTTCAAGAAAAGGTCACATAAACATCATATATAGGATACATTTTACTCTACTGAAAGCAAAAATGATACTTTATGACCTCAAACATTGACTTACCATGGGTGGATAATTCTGCCTCATCATCCAAGGTAAGATCAATCACGCCAGCAGCACGTTTACCACCCTAGGGAAATATTAATAAATGAAATATGGGAGCACAAAAAGGGGACATTTTATGTAGAATGTACTTTACTGACAATCCCATGCTCTTTTTAGCAAGGTAAAAATTCCTTTAATTTATTTAAAATAACAGGAAATATTTAATTGGTATTACATTTTTTTCCCAATTTGTAGTCTGAAAATAAAGTACCGGTATGTACAACACTTACTTACACATAATACACTTAAACCATACACCATATTGACCTTAAACAAATGGTCTAATAGCTCCAACATTTTCCCTGAGACACTACAGGAACAACATGTTACATGGCATTTTATTAGGCTTAAAGACCATAATGAAATCTGCATGATGTTAGGATTCTTTTTCTAATATAGTGTCATTGAAATTTTAAAATTCAAAAAAATACTTAAAACTATGTTTTATAATGAAAACTTAAAAAAAAACAGGTCATTTTCTAATATTCCCTTCTAAAAAACCTAATAAAAACAGTGATGAAACGAACAACATATAATAAAATGCAGTGAACAAACCTGTGCACTACTGTCAGCTAGGGGACGCTTGTTTGAAGGAGTCTCTGCTGTTGGTGTCCGATTAATCCGCAAATCTGTAATTTAAATGCAATATTTTACTATAAATATGAAACAAATTGTAGAGGATAGGCATAAAGCTATTTCTGCCTCCAACTAAAAAAACTATTAAAGATGACATATACTCACCGGATCTGCTCCCAGAAGGTGATTCAGTTGTGGTGGAGTTGTTATAAGCAGACACTGGCGACTTCAATTGTGGCACATTTCGAGTATTTGTCTGATTGTATGCACTGGATGTTCCAACATTGGGCAGCGACTGCCTGGAGGATAGCGCTATTGAATGTGACGTTGGCATATTCTGCACGGCCATTGGGGAATTAATAGAACTCATTGAAGAATTTCGCTGGATCCCCGAGTTGGACATTGAGGGGCTGTTCATTGCTTTAGTTACAGGTAGAGACACTGGGGTTTTCGTAAGATTGCTGACTGCAGACGGATTCTGTACAGGGATAAACTCCACATTGCCAGATTGCTGATTAGTCACTAATGTCCCTGTAGCACCTTGTAGGATCTGTGGAACATGGAGGATTACTGGCAATGACTGCAGAGACACAGACACTGGCTGGGTGTTACTAGTAGACACCTGGTTGTTTCCAACAACAGTTGTATTAGAAGGTGAAGGAATAACGGGAGTCATAACTGGAGCGGAAGTAACCGGTGGTAGAGATTTGGATTGACTGCTCACAGTACTCTGAGATGCTCCAATACTGGAAGCATTAACTGTTAAGAAAGAAACATTAAATTAGTGCAAATCAACATAGTAAAATATCTGAAGTACTAAATAATACCTAGAATTGTTTTACAATTCTGCAAGGTAAACTTTAATTATCAAATCCCGAGCTTACTTTTCTGCTGAATTAATTTCCAGTCAGGTGGTGGCCTGGTTTGTAGGCTGTTACTGGCAGGAGACTGGTTCACAGGCACATGCGTAGTGTTTGATGAGCGAAGTGTTAAATTAGAAGAGCCTTGAGCAGAGGAGGAAGCTTTAAAAAAAATTAAACAATCTTTCATCCACACAAAAAAGGATATTACTTGAGACAAAATCTGAAAAAAGGTAACTATGTCATGTTTTTACTATGTGGAGCATCTTACCAGGAGCAGAAGACTGGACATTAACTGTATTGGCATCTCCCACATTTCGTTTTGTTTCCAACATTTGCCTCACTGTTCCAGAATTCCTATAGATTGAAAAACAGGATTGCATGATATATATGTATAACAACACATCTTCCTAAAAATGTAGAAATTGTATCAGTGTCGTCCAGTAGGTCAGCACAACAAAGGTAAAAAGCTATGGTCACATTTGTCCACAATTTGGCTCATTTGATAAATTTAGCTCATTTTATGACTGTCTAGTCCAACACTGCACTATTTTTATTGAATATGCTCCAATGTACTCATGTACTGGCAAAAGCTGTATGAGCCTGTATCTAGGCCAATGAAGATTAAAAGAAGGATTTTCCACTTTTTTCATGTTACCGAGAGCATTTTCTTTTACCAGTGATGGTACTGAAGTGAATGCTCCCCCTATTGGACTATTCTAATATGAAAAATATAAAGTTATGGATTTAAAATATTACAAAATTACCTTTTCCGTTTGTCCAGATATATCATACTCAAGTATAATTACATACTACGCTGTGCATTCATTATTAGTTACAAGCAAGTTACAGCAAAACACAACAGCATTAAAAACTTACCTGAGATTCCCAGTGTTGGCGCTTTGCGCAGAATCATTTACTGCAGTTTTCACTGGTGATGCAGGCTGGGTGACTGTGGCCTGAGGCTGAGGAGGGGTAGTGTAGAAAACAAGCGTTATTCTCTACTATTTGTTTAATCTGAGACCAAGGCCACTTGCCACGAAAAAAAACTTTGTGTAAAATTTTATCCAACATTCTTATTAAACACTAAAGAAAATGCTGGTTACAAACAAAGCAATCTCTAAAACAAGACTGTTGACGTAAATCTTTGTGACACCACCTTTAACAGATTCAACCCACCCCCCACTAAAATAAAACGTAGTGAAGACGGAACTGTACTTCCATTAGGAAGGTGACGTTTACAATGATGTGACATAAGTAACCTAGATCTGTCCAAAATTTATACCCCTTCTTGATATATATGAGGAGGCAGATTTATCAGACTTGTCTGAGAGCAGAGCTGATCTAGTTGATCATTGCAAACAATCAGAGCTCAGCTTTCATTTCCAGCTCTTTATAAAATGAAAGCTGACCTCTGATAGGTTGCCATGAAAAAAATGAAATAGTTCTGCTATAAGACACTTCTGGTATATCTCCCACTATCTACTTACACACAAACATGGCAAGAATTACAGTGTGCTCTATGAAAAGGAGTATATATGTTTAATCCACAAAATAGTGCATCTAAATTTTATGTCTTGAAACCATGTCCATAAAGCTGTAAAGGAAAAAGAAAAAAAAGAACACTTTCCATTATGGTGGAAATAGGATATTTTTTTTACCTCTGGTCTTTTCTTAAGGTCCTCCTTTGCTGTTCCAAAACGCTTTGTTAAGCGACTTATTTTAGCCTGGGGGGAGAAAAAGCAAATGCTGTAATTCACAATATCTTTGGTACAACACAGTTTGTGAATATAAAAAAATTACAGAAGGCTTTACCTGCATAGAATGAAGAGCCTTCTCATGTTTCTTGCCTTCAATTTTCTCCACTCTCGATTTCAGTTCAGCTATTTCTTTGTCAAAGTCTAAACATTGCAAGGCACTAAGCTTTTCTTCAAACATTTTCTGGATCACCTAAGAATGAACATTAATGGATGCTTTAATAGTGTTTGTACGATTATCATTTTCTACATTTCTAGATTTATTGAATCTTTACTTGAGCATGTTATCTAAATTACTGACTGTTGAAGACATCGAAGTACAAGGCTTCATTTACCTGAATCATTCCACAATAGATTTCCCACTGCTATAGCCAAACTAGGCCACAGGTAAAGACTACCTTTGCTATCCCTTACTAGTAAAGCACTTGCTGCCGATACAATGATTGGAGACAGCAATTAGTCAGTAAAGGAAATATTCTCATAACGTTATGTCATTTTATAATAATGACTACCTCCATTCAGTATGCTATTAGATTTCAGAGGCTTGTGGTGACGAGGCATTGGCAGCTGCACATAAGTTACAGCCTGTAACTGCTGTAGTAGCATTACACACGCTGTCAATGTGACATTACATGTCTATATACAAACTGAAGCCAGCAGTTATGGGGGGGGGGGGGAGCACAGCTGAATGACATAAAAAGCTACATTTTATCCCCGCATAACCCATACAGTTATAAAAAAAGGTATCATTTTTTGAAGACATTGCCTTAAAAAACCGAGCAATGGCATGGCCAGTAAGGGGTGTTAAAGGGCATGAACAGGTTTATTTCTATACATCATACATCAATTTAACAGTATGGCTGTACCTTCTGTAGTTTCTCATTCAGGTCATCACCTGCAGTAATCTTAACCTTTAGTTCTGCCTCATACTCTTCACCTTCAAATCGCCTCCTCTTTGAGTTCTGACTGTCCAAATCTTCAGATTTGGAACGCTTTCTTCTGGAAAGTTCCCCTGTTTAAACAAAAATATAAATACATAAAAATGTAATTTAGAAAGTGAGGAGTATAAATTACAGTTTGGTGCAAACCGTCTACTTTCGGTCCTACTTTAGAACTAGTTTTAGTTGGTTTAAACATTTGGTTTTTAGTTGGTTTAAAGCATTTACCACTTTAAGTGTGTTAATTAATTCCCCCCACTGTGTCATTTGTACTAAACTATTTAAAGTGTACCTTACCTCAAGGAACTTTGCAGAATTCAGTGGTCCAGTATGTGTATATGATGGGTAAACACTGTTTCTGCTCATAATATGACTTGTATTTTTAAGGAGCACTAATCCGGTTTCACTAAAAATAAGATCTAACCCAAAAATAAGCACTAGCATGACTTTAAAGCTTTTTCAGGGGAAGGCTGAAATGTAAGCCCTACCCGAAAATTAAGCCTTAGTCTATTTTTTGAACCATGGCACCTACAAAAACATTTCTGGTATGATTTTCAAATGGAGAAGCCCCCTTTAATATCACACAAGAATTGTGTTACAGTCAAGAGCATAATTTTCATACAGATCTCATTCTCAACTGTAAGTTTAACAATGGATATCTATAGTTCTGTGAAACCGGAAAATACAATCTTGATGCAGTATTAAAGTGGATATTCTCAGTTTAAAAAACTCACCCAAATTTGTGGTACAGAAGTTTAAATTTAATCTTAATTTAAATTTAAAAATTAGTTAAGCAATTTAAATTCTGCCCACTTCCAACCTGCCAGGTGAAGGCAGCATGGACATGTGATACAAGCAGCTGCATATACAAGAAGGGCTCATATAAGGAAAGCGCCATTGTCATTATATTTGAACAAATGTTTACTCATTTTGTTGGAGACTAAATTGTGATTTTTGCTTGTTTTTTAAAAAAATAAGACATACCTTTAAAAAAAAGACCTTATCCATTTTTTAGATTTAAAAAAATGTAGAATGAAGCTTTTATGTATAGGACACCTCAGTGAACAGTTATTGGTCTTTCTAGCAAGACAGAATTCTGTAGAATTTCAGGATAAAAAGCATATATTTGGAAGGAAACATTTTTAAATACATCTAAAATCAGAGAAATTGGAGTAGTTAGGAATCATTGTAATGACTTCACTTCCTCTTACTAAAGACTATGGTTGGTTTTAGCCAATAATTACATTTCAAAACCTTCACTTTGTAAAACTACAAAATTCTCTCTACACACAATTATGCAAAGGAGACTGGTAAATCTTACCTCTCTCTGGTTGTGGTTCATCTTTATTCTCTGGTGCTTTGTGTTCATCATCAGGTTTTTCCTTTGGCTCTTCAATAACTTCTTTAACATCACCTGCAGCAACACAATGGTTCAAATATTTAATGGCCCAGACTAAGATTTTACATTAAAATGAGACTTTTCTACAATATAATTCTCACTTTTAAACATGTATGCAGGGAGGCTTATTTTCCAATCCCCAGTAAAAAAAAAATCCACATTATACTGTATGTAGTGTATGTTAAAGCAAGCACACTTAATTGTGACCTATATACATAGATTATCACACACATATGCACCTATTCACTGTTACACAGACAGACCTATAATCTAATACAGCCTTCTGACAACTATACAAACTACCTGCTAAGATGGATGTGTCAGCAGATGCCATCAGTCTCCACTCATCCCAGGCCAGTAAGGGATGGGAAGTACAGAGAATGTATGAATCAGACTGCTGTGCTGATCCCCCCCCCCCCCCTTCTCTTCATATACCCAACTAGAGAGATGGAGGTGGTGAGCAGAGCAGTTTATGGATGATATTCTGTGCATGCTCGAATTTAGCAGCTACAGGGGGAGGGTGCACCATGTGTGGGAACATAAGAGCAGAGTGTAGACAGAGCAGAAATGATGGAGCTGCTTCCTGTAATCGCTGAGCAGAGATGGAGGAGCACACAACATAACCCCACTCCTCACCATTTTCTGACCCTCAGATTTGAAGAGTTTAACTGTATGAACTGTCCTTAGCATCTAAAATGCTTGACAGAAGGTAGAAAACAAAGCATTAGCAGAGAAATGGTTGTACGTAAATGAATGTATATTGGAAAAATGTTAGTTGTCCGCTATTGCTAGTATAGGAAAAGAAGAAAGATTCAAGAAATTGAATTGAACCACAAAAGTTTACTCAAGTTAGTAAGCAATTTCTATTACATGGTAAATGTTTAAAAAAAAAAAAACTTTTAAAAGTACCAAAAATAACTAGTTGTTTCTTACCACAGACTGCTAGTTATCCTTTTTATTTTGAATGGAATAGCGCAGCACACTACATAAATATACATTCATTAACTGATTGCAGACAATTCTCTGTTTTCTGCCTTCCTCTACGCATCTCCCTTCTGCCAAGCATTTTGGTTGCTAAGAACAGTCCTTAGAATTAAACAAATCTGAGGGTTAAGAAGTGGGGTGATGAGTGGGACTATGTAGTGTGCTTTTTCATCTCTGTTCAGTGATTACAGGAAGCAGCTCCATCATGTTTTCTCTTATGTTTCCACATACAGTGCACCCTCCCCCTTCAGCTATTAACTTTGATATTCTAGCAGGCACAGAATATTATCCATAATCCATATCATCCATCATCCATCCATCTCTCTACATGGCTACAGTTGGGTCAGTGAAGGGAAGGGGGTAAAATCAGCACAGCAGTCTGATGCATACATTCCTGTACTTGCCATCCTCCACTGTCTTGGGGTGAGGGGAGAGTGATGGCATCTGCCAAGCAGCCTAGCTGACACATCCATCTTAGAAGGTTCTCTGTATAGTCATCATAAGTCTGTATTAGATTATAGGTCTATCTGTGTAACAGTGCATAGATGTATATGTGGGTGGTAATCTATGCATATAGATCACTGGTACTGTACTGCATGTTTGTATGAATATGAGGATGTAAAACTGACATTGAGAGGAAACCTCAGTCTTATGGGAAGTGAGGGAAATAGCAATGGCCTCAGTGCCTTTAGGTGATGCCCACTTCAAGAGCAGATAAAGTAGGGATGATAGATAGATCAGGCAAGGAAGAAGCCAGCAGCATGATATAGGTAGTGTTGGAATTGTTCTCAAAGGTTATCTCCAGTTGTGCTAATACAATTTTTTGTAACTTCGGAGTAAGCTTTAAAATGTATTCTGTGGCACACATGACTTCTTGATAACCTACATGTGTTTCTGGAGGCAGGGTGAAATAAATGAACCATCTAAATTACTATTTTTATTATTTAATAGTGTTCATAGTTCTACCTACATAATAACTTTATAGTTTGGATTATCATCAGTATCGCTATTTCAACAATATTTTAATTTGTCCAATTAGCTTTATTTAATAAATTGGGCAGAATTTTTTTTTTTAATTTCACGTGTTAGATTCACTGTTTTGATTATTTATACAAAGGCCACTATAATAGTGTCACAGGGAGGAATAAAAGAGGAAGGGGGGTTTAGTATACGGATAGTGTAAACCCCCCCTAGATACTGAAGTCAGCATTGATGAAATATCCAAGTAAGGCTACATTCACACACATGTATGGGGGGACATATATACGGCCGACGTATATACGGCCGATATATGTCCCCCATACACTTCTATGGGCTCACGGCCCTGTACGGGAGCGATATGGTGCAGCACACGTGCGGCACCGTACCGCTCCGTAGCCTGGGAAAAGATTGGACATGTCCCATCTTTTCCTGTGATACGGCGCCGTATCTTCCTATGGAGAGGGGCGGTGGTGAGCAGCGCTCATCCCCTGCTCATCTTCGCAGCGCCGATGTATGCCCACCGTACTACGGTGCGGCGGGCATACATCGTGTGAATGTAGCCTAAAGCAGACAGGTTCAGCTTTAGCTCTTTAACCAGCTGCTGCAGCAGGATGTTTCTGTAGTTGGTATCTACTTAGCAAAAATATATAGCTATGAGATTTTTTTGAGAAGACAAAACATAGAACACGTGTGCTACCTTTTTAGAAGGCTTGGTTGCAGAACCAAAGAAAAATGCTTCACAGATGCAATTCAGTTGAATATAAATTTATTTTCCAAGCAGGTAAATGTGTTTCAGGTTAAAAAAAAAATGCTGGTTGGATGCTGCTATGGCTTGTTTAACACAAGAACGCTGCACGTGGAGTATATAGGAATACCTATATTCTATACCCTTATTCCAACTGTACTTGAAGAAGGGTTTCTTTTTTAAACCGAAACCCATTTACCTGCTTGGAAAACAAATTTATATTCAACTGAATTGCATCTGTGGAGTGACAATTAGTAGCACCGTGCCAGCATTTTTCTTTGGTTCTGCAACCACACCTTCTAATAGGCTCACTAAGGATGTGTTCATCAGTGATGATTATGCAGACCAGCTCAAGGGCAGCTTCTTTAAGGACATCTACCACCAGGATGAAGGATTGTAAACCAAGCACACTGACATACTGGTGTGTGTCCCCTCTGGCAAGATCTGTTCTTCTTTAAGCTTCCTATGCCCTTGTTTTTGAGAAAAAGAAAGGCTTTAAAAGTATGCAAATGATCCTGAAGGCTCCATTAACACCTATGGAGCCTGGATTCCCTCTGGCTCATTTGCATAATTGTAGAAGCCTTTTTTTAAACCAGGGCATAAGTAACAGATCCTGCCAGAGGGGGCACACAACAATATGTCAGTGTGCTTGGTTTACAATCCTTCATCCTGGTGGTAGATGTCCTTTAAACGCTATGTTCATACCAACTACATGCTCTTTTTGAGATTACCAAGGTGAGCATGTTTTTAGGGGGGACTGTGATAACTAACATTCATAACTCCCCCCTAATAAGCTCTATATCTTATCCTAAATCTTGAACTCATCACCCACAATACTACATGAGGCGCCGTCCTCTGTTTGTCCTCTTGTTTTTTTATTTTCTCTCGATTTTTGTTATATTTAAGTTGAGCACAAACATTACATAAATATGATTAAATCGCATTCCACAACAAATCCACAATAATTTTAGCACTATTCTAAGAACAGCACAAGCAAATATGCAAGCAAAACGGAACCAAAAAAACATGTCTACATTTTAGTGTATGCAACAAGAACAAAACATTATGGGACACATTTACTAAGGGCTTTGCGCCATACTTTAGTCGGACTGTTCACATCCTTCATGGCTAAAACGGTGTGCACAGTATTCAAGAACTGTCTGTACTGAGATTGTGTCGCACACAACCCTTTTGTGATGCTTGGCTTCTATGCAACACAAATTAGGAGGCATGCCGTCGGACAGTCCGACTGATTCAGACCAAGCGCCGTATTTAACTTTCAAATTGTGTTGTACTCTCTATGTTACCACAAAAAGATGGTGAACTCTGTCGGACCTGTGAGGGGAAGTAACACATTCATGATTTCTGGCGGACAATCTTAGTAAATCGCTATACGTTGCATTATAGACGGACAATGCACTTTCAGTGAACTCGAGTGACCTGCTAAGTAAATGTGCCCATATGTGATAACTGTTTCTATAACACATCTTTAACCCCTTCAGGATGTTTAATTTTATAAAGAAAAAAATATGTAATTAGAAAACCAACCAATAAGTCTCAGGCCCCTTTTACACTTGCGTTTTTCACGCAAGTGTTCTGCGTGTGCTTTTGACGTGCAGAAACTGCACTCTGACCCATTGGAATCAACAGGCTTTTCCAGACTTGCATTCTTTTTTATTCACACACGCACAGTTTTTTTAATGCGCATTTAAATTTCAGCATGCTCTACTTTTGCAAGTCACCCACATGAAAAACGCACCATACAAGTCTATGGAGATGCATCAAAAACGCATTGCACTCTGAGACGCTCAATTGCCATAGAGAAGATAGAGCTCAGTCCTGAGCCCTTTTCGCGTGTGTGAAAAATGCATTGAAAACACGTGTGAAAACTGAGACACTGAATAAACTCGGTCTGAAAACTGATTGAACTCTGATGAAAAATGTCAATTTTTCACTGTCCAAACCCTGATCGCCCTCTGACCAGACTCTGATGTGATCTGCAACGCATGAGTGAAAGGGGCCTAACATGTCATGAAATAAACAGAGCAAAAATAGCTTTTATATGTAAAGTGTTTTCAACAATATTTTCATTTAAAGCAGCGTAGAAACAAAACTGCAAAAATGTACCTGGTCAATAGCCCATTAATAGGTGATCGGTGGGGGTTCGACATGTCTTTCAGCTGATGTACACTACAGACAAAGATGGAAGTTGACTGGAGAAGTCAACCACTAGTTTAGCAATCATCCTGGTTCACTGCAGGGGCTACTCAAATTCAGGTAAATGGTAGCGACACCTGTAATGGTGCTACACTACAGAAAGTGTATTTAATAAGCCGACTGTTGGGGTTTCATGTGTAGCAGGTCACAATCACTGATTAATATGGTTTATGGTTACTGCTGAATGAAATAAAAGCATAATAATATAAAAGGTCAGTACCTTCATCACTGCACACCACACCTTCTCCTGCAGTGGTGAGCTTTCCTCACATGGTTTTTCTTCATCCGAACGGACTAAAAATGCCTCACTTGGTAAGGTCTCACTGGTTTCGTGCTTTGCTGGTGAAGCTGCGATACTTTCAGTTTTCTCCCCCTCTTTATCAAGGTCAGTTTCAAAATTTCCTTTCTCCTCCGGAAAACACTTGGGTTCATCTCCAACCGGTGCAAGTTTTTCAAGAATAGGTATAATCTCTTCAGTTTCCATTTCATCCGCATTTTCTAACTCTGGCACAGTTTGCACATCTGGCAGAGATTTATCACATGAAGTTTCTGCAGTTACAGATTTTTGCTCTAAATTTTTCAAGTTCTGGTCAACTTCCATGCTACTTGATATAGCCTCTTCCCCAATATCATTTTGATCCATCTCAAGATCTGAAACTTCTCCTTTATCCACTGAAGATGACCCATTTTCTTCCACACTGACAACTGGTAAAACATTTACATTTTGTGACTCACTTACAGATTCTGTACTTTCTTGCTCTTCACTATGGTTTTCATTTTCTTCCATCTTCTGTATTTCACTATGTAGTTCTTCATTACCAACTTCATTCTCCTGCTCCTCTAGTGAGACATCATCCTTTTCTACAACATCAATAGAGTCTCCATTCTCATCATCAGGAGGCTCATTAAGGATTTTACCCTCTTCTATATTACTCTCTGTTTGGTCAACAGGACTCTCTGATATAATGTCCTTGTCCTCAATTTCCGATTTTTGTACAATGGAATTCTCCACAGGACTTTCATCTTCCAATTTACTTTCCTCTTCTGACATGCTGCAAGTCTCCTCCTCATTGGTTATTTTTGGGGAAGTCTGCTCCTCTGGAAATTCAGCTTCACAAGAGACATCCTCCAGAAACAGTCCATTTGAATCACTTTGTTCTACACTTTCTTGGGAAATAATTTCAACATTTTCTTGAGAAATTATCTGATCACATTCTTCTGCAGTTGAGCAGTTTTGGACATCTGCCTCAGTAGGCTCAATTTTTTCACTCTTTTCTTGACTTACAACACTTTCATTAGGGTCAACATCAAGCATCATCTTTAAATCATTGCTGTATTCAACTTGTCTTAACCCTTCTTTTATGTCAGACAGTTTTACTACAGGAACCTCATGACAATCACGGTTAACATCTAAAATGCCATTTAGATTCTGTGTGTCCTCCATAGGTTCTCCCTCATTGTGGGTATAATTCATATCTGAATCACCATTTTCATGAATACCATTAACCATCTTATCCTCTGTAGATTTGAGCAGGTCCTCCTTAGCTTTGTGTACAGATTCTAATTGTTGGCGGTCACTTGCTTTCATTGTCTTTCGAGCTTTGAAGATTTTCTTCTGAGGTTCCACTGCTGTTTCCATTTCAAACCTATAAAATAAAAATACGATAGTATATTATTATCAAATATGATATATAATGGTTCTGCAAGATAAGTGTAAACTATTTAAAGAAACCCTTCACCCAAACACGTAAAAATACTTTAGATCCAAGTACATACCTACACACCTGATGCTTCAGGTATGTAGGTATTCCCCACCCTTATCTAGTCTCTCCTATCAGAAAGCTTCCCTGCCAGTCAGTGGTCATTTTAAAAGAGACCTGAAGGGGTAGGTGAATAAAGCAACAGTGGCACATAGAGTAGAAAGGAGGTATCATGTGCAAAGTTTAGATATATATTTGGTTGAAAGGCCATGTGAATAGTGGAGGCTCACTATAGGAAGAAGTGATCATGATATACTGTATGTAATTGACAGTAAATTACTAAAAAATATATTTAAAAAAAGAACAACTGAAAGCCATTATTTTTCACAAATCTATAGTACAAGCATATTCCAAAGTTAACTATTTAAGAAAATAATGGGCGCTATTTTTGTTTTTTCCTTTCTGGGCCGTGAAGAGCAATGCATCCAAAAGTTGTTTGGACTTAGACTTACCTCTGTACATACTTAAAGATCTTACTTTCTAGTTCCGCTCTACAAAAAGTAAAAGTATATTCAGTGACTGTAAGGAGTAGAGGCACTAGAAACTAACGACTTCTCCTTATCAGCGGGTTGTGTGAATACAGACCATAAGACCATTTAGACTGAAGTACAATAAAGAAAGGGATGAAAATAGTCCCCCATTAAAGTCAATCATTAAACTCAAGAGCTAAAAAAGACTCTACTACAGCAGAGTTCCCATAACACAATAAGTTTGAGAAAATGGCTGTGTCTTCAGGAATTAGCATATAAAAGTATGGCAATAACTCTGGGCTTTATCTATCATTCAGGTGAAGAAGAAAATGGCTTGTAGGAAGACATATTCCACAAGACTTTACTTGTTACTTGTGCTCTTCCAAAATATACATTCATTAAATGCCAACATGGACTGCATATTGAAATTCATGAAGACATCTTAAAGGAAATCTACCATCAAAATCCAGCATGATAAACCAGGGACACTTAGTATAGATCCAGGCACTGTGAATGTGGTAATCTTCTTATATTTGTTATCCATGGCCTACTTCCTTCTAAAATTAATGTTTAAAATTATTCTAAAGCCAGAAAAACTTTGGTGTTACCAGAATTCCTCTGTGCAAGCTCTTACACTATGTGCAAGGTGCACTTTCCCCTCCCATTGTGCTGCCAGATTACAGCAAGTTCTGATGGAGCAGGGGGGGGGAGACATTGTAACAGCCTGTGAAGCTGCCACACTAAAGGGTTCTGGTAACACTCCTCAGAGCCCTCTGGCTCATTAGCATTATTTTAAAAGTTGATTTTAGAAGGAAGGAGACCATGGATAACAAATATAAGAAGATTACCACAGTTACAGTGCCTGGACCTATAAGTAAGTGACCCTGATTTATTATGCTGGATTTTGATGGTAGATTTCCTTTAAGCTATGAGTTTTTCCACCACACGTTTAGCCGCCAATGCGTTACATGCAGATTGTATGATGGATTTCACCCAATTCAGTGAAAATGTCAGCCCGAAAAAAGAGCTCATAATTTTGCTAAGATTTTACTCCACACACATTAAATATCTAGAAATTCTCTAATTCATAAACATTTAGATACACACATGTCATATGGCAGATAAAGTAACACAAAATATATTGCTTAGTTAGGGCTTGTTTCTGGCTATCAGGTCTGTTCTTTGAGATTACAAAACCGCCCGAATCTAAAATAAATTCCCCTCTATTCCCCATCTTTTACATTTTTATTTAGGACAAATAAGTTCTCTCTAACACGAGGCGTATCAAGTGCATTGCCCACTTTACATTACTCTCACCACTTATATATGTCAATCGTTAGGATTTGTGAACTTTTGTTTCTACTAATGTAAAAAAACTAAAATTGGGATGAAGAGTCATGAAATAAAAGTGCTCGTGGAGCATGAGATAAATCAGTTTATTTCATTACATTATGGAATAAGTTTATTTTAATTTTCTAAGTGATTGACATACTTCTAAGACAACCACTTTTTCTCAAATCTTCTTACAATTTGTTACATTATCAGTTCCAATATGCCAGATGTGATACGCTAAAAAAGAATAGTAAGCTCCCACGGATCCACTTACATATAATTTTTTTTAATAAATGTGTTAGTGTACCTTTAAAAATACTTATAATAAGGCCTGTTTTATCTGCTATGAATAAAAACTGCAGCCAGAAGAGCCTGCTCTATTCCATCATCCTTTTAGTTCCCTGGAGGAAAAACAAGGCAAAGAATTGAAATGTAGCATCAAGAATATCTTTAAAAAAAATCATACCAGAAAGGGAGCCCCCTGCAGCCATGGTGCTGTCAAAGATCAGTTCTCCCGGCAAATAGCTGTACCAGCCCTGTCTGATGACAACCAAATCAGGGAAGAATTTGCATAGGAGCCACCATTGGTTTTTATGCATCACATTATGCAAACCAATCAGGAAGTGTAGGAGACAGCAGACAGCACAGAGAGGGAGGGAATGGAGAAACCTGCCTAGCAACAACAGTAAGAATAGGAAATGTCATGCCCAGAGATCTGACCAGGATATGAAGATGGAAGCAGATTGTGGCAACTTTTTACGTTAGACAGAAGAAATGCTACACCTGGTTTACCTAATTTAGACACTAAACACCAAATGGTACAGAATATAAAAGAAATAAGCCATTTCTTCCATCAGTAGAGCTTCATAGGAAAATGCCTTTAAGTAAATAAAAATTCTTGTAGCAGTAGTTGGCTGACATCATTAAGTGACATAAAAAAAAATAATACTGAGAGGCACAAAGACATCCACACAATACTTTACCTCTCATGTGACATATGTGATATTATACACTAACTGTACAGCATGTCTCCCACTCAGTATGGCACTGCAGCGCTAAGTGGAAAGCATCTGCAGCACAGCTCCCAGTATAATAATTAGGAGCTGCTCAGCCGAATTCATACAGGAGTCAAAAAGACCTAGACAGACAAAAGCTGGTGAACCAAGCTGTATGGACCATGCACCATTTTCTTTTTTTCTTTATTTTAAATTAATTGTATTATTTATTTTGATGTAAGAAGCCACCTAGGACCTTTTTGAAGCTCTCTGCTGCCCCTGCTGTGACCAGCTCCTGAGGCAGGCTATTCCACAGATTCACAATGCTTACAGTAAAGAAGCTTTGTCCTCTCTGGCGATTAAATCTCTTTATTTCTCTAGATAAAGACCTTGTCTTAATTTTTATATGGGCCATTTATATAAATGAATTCTGTCCTACCCTAGTTGGATTTTTTTTAAACTAATCTAATTTTTTTAATCTTTCCTCATAATTGAGTCCCTCCATACCCCTTATTATTTTTGTGGCTCTTTGTTTTACTTTCTGCAACTTCAGGACATCCCTTTTATGAACTGTTGCCTCTGGTGATTAACCGCAAAGACAATCCCTCCCTGGGTTACTGTACAGACATGTATCAAGACAAATAAATAGAAAAGCATTATGAAAAACACAACAAGTGGTACTCCACGTGGTAGTCCACGTCGCAACATACAAGGAACAGAATCACAAATACAGAATGAAAGTCACTAAACTAAGCCAAGTATCAAATACCAAGAGTGCCAAAGTAGCGTACTACAGCAGAGCAGAAAATGAGCTAGAAAAAGAATTTAACCAGCAAGAAATGAGCTGCGTGCAGGATATTTATAATGAAAAGGAACTCTTACCCAGATGTTAGGAGCAGGCACTCACAATACAATAGTGCTAACTCTTGCTGGTCCAAGGCTTGGTTGCAGTGCGATGTGTGTGGTGAAAACAATTCACAGCCAGCCACTAGAACATAATTCACATTGCCAGACAAGAGTATACCAAAGGAATCGTCATTGTTTCTCCGACTTATTGGCGCGAATTGAGGAAGACACAGCCCCGGCATGTAACAGTGCCTTGTCTTTTGATGTAATTTAACCTGGAACAACTTTCCACCATTCTTTTTGTATGGTAATTTATATATTTATATAACTTAATCATGCCCCCCTTTAATTGTCTCTTTTCAAGACTAATCAAATGCAATTTGCTAATAACTAAGCTCCATACCCCTTAATTGTTGGCCCTTTGTTGTACCTTATCTATCTCCAGGGCATACTTTAAATGTACTGGTGCCCAGCAGTGAATATTCCAGTTGAGGCTGAACCAATTATGTAAATTTGAATAAAAAGTGCTAAAAAGGTTGTACAGTCCCAAAATTCTGGGTTTAATTATGACCTCTATATCATAAAGAAGTTAAATAATAGTGGACCCAGCACTGAATCTTGGTGACTATTCGAAGTAGGAATCATTGACCACAACTCTCTGGATAAAAACCTCCAACCAGTTTTCAAACCAATCGTATACGATTTCTGCCAAACCAATTGACCTTATTTTACCCATTAAGAGAGACAGTTTTAAATGCCTATAACACTACAAGTGCTTCTCAATAAATTAGAATATCAGCAATAAGTCACTTTAACATAAATAAGCACATTAAGAAGTTCACTCTGTTGGTAAGGACTCTATTTATATTGTTCCCTTATAAAGAATGGCTGGACCATTATACAATCTCTTTTACCTCTAGTGTCACCCCCTTCATCCTCATAGAATGTAAGCTCTTGCGAGCAGGGCCTTCACTCCTATTGTTCCATATCAATGTAGACAGGTTCACTTTAAATACTTTCTTGGGCTTTTGTTTGCCATCTCAGGCCACCTGATTTTCATTTTATATTTTCATTTCATTCTTAAAGATTTTGGTAAGTGTATTGTAAAAAATAATAATCTGTATAATATAGGTGTCAGGTGACCCTACGGATTTGTAAACTAATGCTTTGTGTAGTGGTTATATTACATCCCTATCCTGGGAGTCGATTCATGACCAAATCCTGCTGTCTTTAGAGTTAGCTGATTAACATTGCATGTTAATATTTAATATATGATCTACTAGTTCCTAGGACTCACCGACATTTACTCCACCCCAAAAAATGTGGCACGTGGATTATTAGCATATAAATGTAACCTTACATTGTCCAGATTTTGGAATTGCGTAAAGCAGCTGTGCCTGTGGGTTTTTGCAACTTTTTTGTGATAAACTGCACAAATGTCACAAATTCTTCTGTAACCACTTCTGTAACTTTTCCCTACGCCTGCTCAAGGTTGTCGTTTATCTGCACCAATGTTACAACTTTTTACTTGATTTGCACCAAAAAGGAGTCGTTCTGGATTTTCAAGTTACCTTAGGCACAACACAGAAAAATTCTGGAAGGGCAAACTTTGGTTAACAAGTGGAAAAGTTGCTAATTTCGCCATAAATATACAAATGCACTATAAAAGTTGCAAACGACTTTTTTTGTACAGGCCACATATATATGGTAATTATGTTCCTTTCCCTGATGTTCCTTCACAATTTACATTAAGGAATTACCGTTTTTATTTTAAATTTATAAGGGCATTACCAAACCATTACCCTTGCATTTTTACTAGGTTCCCTAGACTTAAATTCATCACAAGAGGCAAAGTGATCAAATGGATTGGTGATCTCTGACCATAATGTGGTCAACGACTACCTGACATCAAGCCCCCAATCCCAAACCAAAGGTTCTACCTCATTTACTGTAGTGGATTGCATCTCCAGTGAAATATAAACTTACCCGCCCACACTTTGCATGGCAATTTTGTGAATAGAGTCAGCCAGGTGTTCCTGAGCTCACCGGAGTCAGGCTGTAACACCCCCTTCCTCCTCTGTGCTCGTGTAAACAGCACACCACCTACTAAGCTGCAGCACAGGAAGAGGTATGAATGACATGTGCAGGGAGCATGATTGCAAGATGACAGACCAATGACCCGATGCAGGTTAGCTCAGCAATGACCGACTGACTCAATTCTCTGGATTACAATGCAGAATGGGTGGAGGGTCATTCTATAATTAACACTAACTAATTTCAATGTCATCAAGCAAAGCAACTCACTACAGAAAATAAGGTAGGACATTTTATTTGAAGGACTAGATGTGCCTGACAGTCTATATTAGGCAGTAAATTAGTTTTGCACTGCTCTGAATGCATTACTGATGATATATCTATTGCCGGCCTACTTTGCACCTCGCATTAATAGGCTTAATTGCCAAACTGTCTACAAAGTGCAAAAAAATACATATTTGGTGCAAAATATGTTTAGGACAAAATTCTGGTATATATTTTTTAAGATTCTTTCCCTCAGTATTGGCTCATAAGGATGATGTTATTAACAGTTTATTGCTAAATGTAAGACGTATGGACAAAAGGCAATCTCTGTCATACTTTTGAGACACCTTGGCCACAGAAAGGCAATCAAAAACGGTTTCAGTTCACTGCAAAACTGTAGTTTGTGTTTCCAGAATTGGTTGTTCTTTTTACGTTGGGAGAAGTGTTCGCAGATTCCATAATCATGTAGTACAGACTAGGCCTGTTGTAAAAATTCTTATGCAAACTGCTCAAAATAATAAATGGAACACTAAAATACTACATCCTAGATCTCCATTAATAAAATATTCCAGCTGCAATTCCTTATTAATTACATAGTGGAATTTGTTGAGTATAAAACTTAAAAATTTTCTATGAAAATCTAAATTAATATTACATGGAGGTCAAAGTGGCATATTTCAGGCTTATCCAACTTCAATGGAAATACCTGAAGACAAGGAAATGCAGCACAGCAGTGCGTGTGGCCTCCACGTGCCTGTATGACCTCCCTGCAAAGCCTGGATGTGTTCATAAGGAACCAGCATGGTCATTTTAGGAATTACTCAAGTCTTCTGAAGGCTCTTGCAAATGGACATGGACACAAATAACCATCCTTCCTCCCCTGAATATTTCTAGGAATGATAACCATGCACAGCCCTTCCCGAAAAGTACTCCTTGATGATCTTTAGTGTTTGTAAAGCAACAATGAGCATTCACAGTAAAAAGAAATTGGTCAGGGATCAATAATTTGTTTTTAAAGCAATTATTTTTGGTTTGTTTCTTTTTTTACTAATATGATCAATGTCCTTGATGCAAGATTGATCATCTTTAAAAAGCAAGGATACCATATAAAAGCATTGGCATGATGTGCAGGTAGCCCTCATGTTCAGACAAGATAGGTCAGGTAAGTTTGTTCTTAAGTTGACAAATTTTTGTTTGTCTCTGTAACAGCTACATTTTCAATATTAATTAACAATAAAGATTCTTTACAGACACCTTCGACACCAGTAAATTAAGAACATCCAGAGATAAACACCAGAGGTCAGTTTGTAACTAGAAGACATATGCAAGACAGATGATCTTAATATTGCATTGTATTACTGAGAATGTTATACTGAATGTCAACAATCCTTGTGTAAAGTGGAAATTTGCTGAAAAAATAAAAAAAAAGTAATCAAAAATTGTTTCTATTTTTAGTTATCCATTCATGATGGTGATCTACGTTCATCAGCAAATTGATCTCTACCCCCAAAAAAAAATGACCAGAACAATACACTATATAAAACACTAGAGTGCGCTGCAACAGCACCTTACAATATGTAAAGAAACATTATGAGTAAACAAATAGAAAGTTATTATGGTGATTGCTGCAAATATCACTATCACCATTCTTAAAACACTACATTAGCACATGGTGAGGCAAAACATGTCATTTGGGTAGCACAGTAACAATAACTATGTGCACAACAAGCATAATACACAGTATCTTATGTATGAATGGACATAAAATCTATGCTTACAGGTCCAAAAACACAGACTTAAAATCACCTAATGCCATATTTATTTTTTTTTAGCAGTTTTACATATTAATACAATCACACACATCAAAGACACACAGTATCATAAAGTCCCCTGTGGGTGGCGCTTTGACAGAATTACTTCTCATTCAATAGGGTTGCCACTCCCCCAAATATATTAATCACCTTCAGTCAGCCTGGACAACAACTTTGCAGCTTTAAGAAAAAGTGTCATTAGTTTTAGAAGTATCATTACAAAGATGTGCGCTCGCAGAACAGGATAATAAAATACAAAATAAACTGCCTTACCTGACACAACAACGCCTGTAGACCAATCTTCCCCTTTTTGGACACACCGCCCGTTGCAACCCAACATGTATTTAATATCACACATACAATATATATTAAATTATAAAAAAAAAATGAAGTGTGTATCAAGAAACAAATATAATCAGGTTATATTTAACATTGATAAAAAGACTGATCCACACAGGCATGTAAAAACTCAAAATATAAAAATCTAAATCATCAGCAAATTCAAAAAGACCCAAGGCAACGTATAATCTGTAGAAGAGTGAGACTGCTCGTGTAGTTACTATGGTCTGGACTCTTTGTACTGCTTTTCTGTGCTTGCCATCTAAGAGTACTGCAGCAAATGTGTGCAGCGAAGCCCCTCCTACCCCACACACAGCAGCACCAGCAGACTAAACTAATCTCTCACAGAAAAGACAAATAGGACATGATGAGGCAGGGGTTCCTCATATACTGGCCAATAAGAACCTGGAGATAAGGACCTGTAGGGATATGCTAAAGATTCAAAGCTAAAACAGAGGCTGAGCCTCCAAATCCTATGAAAACCTGAAAATTTGAACTTTTTGTTTAATACTGATTCTGTGAAGAATTTGACACATTAAATACAAGAAGCGGAACAGTAGTTTATATTTCAGGAAGTGCACAGCAGCACAGGAACAGAAAAGCCATGTGCCCTCACACCATGCCCTGTGTTTCGATCAAGTAGACGGTCATGTTACTAGTAAAACAATAACTACTGTAGGTCATTTAAGCACCAATGCAAAGATGACAACATAAAATGTTTATATCAAAAAATAACATCGGAAGTTTCAGAACTTCTGACTATAGCGGTTACCAGCATCAAACATATGTAGTTGTACGGTGTTATATATGGGGGACGTAGCACAGAGCTACCGGTAAGAATCTGTAGAAAGAATCAGTTGTCACTCATTTAAAGATTACAAAAAAATTGACGGAAAATGACTCGGGTTGCAGATCTATGGGCAATGTTTTCCTCGGGATTTAAGAGTGAGCTACTTGTCAAGGATTTGTCGGCTCTGTTGACATTTTTTTTAGAACTGTGTTAAGGCATTCCCCTGTAAATCTTATTGGCAATACACAAGGGTGTGCCCTGTACTTACTCCTAATTGTACAGTGGGTTTTGATAAATTGCATTGTCTAGAGAAATAACATGAGAAATAATATGAGTAACACTCATATATTGCTTTATTCAGATTTTTTATAGATTGTAAGATTGTTTTATCTGGTCATTTTATTAACCTGTAATACCTTATTTTGTTTCAACCCACAAAAAAATTAATTGATTGTTTTTAAGAAATTCCATTGTGTTATCATCTACATATAATGACTTTTTCGTCTTTGGTTCATCGAATTATTTGGTTGTGATCTTATTTTGTTTGTATATGTTCCCCAGGATCTATAAAATACTTTGCAATGTGATTATTTCCAGGAGGAACAGCAGAGGAACTGCCAAGTGCAGTGGTATAAGAAAGGACTCGAGAGCAATGCTATGTATTGTAAAATGTTTGTCCAGAACTTAAAATAACAGAAGGAAACTGGAATTAACATTTACAGATTATAGAAACCTGCCATGTTTGAACATGGGCCGAGCATCGGTGTCTATAAAGATTTGTTTCTTAAGCCTTTAGAACCACAAACCTAATTATTGTCTTTGAGTTTTTCGCACTAATTTTCAAATCTTCCCTCCTGCAGGCAGATTTCACTGACTATGAATAATTATAATATTACAGAATATTATACGTTTTCAGGTTCTGTTATTGAGTAGTCAATAAAGAAGAAAATCCCTAATCTAGAATGAACCTTGTGGCATAATACTCAAATGTCATGTGATCTACCCCAGAAGATGGTAAAACCTCAGAACGGATCTAGTGCAGCGGAGATCTACTGGTTATGACTGAGGATCTAGAGCTTGGTAACAGCAGCTCTTTTGTGTCTTGTGAGGTGACTCACTGGAAAATTACAGCTCCACCTCCTGCATTCCATCCTCCCTTCCCCCAATGTTTTCTCATTAGCAGGAGCTCTGCCTGGATTTTTGCAGAGAACAAGATCCCAAACACCCTTGCAGTGCTGCAACAAACCTGACGGCATGCATTGGTTGGAAACGCTGCAAGTCACAAATCAACAAGGTTTCTGTCAAGGTCACAGCAATGTGAGAGGCTTCCTAAGATCAGATCACACTGGCTGCAGCAGCGACCAAATGTGTGGCGTAAAGTAAGGTACAAAAACCAACAAAATGTACAACAGAACTATAGAAGATTGTAAAAACATAAATGTACGACAACAAATGCTCCAAATAGTTTTTAATATAGGCGATACTTTAAGCCTATTTGAAGTCTGCAAAAGGCGATAAGGAATAATTTCTGCTAAATGTATTAAATACAGGCGGTAATTGTTATAAACGTTTATATATCTTCCATGCGAAAGGCCAATGTAACATAAGAACAATTTATTCTCCCTAACTGTAGTTGCAATTTCTAGTGCATAGAGATATATAAAATATAAGAAAATACAGTAAGGATACAATGAGCAGCCATGATACCCTGTGGCCTAAGGGAAAGTTTATCATGTGTAAGCGAGTTGCAAATAATTTATCAAGCGTTCTACAGTGCAACTGGCATTATTAACCTGTTATTTTCCATAAACACATAGGGGTATATGTACTAATGTGTTGGTCTTTAGACCAGTGTAGGGTAAAAAATAGACACTTCTTTTCTGGTCAGATTAATCCCCATGTCTGATGCTGGATGATTACTGAGTGGGTAGCACTTCTGCCTTGCAGCGCTGGGGTCCTGGGGAGTCCCACCCAGGTCAACATCTGCAAAGAGTTTGTATGTTATCTCTGTGTTTGCGTGGGTTTTCTCCCACACTCTAAAAAATACTGGTAGGTTAATTAGATTGTGACCCATATGGGGACAGAGCCAATTTGGCATGCTTTGTGCAGCGCTGCGTAATCTGTAGGCGCTATATAAATAAAGAATTATTATAATAAGACTGGAGAGTCATAGTTTGCTTCTAGTAGTTGGTCTAATAATCTGGCTGCCCCACAATATTAAATTCTCTGTTGCCATGCCCCTTTTTTCAGACATCAGGAAAACTAATGGTCTGATGCGGAAAACTAAAATGGTCTGATGTGGAATTATCAATACTACTCCTTTAGTTTTCTGCTCACAGTCATGACTCACAGACTGTTTAGCATCAGAGTTTTAATGCAATGAATATACATCATCAGATAAAGGTTAAATTATATATTAACACAAAGACACAAAGAGGAAATCTCCCATCAAAATCAAGCATGGATAAACCAGGGGCACTTACTCAAAGATCCAGGCATGAGACTGTGGTAATCTTTTTATATTTGTCAATACGGGGCCTTTTTTCTTCTAAAATTAACTTTGTATATTATGCTTATGAGCCAAAAAGGTTACTGAGGTAGTTCCCAGAGTCCCTCCATGCTGCAGATTCACAGGCTGTAACAGTGTGCAAGAAGCCTACTGTGTGCTGAAGCTTCCTCTGCTGCAGTAAGATTACATCAGGCAGAGGGAGGATGAGTGCTGAGCAGGAGCAGAGGGGGAGGGGAGGCAGTCTAACAGACTTTGAATCTGCAGCAAGGAGGGCTTCTAGGCTTTTTAGCATACTATTTAAAGTTGATTTTAAGTGGCGTAACTAGAAGCTGATGGGCCCCAGTGCAAAGTCTGTGCCAGGCCCCTGACTATAATGTATGGTTTATAGTAATAGTCTTCTCCTATGGGATAGTGACAACATAAGGGCCCCCTAAACCTCTTGGACCCGGAGGCGATCGCAACCTCTGCACCCCCTCAAGTTACGCCCCTGTTGATTTTAGAAGGATGGTGGCCTTGGATAACAAATACTCATAGATCCCTGTACAGTGACCGTTGCCATCTTCTTATATTTGTTATCCTTTGCCTCCTTCCTTCTAAAATCACAGAAATCCCCTAGATGTGACCCCACTTTGGATACTTCTTTGGTCTCTATATATGGGAGTAGCAAGTATTTAGACCTTTTTATATCTATGTCACATTTGTGAGGTTTATTTTGTTTAAAATAAAGAGAATTTACAAAATGGATCCCAGATTTAATATTACAATTTCTTCTGTAATGATAAATGCACCCAGCATGGCCATTATGTTTTTTCTGCACAATTGGCTGGGCCTACAATGGAGGGAGTGCATTTTGCTTTTCTGGACACAGTCCAGGCTGCCACCAATTCTAGACCCAATCTGCCATTTACAAAGAAATTCAGCAATGAACATCAAAGAAACCGGGAACAGGAACACGGAAACAGGAACACGGGAACACAGGATCAGGAACTGGAACACTGGTACACAGAGCCTCCCAGAGCTGCCGTATTGATGTGAACTACCTCCCAGCCCCATAGGTCTTTTGCTTGATGATACTTCAAAGATTCTCTATGGGGTTGAGGTAAGGGGAAGATGGTGGCCACACATTCTCTTTTTATGCCCATAGCAGCTAATGACACAGAGGTATTATTTGCAGCATGAGATTGTCATGCAAGGAGATAATTTTGCTCCGGAAGGCACAATTCTTCTTTTTGTACCATTGAAGAAAGTGGTCAGTCTGAAACTGTATATGCTTTGCCGAGGTCATTTTCACACCTTCAGGAACCCTAAAGCGCTACTAGCTTTCTCCCCTTGATTCTGGGCCAAAATATGACTCCGCCAC
This sequence comes from Engystomops pustulosus, assembly GCA_019512145.1. Taxonomy (NCBI): domain Eukaryota; kingdom Metazoa; phylum Chordata; class Amphibia; order Anura; family Leptodactylidae; genus Engystomops; species Engystomops pustulosus. The sequence goes on from CM033641.1 coordinate 24,619,506, forward strand.
CTCCTTGCTAATGGCGCAGCCTTGTTGGGACATGTTGGCCATCCACCAACCATGGACTACTCCATCTGGCCAGTATTTTTAATAAATTATGAAAGAATTGTATAGTGCGATTTGTACCCCTTTAATAGCTCGTTTTTTATAGCAGACCCCAGACTTTCTAACTGCACTAGTGGGCTGCAGCATTTGCTATGCAATGTCTACCCAACTTATTATAATGCTGTATGCAGAGAGGTTTTGGAATGGTGGCATTTCTCCAACAGACTGAAGCATGGCAAGTGTCAGGGTTCTAGGAATGGGTCTGTGGACATGGCATTGGCACTTCCTAGTTTCCCATAAGGACCGACGGCTCCCATCACTCCCCGCCGGATCTTTGAGCTCAATAGCGATTAGAGAAAGTTTCCTGTCCCTGCGTTATTCCCTGTTCATTGTGCCTGTTCCCGTTCCTCGTTGATCTGCTGTTGTGTCCTTGACCAGTCCTCTGACCTCTGCATCTCTGCCTATGCCCTGACTGCCTGCCTGTGCCTGAACTCGAGCCTGGACTGTGATTCTGTACTTCGACCTTGGCTGCCTCCGCGGGCTAGTCGCACCTGTGGACGGACCTGGTGGCACCCCGCCGCAGCAAGTCCATTCTGCTTTGTGGCGGGCTCTGGTGAAGACATGCTGCCTTCTACATGCTGCTATGCTCCACCTCATCTCTTCTCCAGGGTCTTCCCTGGCTTCAACTCCATGCTCTGGTCCTCAACTGGAAGACTGGGGAGATCTGGCGTTGGGGTCCAGAATGTCGGTCCCGCTGTATGGTGGTCCCTCTACCTGTCTTGACTTCCTCCGTGACTTCCAAGTAGCTGGAGGGGCTACCAATGTGTTACCATGCAATGTGTTACCAATGTGATACTGATGTTTTTTTTTTTAAAAAACAAGCAGAGACTTTGCCTCCACATCACCCCTACGATTGCCCAGTGGATCTTCTGCCTGGAACCTCTCCTCCCAGAGGCCGCGTATCCTCTCTCAGTTCCAAAGACTGCTGCAATGTCAGCTGCGGCAGGCCAGAGATAGGGATTGTCGCCCTTCTTGATGACCTTCACAATAGGAGACACAAGAGAGGAGAAGTGTGGAATAAACTGCTGGTAATAGTTTGCAAAGCCCAGTACTACTGGGCGTGGCCATTGAAGAACCGCAGATAACTTAGCAGGATCCATCTGAAGACCCCTGTCAGGCCAAGGAACGGAAGACTCTTCTGATGGAACTGGCACTTTTCAAGTTTGGCGTAGAGGTGATTGGCTCTTAGATGACTGAGGAATTGATGCACTTTGGACCAGTGGGATTTAAAGTCTGCAGAAAACACCAGTATATCATCTAGATAAACCACGACACAGGTGTATAACAAGTCCCTGAAGATGTCGTTGACTAACTCCTGGTTTGTGCGAACAACATAACCAGGTACTCAAAGTGCCCATCGCGAGTGTTAAAGGCGGTCTTCCACTTGTCACACTTCTGGATATGGATGAGGTTGTAGGCCCCATGAAGGCCCCATGGTTCAGTTTGGAGAAGACCTTGGCTCCACGTAGGCGGTCAAACAGCTCAGTGATCAATGGCAAAGGATAGCGGTTCTTAACGGTGACCTTGTTAAGACCGTGATAGTCGATACAAGGACAGAGTGACCCATCCTTCTTGGTCACAAAGAAGAAGCCTGCACCAGCCGGAGAAGAGGATTTATGTATGAACCCCCTCTGCAGGTTCTCTTTGATATAGTCTGACATTGCTACGGTTTCAGGCACAGAGATAGGGTACACCCGACCCCAAGGAGGAGAAGTACCCGGCAGCAGATCAACAGGCAGTCTTAGAGATGGTGCGGTAGTAAAGTCTCTGCTTTCTTCTTTGAAAAGACGGCAACAAGTCCTGATAGCCATCTAGGAAACCCTCCAGAGGCTTGGGAACCACCATGCAGAATCTCCCCCCAAGTTTTCTCTAAATTAGATCTCAGAGGGGCTTAAAACCTGATTCGGGTCCGAGAGAAGGGATGAGTGGAAAACCGCCATTTAATACACCTTTGGGGCACTTTGGAATTCCTGGTTATGCCCTTTGGTTGGATGTAATTCCCCAGCGGTTTTTCAAGCTTTATGGAATCCATCTTTAATGGATTACATCGGGGTGTTGTTTTGTGTTTGATGGTGGATGTATTAGACGATTATTTGATTTTTTCTCCTGATATGGTTTCTCACCAGCAACATTCGCCAAGTATTACCAGGTTGCGCAAAAACCACTCTTCGCTAAGCTGGAAAGGTGTGGTTTTTGCGTCCAGCAGGTTTCCTTCTTAGGTTATGGTGTGACTCCCTCTGATGTACAGATGGATCCGAGTAAGGTCAGGCGCTCACGGACTGGGTTACGGCCTTACCCAATATTAAGGCCACTACAACGATTTTAGTTCGCTAACTAGTATCGGAATTTATAAAGAACTTTCTGTGATCGCCAAAACCCTCAGGATCTAAACCGCTAAGGGTGTTTGATCCAAACAACTGGTCCTGCCGCTTGCTCAGCGTTTTTGCAACTTTAAAAAGCGGCATTCTCGTCAGCCCCTAGTTTTGTTCAACTACACTCTCTCTAGTGGTTGTGAGGTTGATGCCTCAGAGGGTAGGAGAGGGGCAGTGTTGCTCAGGGTACTCCACTCCACCAGACTTAGGACCTGTCATATTTCTCTAGAAGTTTTCCTCTGAGATGTGAGGGAATTATGATATTTGTAATGAGCGTCTTGCCCTTACGTGGGCATTTGAAGTCGGGCGACACTTTTGGAAGGAGCTCTTCATCGATAAACTGTGCAACTCACAGATCATAAGACTTGTTATTTGGGATAAGCTAAGCGTTTGAACTCACGTCAGCGCTAGGTGGGCCTTGTTTTCTCTCGCTTTAATTTTGTGGTCACCTACCGAACCTGGTCAAAAAATGTGAAGGATGAGGCTTGCCCGTAGCTTCGGGACTCCTGAGCTTCCAGCGACTAACGGCCGGAAATTTTGTCGCCAGGTGTTGTGTTGGCAGCTGTCGCCTCCCACCTCTCCTCTCAAATTTAGAAGCGAACAAAGATCTGCACCCAAAAGACCTCCGGAAGGCCAAATTTATTTGTTCCTCTTTTTGTCGTTTTAGGAGGTTGGAGGAGACGCATTGAATCAGATGGCAGGTCACCGGGGGAGGAATGCGAGTACCTTGGATCTCTTAAAGAGAAGTTACTGGTGGCTAATCAGATAATTGATGTGCACGCATTGTCCAAGCTGTCAGGTCTAGTTTGCGCGAGGAAAGACTCCCAGGGGACGTGCGAGGGGCCTCTTCTCGCTTCCGTTCCCACCAGGCCATGGTTAAAGTGTCAATGGATTTTGTCACTGATCTGCCAGCATCATCAAGGCTATCCAGTGATTTGGGTGGTAGTGACCGTTTCCTCAAGATGGGACACTTGTTCCATTAAAAAAAGTTACCTTCAGATGAAGAATGGGCTGATTTGTTTTATAAGAACAGTACGCCTACATTGTATACAGAGATATTGTGTATGATAGGGAGTACAATTTGTTCCAAATTTCACAGCGCAGCATTTGTTCTAGGGACTGGAAGTTAATCTGTCGTTCTCCTCAGAGTTCATCGCGTCTAATGGTCGTCCGAGAGAATGACCAGGAGATGATTCATATCTGCGACTCTTTGTCTCGGACAGTCAGGGACCAGGGGGTGAAATCCTCCGTTGGCAGGAATTGCTATAATAACCACTGTAGTTAGTCCACAAGGTATCCCGTTTTTTCTGCAATTATGTTTTCATCCTGTTTCTTCTTTTTCATCTGTGCCGGGTCTCTCAATATTCCTCGGCGGAAGCTTTGCATCCAAGTTGCGCTCGATCTGGGTCACAAGTTCGGGAGAATATTCGGAGACGGAGGGAGCCACAAAATCTATGGTCACAACAGACTGAAAGAAGGCTCACTAACTCGGATACGTTTGTATGGCGGTGGGGATAAAGGGTGTTGTCCACGAAAAAGACCTTAAATGAAGGTCACCCTCTTTGAAGTTTGCGCAGGCCTAGGTTTGGGGGTCCGTTTTGTTACTAATTGTTAACCCGGTTTCCTTTCAAGAACATTCCAGCAGGGGGCGGGTCAATAACACCTTCCATAAGAGTCTTTTGAAGCGGTATGTGAGCCCTTTTTTGCCTCTTCTGACCTCCTTCTCATTCTATTGGTGAGGGGAATCTGGAATTTGAAGTGGAAAAAAGTGGTGAATTCCAGATGGGTATGTAACTCCCTGCCAGACCTGGTCCATGGAATGGTTTTGGTCATGAGGATAGGTATTGCGAGGTTACGGCATATAGATGTTCATGTCCACGGTTACTCAGGTTATTCCATCAGGCAACCCTCAGAAGCCATTCTTAAAATATAGGGGTCCAGAAGGCCCCGCGTCAGGGGGGCGGTACTGTCAGGTTCGGCATAGAGAGATTGCTGGGACTTCTGGTTCTTATGGTGGTACCAGCAGCGTTCTCAGTACCCCGGCGCGTATCCGCGCAAACCTCACTCTCGTCCTGGGGCACGGACTGCTAGGAGATCTCGCGCGTCAGGAGGGGCTGGGACTGAACCTATTGCTTGGTGCTTGGTTGTCTGCACCCATGAGGGGTTATTCCCAGGAGACTGTCCAGCTCCTATCAGCTTCTGGAGGTGGAAGTTCTGGCTGCATAAATTGAAGCTTCACTAGGTCACCAGTGCAGTGTTTGAAAATCCTTTCTCCACCTGGTTGCGGATAGTTTGTAGGGCTATGTATCGTATCTATATGTGCTAACTCGGCTATGTTTGGACTTGACTCTTTGCTTACTGATTCTGCGTTTTGACGACCCTCTAGTTGTGACTCCGGCTTGCTTACGATTATGTCTAGTTTTGTTTGTCAGTCTGTTTGGTTACCCTTACCCACACTTACCCAGAATATTTCGATGCTTTAAGTAGTGCCCCACGGTTTTTAGAGTGGGCGGGGCTATAGGAAAGGGAAGAGGTTTGGGGCAAGCTCAGGGGACACACTATCCCCTGTCTTTTGTGTTAACCAATCATAACAGTAAATTTTAATTAGCAATAACTCAATAGTTTCAATGACAACATCATGTGAGTTGATATAAGTTTCAAACTGATTTTAAACAGGGCAGACCAAAGTAAAGGAACCGTTTAGGGAGAAGGCGATGCTTTTTAAGCATAGATTTAAGAAGATTATTTGGGTGGGGTTAATTAAATGCAGGTTTGTTGGAAATCAATGTTTGATGATACACCCTCTCACGCACATTGCACTGCTTGTAGAGTTTTACTTGTCGAAATCCATTGGTAAGTCAATGTGGGTTTTCAAATAGTAAGACGAATGAATTCATGCATCTAGCATAAACATCAATCAATTTTGAGTTAAGTTTTTGTTAGAATGAGCTTGCGATTCATTGTCGTAGTAGTATTACTGATTTTTCTTACCCATGTTATGTTTCGAAAATCCAAGAGTAATGAGCCTTCCTTAGTGTCATTCAGTGGTGGCTTGGACTCTGATTAGACGGCCATTAGCCCATAGCAGGAGGTTTTGTAAACACGATGGATCAAGCCAAACCTGAGAACACATTGTCATGAGCAACATACCATTTAAAACATAGTCATCAGTCAAATGCTACTCCAATACTGAACAACTTCGTAAGAGATCGCGGAAAGGTAAAAGCCAAGGTCTACAGGCTAACGTGATGAGTTTTATCAGTATTGACTTTACAATGATCCCTTCCTTACCTTCCCCCTGGTGGTGTGTTAACAAGAGGAACATCTTGTTCATATTATAAGTGCCCAAACGTAAACCTCATTACATGTTAACATTATCCATGTGTTGAGTTTGTACAGTTTTGTTAATAACATGTCTGTGATGAAAACCGGTTCTTAACTTGTGGGAGGTATCAGCCTACAAGAGGAGGCTTGTTGTTCGGTATGAGGGTATTGAGGTGGAGATAGCTGTATGTTCGTGGCTAGATGTTCAATGCCCAAGTAGAGATAGAGTGAGGTGGATATGAAAGTAGTCAGAAAGGCCTACACGGGAAAAGAAATATTAGTAGAGGTGGCCCAGTAGACGGAAAGAAGGAAGCTGATGCCCAGAGTAAGGACCACAATCCAGTCTGGTTGAGCCCTCTGAACGTTTGCTGTATTATACAAGCTGAAAAACCATTTTGTGGTGATGAACCAACTCGGGCAGCTATCTTCTCCATAACTGTAGATAAATATTATATGTGAGACACGGAAGGGGTTAACTGTGGATGGTGGTATGTTACCCCTAGGTTTTCTATAGCAAGGCCGTAGGGTGCTGAGTTTTGTTTGTCCAGCACTTGGACACAGGTGGTGGAAGCGCTAATCAGGCTGCATAAAGCTGCTGAGAGAGCTGAGAGCGTTGTCTCTCTGAAAGGAGGCGGGACAGGCGCACAGCACTGACCTCGGTGTTGGAGAAGCTAATTATTTATGTTCTAGTGCGAGAGTTAGAATAACCCTGTTTAGTAGCACCAGGACGGGTTAGGATTTTGTTTGTTTGATGATGAATGTGAAGGGCTGTTTTTATTTTGTACTGCTCCTAAAATAAACGCAGGCTAGACCTGTTTTGGACTGTACCTTGGTGTCATGTCTTGAACGCATCACAAAAAACCCCGCTACCACGGTCTATAGGGCCAAATATACCACATAATACTATTGGTACATATTATATCTCGAAGTTTTAGACACCCGCACGAGAAGTGGAGGAGGAGGTGGTACCTGCTAGCTGTGAGGAAGTTCTTGTGGGAGCTTTTTTTTTTTGTTTTAATAGAGCCATATCAAATTTGGATTGGGGTAACAAATCAGCAAGGTGCCTAGCAAATATTAAAACTTAACTTAACTTTAATGATATATAAAAGCACCGCATATAAAAAAACACGCAAGATGTGACATAACCTAGTTGAAAGGAAGACACCAATCGGACAACAATGGTCCTTAGTCAGATAAACCATGCAAGTTTTGAAGAAGCAACAGGAGAGCATGCATAGACAGAGTCCAAGCCACAAGGGGTGGGAGAATAGAGAGGTTAGATCGCACCAGTCTTCTTCCAGGGATCGCGGAGTAGGGATGGTTTAATCCAGTAGAGACCTAATTGTACTATTGTAACTGAAGTCCCTGGATACCTGTTTGCCACCCAGCCCTTACCAAGGGTGGTCCCAAGTCTGCCAATATTGGCTTAGTGCGCCCTCAAGCGATACTGTATATTCAATCCTTCCCTACGCGGTTCGTGCGCAGAGGGTAAGTCGCACTCATAGGGGAATACGTAAAGTTAGGATAGTGCTAGTATGCTTGCTATAACAAGTGGGCTAGGGCCTCATACAGTCTGGAAAACGGGCAGCAGTGGCTCGTCAAAAGCTTGCAAGGCATACACCTTAGTCACTCAGGTGCGAGCACGGGTCGTAATAAAATCTGACATTTTTTATGTAGACAAAAAAACTATCGCGTACAAATGTTGACTTTTAGCTATTGGTCTGAGACCCAGGACAGACCTAATGAAAATGGGCTAGGATGTTCGGTATCCCTTATTACAGTTGCTAATATTTAGGAATTTAATCATCCTCATCCTATGGAAGTACATCAAGTAACTGGAACTGGAGTAGTAGGGCTGATGGCACAGCATCACAGCAGTATTTTGAGTTTTAAAGGGAATCTACCAGAAAATTCATCATGATATACGGGGACACTTACGCATAGATCCAGCTCAAGTGACATGATGGTAATCTTCGTATATTTGTTATCCAAGGGACAGTCCATCTAAAATCAACTTTATTGCTATTTAGGCTGAGTGCTACCTAGCCCTTGTTGATCTGGATTTACTGGAAATGTTCACTGCTCACCTCCCCCCCGTTTCCTCAGCACTGAGTTACTCCTCCTGTGATTCTCAGTGCTAAGGGAAAAGGGGGGAGAGTTAGACGTATGTTGTTGTAACAGTCTGTAAGCGTGATAACGAGGGCTAGGGTAGCAACTCAGACTCATTAGCATAAAAATTGATTTTAGATGGACGTGGTCCCTTGGATAACAAATATAAGAAGATTACCACAGTCACGGTGCCTGGATCTATGAGTAAGTGACTTCAATGGAGAGGCACTAGATGCAAAATCAGATACAATAAAAATAGGACAGGGCCTGAAATTACAGCCATACAGACACAGCACTAGGAAAGAATATCAGTGAGAATTAGAGATGAGCGAACATACTCGTCCGAGCTTGATGCTTGTTCGAGCATTAGCGTACTCGTAACTGCTCGTTGCTCGGACGAATACTCCGCCCGCTCGAGAAAAGGCATTCCGCTGTTAGGATTTTGGGGGCCAGAAAAACAGAGACCAATCACAAGCAGGAGACTCTGCACTCACCAGCATGACGTGGTACCCTTACACGTCGATAGCAGTGGTTGGATGGGCAGATCAGGTGGACCCTGGGATAGACTAGCGCTGCCCGCGCTTGATCGATCATCTGTGTCTGGATGCGCTAGGGAGAGGGGAGAGAAGCTGCTGCTGGTCAGGGAAAGCGTTAGGGGTTCTATTAGCTTACGGTTAGGCAGAGTGGTATACAAGAAACCAACAGCCATCATTAGGGCTAGAATAGCGTTAATTATAATTTTTTGTTTGTTGTGGGCTGGCCTTGGGAACTAGTAGATGCAGCTAGTACCATATTGTGAGTAAATTTGCAGGGATTGTGAGACTTCGCCCGACCCGTTGTGTTTAGCTCTAGTGACACAATATCACCTCTAAACACAGAAGTGGGACAATGTATTAGGGGTTTTTGATTGAATTAGGCACAGTCTGACGCTTTTTTTTTTTCAAACTTTAAAGTGACTTAAAATCAGTTGTTGTGTGCTGTCAGGGTGGATAGAAACTAGGCATACATAGAACCCAACCAGCTTTCTTAGGCCTACAATTAGTGTTATATTATATATCTATATATTTATATATATAATATAATTGTGATTTGCTTGTGTTGTGGGGCCTTGCTGGCACTAGTAGTGCAGCTAGTACCATATTGTGACCGAATTTTCAGGGAGTCTTGCGAACGTCTGAATAAAGCTCTTAGTGACACAAATCCATCTCAAAACATCTAAGTGACAATGTATTAGGGTTTGATTGGATAGGCACAGTCTTGCTTTTATTTTCTTTTTTCTTTTTTCAAAATAAATGTCATCAGGACAAACAAAATCCAGTTGTGGGATGTCCGTGTGGTAAGAAACAGCAATAGCAATTAGTGATAGCATCGTTTTCTTAAAAAACAACAATAACACAAAAAAAGCACCAAAAAAACACACAAAAAAAAATTGACAGTTTAACTTAATTTTAAAAAATGTTGAACCGAGGGTAGGGGATAGAGGGACGAGGAGTGGGGTCCGCCACTACATGCAGGGGTCAGAGGGCGTGGTCCTGGCGGGGTGAGAACCAACATGCTGATGAGGGGAGCATGGGAAGCGCAGAGCATACACTCCTAGGTTCATGCTCAATTTATCCTTGGGACCGTGGTAGAGCAGTTGGGCACCAGAACAGTGCGACAGGGATGTGTGGATCGGGACAATGCTTAGCATTGTAACCTAGTAACGTTCGTTCACGCCGTCACTCGTCACGAATCGCACTCCTCAACCTCAGCCTCCTTCCCCCCGGACACTTATGAGCAAATGTTTTCTGGACCCTTCCCAGAGCACAACCCACTTGTCGGTGCTGCTGAGTCTTTTTTGATGCCCAGTGTTTCCACCGGTCGCAGTTGTGGGTGCTGATGACATTGTGACGTAGTGGAAGAAGGGTAATAGAGGTGTTGAATGATGAGGAGAACACGGTGTCAGACAGTGGTGAAGTTGTTGTCACGGGCAGGAAGTCCGAGGGGGGACGCAGACTGAGGGATTCGGAGGATGAGAGGGTGACAGACTCAAGCGGGTTGATAGGCCGGGTGAACACAGTTGCTTCTGAAGAGGACGGAGAGAGTCCTCAACGAGAACAGGTTGGAAGGCAGTGTTGGGGCCAGGCTGGCTGCATCACGCCAATGTGCAACGTAGGAAGCTCCATGGCCAAAGAGAGGGCTAGATTCGGAAGTTGGAGGTATTTAAAGAAAACCTGGATGGACGAACGGACTTGGTGGCAAACCTGTGCACACCAGGTATCCGGAGGGTTCTCCGCCAATAACCAGCTAAACCAACACAAGTATGATAAGGATGATGAATGCTAACACAACCCATCAATGAACCAAGGCCGTTCACTTCGTTTCCGGCCGGGACACCACTCTACCTTCCCTGTGTCATCTGCTGCCTCTGCTAGTCAGCCACCTGCCAGGGACCCAGGCCCAAAACCTCCCGTGCGAAACCACACCTTTGCCTCACGATCTCCACCAATGTCCGCTCATGCACAAGCGTTAGATATTCATACACAGAAGCTGGAGGCAAGAGGAAGTGACCAGTGCAACCCCACCCACACGCCCAAGCCTCAAACGTCAATCTCCAAACTACTTAGCCGCAGATGCTGCCTATAGGCGTGTAGAGACGAGGCTTTCGAAACTTTCATGGCGGCGGCGCCCCTCGGTATTCGGTCCCGGCCGCCACTACTTTTATCCAATGGTGCCGTACTGCCGTGAACAGAGTGTCAGACCAAAATCATCGTGCCCGACCAATGCCGTTTTGACAAGGTCCACTGATCACGGACACGTGAACGAGTGCGTGCGGGCAGGGCCACTATATATCTCTGAAGGAGCACATTGGTTAACTTAGGTGGAGGCTGGGGAATGAGTCTGACCTGGAGCTGGTCATTACTGCGAGCCGATGATTCGGGCCTACCTCGGGTCCAGGTCTCTCAGGCCGTACTATGCACCTCCCTCCTCCCACCCCTCCTCCACCTCCTCCGTCCTAATTACCATCCGTGGGCATGGCGCATAAGTCGGGTAGCTTAGGCAAGCAGCAGTGCCGGTCGTAAGCAGACAGCGGCGGTGCTCAAACAACAAAATGCTGAGCCTAGGCGATAAAAGGCACCGCCCAAGAGCTATACAGGGGCCTCACGGCGCAGAATGATCTGTGGTGGCACCGTGAACTGAGCCAGGCATGGTGTTTTGACAACGGCCGTACTAGTGGCGGCTGCTGCAACTCGGCGACTGCCAATGGCCAGCCTGGCCGCATGTGTTAAATCTCATAGTTCAGCGGTTCATCAAGACATACCCCATCGTCTGATTTGCTACCGATGGGTGCGCCGCATCTGTGCGCCTTTCAGGAACGTACAGCCACAGATGCTGCCATCTCAAGGCAGCGAAGCGCCGCCTCCAACTGCACCGTCAACGACGTTGTGCTGCGTGCCCCGAGGTGGAATTAAATTAACCATGTTATCCAGAGTTTAACCACAGCGCAAGGATTGTAGATGCAGAGTGTCAACTTCCACCAGAACTGGGACAGTCAGTCCGTCAGCTTCCTCAAGTCTACAATGAGGAGTGGACGTGGAGTGTCTGATATTGTCAAGTGTGAGTAACTTGAGGAGTCAACACCGATGGTCAGTGGCGATTGCCCATCATCGCCTCACCATCCTGCTTGGCCTGTTGAAAAACTCTCTGCGTCAGCATTAATGAGTCAAGAAGCTTTGCGGTCGTCACCAGAGACGGGGAGGAAGAAGATTCCCCTTGTGATAGCCCAAAGCACCCGTCAGGTCTGTTTCCTCAGCGCATATGAGGAGGTGGAGGGGAAGAGGAGGAGAATGTTGGGAGACAGAAGTAGGGGGAGCATGCTCGACATTCACTGTCAGCGTCGATGGCAGAGAAGAGGCGTTGGAGGAGGAGGAGATGGATAGTCAGCAAGTGAGGAGGGTAGTGAATTGCTTGGAGTTGGACTCTGGCGCATAGGCAGATTTCATTTGCTAGGCTCCTATCCCGGACCTCGCGTTCAAAGAATTATTCAGTACGATTACTGGGTATTCACTCTCCTGGACCACGGTACAAGCAAAAATCTTTTACACTCTCCATTCATGGAGAGAAGGAAGGAGGGGACTGCAGAATACAGCAGGCCCTGGTGCACAGCTGAAACAGTAGTTTCCTTCTGACAGCGGCTAGCGGCAGAGGCGAATTCTGCGGACAAAGTAGCGAGGAGAGGAGTAGGCGAGAGGCAGCTTGGCCAGCACTGCAGGGGTCACCACCAAGAAAGAACACTGTCACCTGTACCCAGTTCGGCAAGTAGGGCTGATCTTGTACAGAAGATGGCTGAGGGAGAGTACGTAGATGACCATACCATCGTCTAAATGATCCACAAGCTCATAAAACTGACGGGTTGTCAAAGTGGCAGGTGGCACGACATGGCGGTACGCCTTGGAGGTTCTGGCCGCCCTTGCCGCAACTGGAAAATAAAGCCTGGATTTCAGGAATTTCATTCTCCACCAGGGAAAGAAGCTCAACTGGAAGAATGTATGCCTCCTCCTCCTTCAGTTGTCCTCCTTCTCCTCACTCTCGTCACTAAAGACGAGGAAATTTTTTTTTTTGCCAGGCCAACTGGCTCTAGCTATAGTACTCTATGTATTCATTTTTTGGAGGGCCACCACCCGTGTCCTCGATTTTAACAATTTTGGGAGTGCAATACAGGCACTCAATCTATGTAATTTTTACGGTGGACCCCACCTTACCTGCTTCTATGGTTGAAAACTTTTTGGACATGCCACATCCAGGCACTATACCAAATTTAATTGTTCATAGCAGCCTCACACGTCGTCTTTATAGCTGCTCACGCGTTGTTCTCCATTGTACCTCCAAAATTTTCATCTCCATAGCTGCCTCCCAAAGACGCCATTATAGCGTGCCCTCCATACCTCGTCTCCTTAGCATGAAAATGAGGCTGTGTCAGCAGAATTGGGTTGTTGCATGGATCCTAACATCAACTGTTAACTTTGTCGCCACCTTGCCTTTGTTATCCAAAAATTACTGGACAAAATTTTATCATTTACCGATATATTTCCAGCGCTCTTGCGCATCGTGTTTACATTCCCCTAACCCGCGCAATAACCAAAACTTATAAGACACACTACTACACTGATATCATACAAAAGGTTCTTGAAGAAGTGTGGTTGGGGAGGAGCGAAGGACAGGAGGGCTTGGACAGCGAAAAGCTCGAATGCCATGAGGACCGCAGCTCCATCCCAAGATCCACCTAACATAGTGTTAACGTGCAGCACCTTTCAATCTACTACTCCTTACTGCACTCACATACATGTCCCGTTAGCAAACGAGCTGTGTCAGGCAGGAATTGGTTGTTTCAGCTTCCCACATCAAACTTGGATACTTTCGTCGCCACCCTGCCGGTTATCCGAAAATATACTGGGCAACCTGTTATCATTACCGATATATTTCAGCGCTTCTGTGCGCATCTGTTTACATCCATCACCGCCATTAACCCAAACTCATACCAGACACTTACTTTACACTTCGATCTTATACAAAAGGTTTCCTTTAGAAGCTTGTTGTGAGGAGGCGCCGAGACAGGGGTCTTGGACAAGGCGGAAAGCTCGCTGTGCACGGACCGCCAGCTCCCCATCCCATACGCTCTAGCGCAGCCTGATGTCAGTCTATGACCTGATGATCCCCCGTTCCTTTCCCTTTCCAGCCCCTGTTGTCCTTCCTGCTCCATGTCGCCTCCACGTCCTCCACAGCGTCCCACCAATGTACCCTCAATGAGCAAGTTTCAACTCCCTACGCCCGACGCGTTGAGGGATGAGGATCTACAGCTACATCATCCCTTATCAAACGAGGCTGGAGTCTGAAGCAATTTCGGGTTCGCCTTTCGGTGTTCACACAGACACATAATGGAACTCGGGCGTCTGTCGCAGCGCCATGCTGGCGACCTGCGTTAGTTGCAATCATAGCCAGCGCAATATGGATGCCCGTAGTAGTACTTCTTAATCATGGCAAGTGTGACCATGGCTGCCTCCACATGTCGTTCCCTATCACAACGAGCTGTCGTCACGCGCATTTGTTGTGGGTGTTCTCCACCACGATACAGCTAGGAATTGGTCACTATGTCGCCACCATGCTGTGTTACGGTACTAACATATACCTCAACATTTGTTACATAGGACAATCATTTCAGCGCTTCGTTGCTCACCGCTTTGTTCCTCCATTGCCACCATTGGTTTGAAGCCTGAGTGCATTTGAGGGTGCACTGTCCGCCACGACACAAATTCTCCACACCCGCTCCCCCTGCCGCCCGCTGCCGCTGCCATCTGCACTGCCCCGTTCCCCCTATGATAGGTCAGGGGTCAAGTTATGGATGTTTAGATGTATCTAGACTCATTCGGTCATTTGTCCTGACGTTGCCATAATGTTTGGTTTACCAATGGTGCGTATTAAGCAGCCTCAGAGGCCATATCATTGATGCTGCCTCTTGCTCCTGTTCTGTCCATTTCCGCTGGTGTTTCATCTTTCTGAGGTCCCAGGGGTTTGGTAAACGCTTTTCCTGCTGCAGAGCTTGGTGGTCCCCTGAAAATGCTCCGGTCTCCATGACTCAAGGGTTTGTATTCGAGACGAGAGCATGGGAAAAGTATGTCTCGAACTAACGAAGCACCCATCTGCATTTTAGTGCTCGAGATATTACTTAGTGAGAATGTATCCAGTACACAGAACCCTCCAAGCAATAGACGGACCCTAGTTATAGGCCAATTTTTACTGGCACAAGAAAACGAACCACAAAAAGGTTAATGTGAAAAGGGGCGTGAATGCAGACAACATGTAATAGGTTAGGAAGACCAGAGCAAATAGGGCACTATGTACTGCACAATCTGCAGGCAGCATGTTATAGAGCAGGAGAAGCTGAGCAGATTATACATAGTGCCTTATCTGCAGGCAGCATGTTATAGAGCAGGAGGAGCTGAGCAGATTGTCTAATGAGTGTCCTATCTGCAGGCAGCATGTTATAGAGCAGGAGGAGCGAGCAGATGTTACATAGTTCCTATCTGCAGGCAGCATGTTATAGGAGCAGGAGGAGCTGAGCAGATGTACATAGTGTCCATCTGCAGGCCAGATGTTATAGAGCAGGAGGAGCTGAGCAGATGTACATAGTGCCTTATCTGCAAGGCCAGCATGTTTTAAGAGGAGAGGGCTGAGCGAATTATACAATATGGTGAACTGCCGCTCACTGGATGTTTTTTCTTTTTAGGACCATTCTCTGTAAACCCTAGAGATGGTTGTGCGTGAAAATCCCAGTAGATCAGCAGTTTCTGAAATACTCAGACCAGCCCTTCTGGCACCAACAACCATGCCACGTTCACAGGCCACAAATCACCTTTCTTCCCCATACTGATGCTCGGTGTGAACTGCAGGAGATTGTCTTGACCATGTCTACATGTCTAAATGCACTGAGTTACTGCCATGTGATTGGCTGATTAGAAATTAAGTGTTAACGAGCAGTTGGACAGGTGTACCTAATAAAGTGGCCGGTGAGTGTGTATGAAGCCTGAACGATTCTGATATCAAATCCACGGACAGACTCATAGATGAGAGAAAGCAACTAGACACCCGTCTTATTAATGCAAAGTATTTACAAGGAGCTTTCGCTGTTATAAAAGGATATGATGGATGTGATCAGTAACGCAAATCATAAGCTCAAGCTCAGCCTCACAGTTATGGATATAGAGCTGGCCAAAAAACATTAATAAGCTAGAATTACATCTGATGATGTCCTCCTGCTCTATAACATGCTGCCTGCAGATAGGACACTATGTACAATCTGCTCAGCCCCTCCTGCTCTATAACATGCTGCCTGCAGATAGGACACTATAATCTGCTCAGCTCCTCCTGCTCTATAACATGCTGCCTGCAGATAGGACACTATGTATAATCTGCTCAGCCCCTCCTGCTCTATAACATGCTGCCTGCAGATAGGACACTATAATCTGCTCAGCCCCTCCTGCTCTATAACATGCTGCCTGCAGATAGGACACTATGTACACTCTGCTCAGCTCCTCCTGCTCTATAACATGCTGCCTGCAGGAAGGACACTATGTACACTCTGCTCAGCTCCTCCTGCTCTATAACATGCTGCCTGCAGATAGGACACTATGTACAATGTGCACAGCTCCTCCTGCTCTATAACATGCTGCCTGCAGTAAGTACTCCATCAATGGCCCACATTTATCATTTAGTGTAAAGGGGGCTCCAGATTCATCAAAACTGGCACCTGGTCTTCATGAATCCTGCGCCCCCTGCACTGCTCGGGAAGTGGACACCATTTTTTTTGTTGGCGCATGTCAGTAATAAATGTCGCTCAAACCTGGACTAAGCAATAACTCGCCCGTCTAGGTGCACATTATTTCTGGCGCAGACACTTTATACATACATGCGCAGCAATTTGCAGGTTATTGTCACTGCGAAGTCAGACAGAAAACTGGCGCAGACACTTCAATAAATGTCAATAAGGAGGATTATAACCCGGTCCTCCTCCTCCTCCTCATTTGCTCCAAATTAAGGTTTTTTTAATAGAAACAATTCGGAAAGAATCAAACAATAATGCGAGAAGAGCAAGAGCTAATGAATCCGCACTTTCCTGGAAGACTTAGTCGCTCCGCCGCGTCTTAAAAGTTGTCACATAATGACTTTAAGAACAAACATTGAATTCAAATGGGCTTAATGTGCAGCGTCGGAGAAGGTAAATGTAATGTGATCAAACATCTCAGAGCCGTGACTGAGCGGAAAGGAGCGACATCTCCCTCTTCTTCACACACAGAATATGGTCATCAAAGTCCCTTCAAATGCTCCTATCTTAGGCTCTGTAGCACCTTGATGGCTGCTGGAGTCATTGTAATAAAGAGAATCTCACCTTTCAAATTGTATCAAAATTATGCTACAGAACAGGAGATACATGCAGAATTGGAAATTGGATCTTTATCTGCATCAACTACGTCTTTATCTCCAGTTCTGTAGAACAATTTGGTCAGGGCACAGTTTGGATATGAGAGATAAGATTCTCATCTTTACAATGACTCCAGCACCATGGCACTAAGTGCTACAGAGTCTGGAGTGGGAACGTCACTTTAAACGCCCCTATCTTAGGCTCTATAGCACCTAGAGCCAAGTCAGTGTGAAGATGAGAATCTCATCTTTAAAAATTCTGCCCTGGTCAAATTGTGCTACAGAAGTCAGTTAAAGACGCAGCTAAAGATGCAGTTTCCAATTATGTCTTTAACTGCCCGTATCTCCTGTTTGGTAGCACAATCTTGACACCATTTGAAAGATGAGATTCTATTGTTTACAATGAACCCAGAATGCATGTAAGTGGTATAGAGCCTGAGACAGGAGCATCTGAAGTTACTCTCCCGCTGTAACCTCTAAACTTGACTCTCAAACAAAAAGTGACTCTTCTCTGGTCATTTGTATGTTATTTTGGAGGATATTTTTGTTTAGGTAAATGTGTGGATTTTACCTAAATCATGCTCTACGTTAGATTGCTGCTAGATTAGTGGGGCAATAACAGGTGACCCCCTTTAAGGTAGCACTGGCGACAAAGTGGAAAACGTATTTCTTGCCCTTAAGCTGACTGTAAATCTGTAAATATCCAAAAGCTTGTTTGTCCCACACCCATTTCAACCTGTCCCCAAAAATATAAAAATTTACATTCACGATTTTGACAAGCATGAAGGACGCACGCGGCTCCAAGGTGATGTGATCCGTGTGAAGTTTTGGTCAGACACGGATTGGATAGAAGTTAGAGCACAGTAATATCTGGGGGGGCCACATGTCCCGGACCCCCTGTCCTCTGCTGGGGGGGGTTTCTCTTTCAAAGTAAAGTGTACAAAGACCTTAAAACTCCCTGAATCGCTGTGTGCGGGATCATGGGACACAGCATGGTGGCGACATAGTGAACAAGTTCCATAACGTATCTGGTGAAACACCCGAAAAATGAGCCTGACACAGCTCGTTTGATAAGGGAACGACATGTGGAGGCAGCCATGGAGACGACTTCCATGATTAAAAGTGACAGTATGGGGCATCCATATTGCGCTGCTATTACTGAAACTTCAGGTCTCCAGCATGGCGATGATAGATGCGCCGAGATCCATTATGTATCTGGTGAAACACCTGAAAATTCTGCCTGACACAGCTCGTTTGATAAGGGGATGATGTGCTGTATATCCTCTCGAGCTCCAGCGTCTGGGGTATAGAGAGTTGAAAGTTGCTCATGGAGACATTGGTGGATGCTGTGGAGAATCATGGAGGCGAAATGGACAGGAAACAGCAGGGGTAGTATGCATGAATGCCTCTGAGGCTGCCTAATCTTGGGATGGAGTTGGCCGCTGCCAGACAAGCTTTCGCCTGTCCAAGCCCCTGTCTCTCGGCTCCTCCCCACCCAAAATGGGTCTGGGGGCCAGAAGCATTTACTTTGAAAAAATTATAATTTTCAAAGCAGACGGGGTCGTTTGAATATTTCATCTAGGAATAATGGAATAGCATAGAGGTTCTATTTTTAATTGTTTTTTCAGAAATGGTTCCATGATTAAGAGCGACAATATGGGGCATCCATATTGCGCTGCTATGATTGCAACTTCAGGTCTCCAGCATGGCGGCGACAGATGGGTTGAGTTCTATTATGTATCTGGTTAAACACCTGAAAATTCTGCCTGACACAGCTCGTTTTATAAGGGGACGATGTATGGAGGCAGTAAAGTAGTAGTAGATTAAAGGTGCTGCAGTTAAAACTATGTTAGTTGGATCTTGGGATGGAGCTTGCAGTCCGCTGCCAGGTGAGCTTTCACCTGTCCAAGCCCCTGTCTCTCGGCTCCTCCCCACCCAAAATGGGCCTGGGGGCCAGAAGCGTTTACTTTAAAAAAAATTATAATTTTCAAATCAGGCGGGGACTACAAACAGCACTTCTAAGAACCTTTTGTATAAGATCAAGTGTAGTACTGTTTTTATAAGTTTTGGTTATGGCGGGTGAGGAGAATGTAAACAGATGCGCAAGAAGCGCTGAAATAATATTGGTAAATGATAAAAGTTTGCCAGAATATTTTGTGGATAACACAGCAGGATGGCGACAAAGTTAACAAATTTGATGTGGAAGCCATGAAAACAACCCAAAATTCTGCCTGACACAGCTCATTTGCTAAGGAGACGATGTATGGAGGCAGCTATATGGACGACTTTGGGAGGCAGCTATGGAGATGATGTGTGGAGGTAGCAATGGAGACAACGTGTGGAAGCAGCTATAAAGATGACGTGTGGAGGCTGCTATGGAGACAATTTAATTTGGATAGTGCCTGTATGTGGCAGTCCAAAAAAGTTTTCAAACCAGAGGAGCAGGTAGCTGGTCCTCCAGAAAAATTACATAGATTGAGTGCCTGTATGTGGCACTCCCAAAAATTGTTTAAAACAGAGGACCGGGTAGGTGGCCCTCAAGAAAAATATATAGCTCTATAGCTAGAGCCAGTTGGCCCTGGCAAAAAATAGCCAATTTCCTCTGCTTTAGTATACAAAGAGGAGGAGAAGGAGGAAAATAAGGAGGAGGAGTGCATACATTATTCAGGTTGAGCTTCTTTCACCTGGTGGAGAATGGAAATCCTGAGAAATCCAGGCTTTATTCATCTTGATAAGCGTCAGCCTGTCAGCGCTGTCAGTCGACAGGCGTGTACGCTTATCGGTGATGATGCCACCAGCTGCACTGAAAACCCTATCAGACAACACGCTAGCGGCAGGGCAGGCAAGAACCTCCAAGGTGTACAGCGCCTGTTCGTGGCACATGTCCATCTTTGAAACCCAGTAGTTGTAGGGAGCTGTGTGATCATTTAGGACGATGGTATGGTTAGCTACGTACTCCCTCACCATCTTTCTGTAAAGATCAGCCCTACTCTGCCGAGACTGGAGACAGGTGACAGTGTCTTGCTGGGGTGACATAAAACTGGCAAAGGCCTTGTAAAGCGTACCCCTGCCAGTGCTGGACAAGCTGCTTGCTTGCCTACTCTCCCTCGCAACTTGTCCCGCAGAACTACGCACTCTGCCGCTAGCGCTGTCAGAAGGGAAATACTGTTTCAGCTTTTGCACCAGGGCCTGCTGGTATTCATGCATTCTCACACTCCTTTCCTCTCCAGGGATGAGAGTGGAAAGATTTTGCTTGTACCGTGGGTCCAGGAGAGTGAACACCCAGTAATCGGTGCTGGAATAAATTCTTTGAACGCGAGGGTCACGGGATAGGCAGCCTAGCATGAAATCTGCCATATGCGCCAGAGTCCCAACTCACAAGCATTCACTCCCCTCACTGGCCTGACTCTTCCTCCTCCAACTCCACCAACTCTTCTTCTTCTGCCCATACACGCTGAACAGTGATGGACTGCACATTGCTCCCCTCTTCTGTCTCGCCAACATTCTCCTCTTCCTCCTCATCCTCCTCCACCTCCTTCGATATGCGCTGAGAAACAGACCTGAGGGTGCTTTGGCTATCAACAAGGGAATCTTCTTCCCCCATCTCTTGTGACAAGCGCAAATCTTCCGACTTCATACTGACCAGAGAGTTTTTCAACAGGCCAAGCAGCGGGATGGTGAGGCTGATGATGGCGGCATCGCCGCTGACCATCTGTGTTGACTCCTCAAAGTTACTCAGCACCTGACAGATATCAGGCATCCACGTCCACTCCTCATTGTAGACTTGAGGAAGCTGACTGACCTGACTACCATTTCTGGTGGAAGTTGACATCCGGCAGTCTACAATCACTCTGCGCTGCTGGTAAACTCTGGATAACATGGTTAATGTTGAATTCCACCTCGTGGGCACGTCGCACAACAGTCGGTGAGCGGGCAGTTGGAGGTGGCGCTGCGCTGCCCTGAGACTTCCTGAAATGCGCACAGATACGTCGCACCTTCGTGAGCAAATCAGACAGATTGGGGTATGTCTTGAGGAACCGCTGAACTATGAGATTTAACACATGCGCCAGGCATGGCACATTTGTCAGTCTGCCGAGTTACAGAGCCGCCACCAGGTTACGGCCGTTGTCACACACAACCATGCCTGGCTTCAGGTTCAGCGGTGCCAGCCACAGATCAGTCTGCGCCGTGATTCCCTGTAATAGCTCTTGGGCGGTGTGCCTTTTATCGCCTAGACTCAGCAGTTTGAGCACCGCCTGCTGTCGCTTAGCGACGGCACTGCTGCTGTGCCTAGAGCTACCGACTGATGGCGCCATGCCCACGGATAGTAATTCGGAAGAGGAGGTGGAGGAGGAGTGGGAGGAGGAGGAGGCATAGTAGGCCTGAGAGACCTGGGCCGAGGCAGGCCCTGCAATCCTTGGTGTCGGCAGTATATGAGCAGCCTCAGGGTCAGTCTCGGTCCCAGCCTCCACCAAGTTAACCCAATGTGCCGTCAGCGATATATATAGTGGCCCTCCCCGGCAGCACTTGTCCACATGTCCGTGGTCAGGTGGACCTTGTCAGAAACGGCGTTGGTCAGGGCACGGATGATGTTGTCTGACACGTGCTGGTGCAGGGCTGGGACGGCACATCGGGAAAAGTAGTGGCGGCTGGGGACCGAACATCAAGGGGCGGCGGTTGCCATGAGGTTGTGAAAGGCCTCGGTCTCTACCAGCCTATAGGGCAGCATCTCCAGGCTCAGTAATTTGGAGATGTGGACGTTGAGGGTTTGGGCGTGTGGGTGGGTTGCACTGTACTTCCTCTTGCGCTCCAGCGTCTGGGGTATGGAGAGCTGAATGCTGCGCATGGAGACATTGGTGGATGCTGTGGAGGATCGTGGAGGCGAAGGTGTGGTTTTCGCACGGGAGGTGTTTGGGCCGAGGGCTGACTAGCAGAGGCAGCAGATGACACAGGGGAAGGAGCAGTGGTGTGCCCGGCCGAAGGTGAACGGCCTTGGTTCCATTGAGTGGGATGTTTAGCATTCATATGCCTGCGCATACTGGGGGTGGTTAAGCTGGTAGTGGTGGAACCCCTGCTGATCCTGGTGTGGCACAGGTTGCACACCACAGTCAGTCGGTCATCCGGTATTTCTCTAAAGAACATCCAGACTTCCGAAAATCTAGCCCTCGCCACGGGAGCTTCACTACATGAAACATTTGGCGCTGATGCAACAGCTCTGGCCCTGCCTCTCCGTCTGGCCCCACCACTGCCTCTTCCAATCTATTCTCGTTGAGGACTTGCCTCCGTCTCAGAAGCACTGTGTTCACCCGGTCTATCAACCCAGCTTGGGTTTGTCACCTCATCATCCTCCGATCCCTCAGTCTGCCCGCCCCTGGACTTGACAACAATTTCACCACTGTCTGACAACCGCGTCTCCTCATCGTCTGACACCTCTTTACACACTTCTTCCACTAAATCAACAATGTCATCATCACCCACAGACTGCGACCGGTGGAAATCCTGGGCATCGGAAAAGAGCTCAGCAGCAACCGGACAAGTGGTTTGTGGGTCTTGGAAGGGTCCAGAAAACAGTTCCTTTGAGTATGCCGGTTCAAATGCCAAATTTTCCTGGGAGGGGGAAGACTGGGGGGAAGGAGGCTGAGGTGGAGAAGCTGGAGGAGTGCTGATTTCGGTGACATGGGTGGACTGCGTGGAAGACTGGTGGACAAATGGCTAGAAGCATTGTCCGCAATCCACGACATCACCTGTTCGCACTGTTCTGGCCTCAACAGTGCTCTACCACGAGTCCCAGTAACTTGAGACATGAACCTAGGGAGTGTAGCTCTGCGGCGTTTCCCTGCTCCCTCATCAGCAGGTGGCGTCTCTCCCCGCCCAGGACCACGGCCTCTGACCCCTGCATAAGTTGGACGCCCACGCCCTCGTCCTCTACCCCGAGCCCTCGGGTTCAACATTTTCAAAATTAAAGTGTAAACTGTAAATTTTTTGTGTGGTTTTTTTGTGTTTTTGTTTTAACAAAACGATGCTATCCTATTGCTATGGCTAGTTTCTAACCTACACTGACAGCACACAACTGGATTTTGTGCTGTGCCTGATAACTTTTAGTTTTGAAAAAAAGAAAAGAAAAGAAATAGCAGACTGTGCCTAATTCAATCAAACCCCTAATAAATTGTCCCACTTAGGTGTTTGAGATGGATATGTGTGTCACTAAGAGCTAAATAGAACATTCGCAAGTCTCCCAGCAAATTCGTCACAATATGGTACTAGCTGCACTACTAGTGCCAGCAAGGCCAGCCACAAGCAAATCAACAAAAAATAAAATATATAATGCTATTGTAGCGCTAAGAAGGCCTTTTTGGTTCTCGTATGGCTAGTTTCTAGCCTACACTGACAGCACACAACTGGATTTTGTGCTGTGCCTGATGACTTTGAGTTATAAAAAAAGAAAAGTAAAAAAAAAGAAAAAGTAGACTGTGCCTAATTAAATCAAACCCCTAATAAATTGTCCCACTTAGGTGTTTGAGATGGATATTGATTTTAGATGGACGTGGTCCCTTGGATAACAAATATAAGAAGATTACCACAGTCATGGAGCCTGGATCTATGCGTAAGTGTCCCCGGTATATCATGATGAATTTTCATGGTAGATTCCCTTTAACTCAACTTACTGCTGTGATGCTGTGACACATCAGCCCTACTACTCAGTTCCAGTTACTTGATGACTTCCAAATATGATGAGGATGAATGAATTCCCTAAAAATATTAGCAACTGTAAGAGGGATACCAGAACATCGTAGCCCATTTTCATTAGGTCTGTCCTGGGTCTCAAAGACCAATAGCTACAAAGTCAACATTTGTAAGCGATAGTTTTTTTTTCTACATAAAAAATGTACAGATTTTATTACGACCCCGTGCTCGCACCTAGTGACTAGGTGTATGCTTGCAGCTTTTGGACGAGCCACTGCCCGTTTTCCAGACTGTAGTGAGCCCTAGCCCACTTTGTTATAGCAAGCATACTAGCACTATCCTAACTTTACGTATTCCCCTGATGAGTGCGTACTTACCTCTGCACGAAACGCGTAGGGAAGAGATGTGAATATACAGTATAGCTTGAGGGCGCACTAGCCAATATAGGGGCAGATTTGGGACCACCCTTGTAAGGGCTGGGTGCAATACAAGGGAGCCAGGGACTCAGTTACAATAGGGACAATTAGGTCTCTACTGGATTAAACAATCCCTACCTCCGCGATCCCTGGAAGAAGACTGGTGAGATCTAACCTTTCTCATATTCTCCACCCCTTGTGCTTGGACTCTGTCTATGCATGCTCTCATGTTATGCTTCTGTCAAATTGCATGGTTATATGCTGACTACAGGACGCATTGTTGTCCGATTTGGTGTCTTCTTTCACTAGGTTATGTCACACTTGAGTGTTTTTTTTATATGCGGTGCTTTTTATATATATCAATTAAAGGTTAAGTTTTAATATTTGCTAGGCACCTTGATGATTTGATTACCCACAATCCAAATTTGGATATGGACTCCTATTAAAAAAAAAAAAAAAAAAAGCTCCAAAGAACTTCCTCACAGCAGCAGGTACCACCTCCTCCTCCCACTTCTCTGCGGGTGTCTAAAACTCAGATGATATACTGTCCAATATATTATGTGGGAGATTTGGCCCAGTAGAGACCGTGGTAGCGGGGTTTTGTGATGCAGTTCAAGACAGTGACACCAAGGTACAGTCCAAAACAGGTCTAGCCTGCGTTTATTTTAGGAGCAGGTACAAAATAAAACAGCCTTCACATTCAGGCATCAAACAAACAAAATCCTACCCGTCAGGGTGCTAACTAAACAGGGTTATTCTAACTCTCCACTAGAACATAAAATAAGTTGCTTCTCCAGACACAGAGGTCAGGGCTGTGCGCTGTCCAGCCTCCTTTCAGAGAGACAACGCTCTCAGCTCTGCTCAGCAGCTTTATGCAGCCTGATTAGGCTGCTCCCACCACCTGTGTCCAAGGTGCTGGACAAAACAAACTCAGCACTAAGGCCTTGCATAGTATGAAAACCTAGGGGAAACATACCGCCCATCCACAGTTAACCCCTTCAGTGTCTCACATATAATATATATATCTACAGGTTTGAGAGAAGAATAGCTGGCCCGAGTTGGTTCACCACAAAATGGTTTTTCAGGCTTGTATAAGACAGCAAACTTTCAGAGGGCTCTACCAGACTGGATTATGGTCTTACTCTGGGCATCAAGCTTCCTTCTTTCGTTCTACTGGGCCAACTCTACTAATATTTCTTTTCCCAGTGTTAGGCCTTTCTGACTACTTTCATAATCCACCCATCACTCTAGTCTCTACTTTGGGGCAATTGAACATCTATGCCACGAACATACAGCTATCTCCACCTCAATACCTCCCTACCGAACAACAGCCTCGCTCTTGGTAGTCTGATACCTCCCACAAGTTTAAGAACCGGTTTTGCATCCACAGAACAATGTTATTAACAAAACTGTACAAAACTCAACAACATGGAAATAATGTTAACATGTAAATGAGGTTTACGTTGGGCACTTATAATATGAAACAAGATGTTCATCTTGTTAAACACACCAGCCAGGGGGAAAGGTAAGGAAGGGATCATCTGTAAAGTCAATACTGGATAAAACTCATCACGTTGAGCCTGTAGACCTTGGCTTTTACCTGTTCCGATATCTCTTTACTAAGGTGTTCAGTATTGAGTAGCATTTGACTGATGACTATGTTAAATGTATGTTTGCTCATGACATGTGTTCTAGGTTTGGCTTGATCCATGCAGTGTTTACAAACCTCCTGCTATGGGCTAATGGCGTTCTATCAGAGTCCAAGCACCAGCTGAATGAACATAAGGAAAGGCTCATTACTCTTGGATTTTCGAACATAACAATGGGTAAGAAAATCATTAATACTACTACGACTATAGAATCCGCAAGATCATTCTAAAAAAAAACTTAACTCCAAAATTGATTGATGTTAATGTATAGCATGAATTATTGTCTATTACTATTTGAAACCCCATTGACTTACCAATGGATTTCGACCAAGTAAAAACTCTACAAGCAGGTGGCAAGGTGCGTGAGAGGTGGTATCATCAAAACATTGATTCCCAAACAGAACCTGCCATTTAAATTAACCCACCCAAAATAAATACTTCTTAAATCTATGCTTAAAAAGCATCGCCCTTATCCCTAAACGGTTCCTTTACTTGGCTGCAATGTTAAAAAATCAGTTTCAAAAAACTTATATGCAACTCACATGATGTTAGTCATTGAAACTAATTGAGTTATGCATATTAAAATTTACTGTTAGGATTGGTTACACAAAAGACAGGGGATAGTGTGCCCTGAGCTTGCCCCAACCTCTGTCCCTTCCTATAGCCCCCCCACGCTAAACCGTGGGGCGACTACTTGAAGACTCGAAATATTCTGGGTAAGTGTGGGAAGGGGAACACAAACAGACTGACAAACATAAAACATAAAAGAATCGTAAACAAGCCGGAGTCACAACTAGAGGGTACGTCAAAAGCAGAATCAGTAAGCAAAGAGTCAAAGTCCAAAACTAGCCGAGTTAGCAACAATATAGATACAGATACAGAGCAATACAAACTAGCAGCAACCAGGTGGAGAAAGGGATTTTCAAACACTGGCACTGGTGACTAGTGAAGCTGCAATTTATGCAGCCAGAACTCCACCTCCAGAATCTGATAGGAGCTGGACAGTTCCTGGGAATTAACCCCTCATGGTGCAGAACAACCAAGCACCAAGCAGAGGTTCAAAGTCCCAGCCCCTCCTAGACAGCGCGAGATCTTAGCAGCCGCTGCCCAGGACGAGAGGTGGAGTTTGCGCGGATACGCGCCGGGGTACGGAGAACGCTGCTGGTACCACCAGAAGAACCAGAAGTCCCAGCAATCTCTCTAGCGAACCTGACAGTACCCCCCCCCCTGACGGGGGGCCTTCGGACCCCTAGATCTTAAAGATGGCTTCTGAGGGTTGGCCTGATGGAATAACCTGAGTAACCGTGGAGCATGAACATCTCTAGCCGGAACCCAAGACCTATCCTCAGGACCAAAACCCTTCCAATGGACCAGGTACTGCAGGGAGTTACCTACCCATCTGGAATTCACCACTTTTTCCACTTCAAATTCCAGATTCCCCTCCACAATAGATGGAGAAGGAGGGTCAGGAAGAGGCAAAACAGGCTCAACATACCGCTTCAAAAGACTCTTATGGAAGGTGTTATGGACCCGCCACCCTGCTGGAAGTGTAATCTTGAAGGAAACCGGGTTAACCATATGAGTAACAACAAACGGACCCACAAACCTGGGCGCAAACTTCAAAGAGGGGACCTTCAATTTAAGGTTTTTCGTGGACAACCACACTTTATCCCCCACCACAAACGTATCCGAGTTAGTGAGCCTTCTTTCAGTCTGTTGGACCATAGAATTTTGTGCTCTCCGAATATTCTCCCGAACTTGTGACCAGAGCGAGCGCAACTTGGATGCAACAGCTTCCGCTCGAGGAATATTAGAGACCGGCACAGATGAAAAAGAGAAACGAGGATGAAAACCATAATTGCAGAAAAACGGAGATACCTGTGTGGACGAACTACAGTGGTTATTAATAGCAAATTCTGCCAACGGAAGGAATTTCACCCACTGGTCCTGACTGTCCGAGACAAAGAGTCGCAGATATTGAATCATCTCCTGATTCATTCTCTCGGACTGACCATTAGACTCAGGATGAAACGCTGAGGAGAACGACAGATTAACTTCCAGTCTAGAACAAAATGCTCGCCAAAATTTGGAAACAAATTGTACGCCCCTATCAGACACAATATCATCTGGTATACCATGGAGGCGTACAATGTTCTGTATAAACAAATCAGCCAATTCTTCAGCTGAAGGTAACTTTTTTAATGGAACAAAGTGTCCCATCTTGGAGAAACGGTCCACTACCACCCAAATCACTGTATAGCCTTGAGATGCTGGCAGATCAGTGACAAAATCCATTGACACTTTAGACCATGGCCTGGTGGGAACTGGAAGCGGAAGAAGAGGCCCCTCAGGACGTCTCCTGGGAGTCTTTCCTCGCGCACAGACCTGACAGGCTTGGACAAATGCGTGCACATCATTAGTCATGTGAGGCCACCAGTAACTTCTCTTTAAGAGATCCAAGGTACTCCGCATTCCCGGATGACCTGCCAATACTGAGCAATGCGTCTCCTCCAACACTCTCAAACGACAAGAAAGAGGAACAAATAATTTGCCTTCCGGAAGGTCTTTGGGTGCAGATCTTTGTCCTGCTAAAATTTGAGAGGAGAGGTGGGAGGAGACAGCTGCCAACACAACACCTGGAGACAAAATATTACTGTCCGTAGTCGCTGGAAGCTCAGGAGTCCCGAAGCTACGGGACAAGGCATCAGCCTTCACATTTTTTGACCCAGGTCGGTAGGTGACCACAAAATTAAAGCGAGAGAAAAACAAGGCCCACCTAGCCTGACGTGAGTTCAAACGCTTAGCAGTATCCAAATATACTAAGTTCTTATGATCTGTGAGCACAGTTATCGGATGAAGAGCTCCTTCCAAAAAGTGTCGCCAGACTTCAAATGCCCACTTAATGGCAAGGAGCTCTCGATTACCAATATCATAATTCCTCTCACAAGAGGAAAACTTTCTAGAGAAATATGCACAGGGCCTAAGTCTGGTGAGAGTGGAGGACCCCTGAGACAACACTGCACCTACTCCTACCTCGGAGGCATCCACCTCCACAACAAACGGTAGAGAGAGGTCAGGTTGAACCAAGACTGGGGCTGACGAGAATGCCGCTTTTAAAGTTTCAAACGCTGAGCAAGCGGCAGGGGACCAGTTGTTTGGATCAGCACCCTTACGGGTTAGATCCGTGAGGGGTTTGGCGATCACAGAAAAGTTCTTTATAAAGTTCCGATAATAGTTAGCGAAACCTAAAAATCGTTGTAGGGCCTTAAGATTGGTAGGCCGAACCCAGTCCGTGAGCGCCTGAACCTTACTCGGATCCATCTGTACATCAGAGGGAGTCACAACATAACCTAAGAAGGAAACCTTCTGGACGCAAAAAACACACTTTTCCAGCTTAGCGAAGAGGTGGTTTTTGCGCAACCTGGTAAGTACTTGGCGGAGGTGTTGCTGGTGAGAAACCATATCAGGAGAGAAAATCAAAATATCGTCTAGATAAACCACCATAAACACACCGATGTAATCATGAAAGATGGAGTTCATAAACCCTTGAAAAACCGCTGGGGCATTACTCAAACCAAAGGGCATAACCAGGTATTCAAAGTGTCCCAAAGGTGTATTAAATGCGGTTTTCCACTCATCCCCTTCTCGGATCCGAATAAGAGTCAAAGTCCAAAACTAGCCGAGTTAGCAACAATATAGATACAGATACAGAGCAATACAAACTAGCAGCAACCAGGTGGAGAAAGGGATTTTCAAACACTGGCACTGGTGACTAGTGAAGCTGCAATTTATGCAGCCAGAACTCCACCTCCAGAATCTGATAGGAGCTGGACAGTTCCTGGGAATTAACCCCTCATGGTGCAGAACAACCAAGCACCAAGCAGAGGTTCAAAGTCCCAGCCCCTCCTAGACAGCGCGAGATCTTAGCAGCCGCTGCCCAGGACGAGAGGTGGAGTTTGCGCGGATACGCGCCGGGGTACGGAGAACGCTGCTGGTACCACCAGAAGAACCAGAAGTCCCAGCAATCTCTCTAGCGAACCTGACAGTACCCCCCCCCCTGACGCGGGGCCTTCGGACCCCTAGATCTTAAAGATGGCTTCTGAGGGTTGGCCTGATGGAATAACCTGAGTAACCGTGGAGCATGAACATCTCTAGCCGGAACCCAAGACCTATCCTCAGGACCAAAACCCTTCCAATGGACCAGGTACTGCAGGGAGTTACCTACCCATCTGGAATTCACCACTTTTTCCACTTCAAATTCCAGATTCCCCTCCACAATAGATGGAGAAGGAGGGTCAGGAAGAGGCAAAACAGGCTCAACATACCGCTTCAAAAGACTCTTATGGAAGGTGTTATGGACCCGCCACCCTGCTGGAAGTGTAATCTTGAAGGAAACCGGGTTAACCATATGAGTAACAACAAACGGACCCACAAACCTGGGCGCAAACTTCAAAGAGGGGACCTTCAATTTAAGGTTTTTCGTGGACAACCACACTTTATCCCCCACCACAAACGTATCCGAGTTAGTGAGCCTTCTTTCAGTCTGTTGGACCATAGAATTTTGTGCTCTCCGAATATTCTCCCGAACTTGTGACCAGAGCGAGCGCAACTTGGATGCAACAGCTTCCGCTCGAGGAATATTAGAGACCGGCACAGATGAAAAAGAGAAACGAGGATGAAAACCATAATTGCAGAAAAACGGAGATACCTGTGTGGACGAACTACAGTGGTTATTAATAGCAAATTCTGCCAACGGAAGGAATTTCACCCACTGGTCCTGACAAAGAGTCGCAGATATTGAATCATCTCCTGATTCATTCTCTCGGACTGACCATTAGACTCAGGATGAAACGCTGAGGAGAACGACAGATTAACTTCCAGTCTAGAACAAAATGCTCGCCAAAATTTGGAAACAAATTGTACGCCCCTATCAGACACAATATCATCTGGTATACCATGGAGGCGTACAATGTTCTGTATAAACAAATCAGCCAATTCTTCAGCTGAAGGTAACTTTTTTAATGGAACAAAGTGTCCCATCTTGGAGAAACGGTCCACTACCACCCAAATCACTGTATAGCCTTGAGATGCTGGCAGATCAGTGACAAAATCCATTGACACTTTAGACCATGGCCTGGTGGGAACTGGAAGCGGAAGAAGAGGCCCCTCAGGACGTCTCCTGGGAGTCTTTCCTCGCGCACAGACCTGACAGGCTTGGACAAATGCGTGCACATCATTAGTCATGTGAGGCCACCAGTAACTTCTCTTTAAGAGATCCAAGGTACTCCGCATTCCCGGATGACCTGCCAATACTGAGCAATGCGTCTCCTCCAACACTCTCAAACGACAAGAAAGAGGAACAAATAATTTGCCTTCCGGAAGGTCTTTGGGTGCAGATCTTTGTCCTGCTAAAATTTGAGAGGAGAGGTGGGAGGAGACAGCTGCCAACACAACACCTGGAGACAAAATATTACTGTCCGTAGTCGCTGGAAGCTCAGGAGTCCCGAAGCTACGGGACAAGGCATCAGCCTTCACATTTTTTGACCCAGGTCGGTAGGTGACCACAAAATTAAAGCGAGAGAAAAACAAGGCCCACCTAGCCTGACGTGAGTTCAAACGCTTAGCAGTATCCAAATATACTAAGTTCTTATGATCTGTGAGCACAGTTATCGGATGAAGAGCTCCTTCCAAAAAGTGTCGCCAGACTTCAAATGCCCACTTAATGGCAAGGAGCTCTCGATTACCAATATCATAATTCCTCTCACAAGAGGAAAACTTTCTAGAGAAATATGCACAGGGCCTAAGTCTGGTGAGAGTGGAGGACCCCTGAGACAACACTGCACCTACTCCTACCTCGGAGGCATCAACCTCCACAACAAACGGTAGAGAGAGGTCAGGTTGAACCAAAACTGGGGCTGACGAGAATGCCGCTTTTAAAGTTTCAAACGCTGAGCAAGCGGCAGGGGACCAGTTGTTTGGATCAACACCCTTACGGGTTAGATCCGTGAGGGGTTTGGCGATCACAGAAAAGTTCTTTATAAAGTTCCGATAATAGTTAGCGAAACCTAAAAATCGTTGTAGGGCCTTAAGATTGGTAGGCCGAACCCAGTCCGTGAGCGCCTGAACCTTACTCGGATCCATCTGTACATCAGAGGGAGTCACAACATAACCTAAGAAGGAAACCTTCTGGACGCAAAAAACACACTTTTCCAGCTTAGCGAAGAGGTGGTTTTTGCGCAACCTGGTAAGTACTTGGCGGAGATGTTGCTGGTGAGAAACCATATCAGGAGAAAAAAATCAAAATATCGTCTAGATACACCACCATAAACACACCGATGTAATCATGAAAGATGGAGTTCATAAAGCCTTGAAAAACCGCTGGGGCATTACTCAAACCAAAGGGCATAACCAGGTATTCAAAGTGCCCCAAAGGTGTATTAAATGCGGTTTTCCACTCATCCCCTTCTCGGACCCGAATCAGGTTATAAGCCCCTCTGAGATCTAATTTAGAGAAAACTTGGGCCCCAGAAACCTGATTTAAGAGATCCGGGATCAAGGGGAGGGGACCTGAGTTTTTTACCGTGATCTTATTTAATTCTCGATAGTCAATACACGGCCGTAAACCACCATCTTTTTTCTCCACAAAAAAGAACCCGGCCCCAGTGGGCGACTCAGAGGGACGAATATGTCCGATTGCCAAACTCTCATCAATATAACTCCTCAGTGCCTCCCGTTCTGGTACCGACAAGTTATATATACGACCCTTTGGCAATCTAGCATCAGGAAGAAGGTCAATTTTACAATCAAACTCCCTGTGAGGAGGAAGGACTTGGGACAAGGGTTTTGAAAACACATCTGAGTAGTCCGAGAGAAAACCTGGAAGACCCTGATCTTCCGTCACTACTGTACATAGTGAAACTCTGGTCAGGTGCTCCTTACAGAGAGGACCCCAATGAACCAGCTCCAGAGCTTCCCAATTAATTACCGGATTATGGATCCGGAGCCAGGGTAGACCAAGAATGACATTTTCAGACAGGTTTTCCATAACTAGAAAAGAACACCATTCTTCATGCATAGCTCCTACCATAAGCTTTATCTGCGGGGTTCGGAATTTGATCAACCCTGCCTGTAGAGGGGTCAAATCCGCACCCGACATCTGGATAGGAGTGGACAATGGAATCAATGACATGCAAAACTGAGAGACAAAATTATAATCGATTAAATTAGTTGCAGCACCTGAATCCAAAAAGGCGCGACCAGTGCAGGAAACAGACTGAAACTTAACCGTACAAGGTAAATACATTCTAGACACAATAGGGAGTACCTGAGCTCCTAAGCAGTCCCCCCGACTACTGCTTAGGAGCGGAAGTTTTCCTGCTGCTGCCTCTTGGAACAGGTGTTGATCTGATGATCAGGACTTCCACAGTAGAAACAAAGATGGCGTCTTATTCGATGTTGCTTCCGCTGTGCAGGAGAGATGCTATCCAGCTCCATGGATTCCAATTCTGGACTACCTGGAGACGGACTGGCCGCTGGCTGACAGTCCGAGGACACCCGAGGTGATCGCCTGGATCTTAGGCGACGATCAACTCGGATGACCAGAGTCATAGCATCATCTAATGTCTGAGGCTCGGCATAAGCTAAGACTAAGTCCTGTACTCGGTCTGACAGTCCGGACATAAATTGGTCTTTTAGGGCGCAGTCATTCCATTGAGAGTCAGTCACATACTGTCTGAACTGGGCACAATAATCTTCTGCTTTCCGTTTTCCCTGACACAGAGAT
This sequence comes from Engystomops pustulosus, assembly GCA_019512145.1. Classification (NCBI taxonomy): domain Eukaryota; kingdom Metazoa; phylum Chordata; class Amphibia; order Anura; family Leptodactylidae; genus Engystomops; species Engystomops pustulosus. The sequence continues at coordinate 24,652,894 of CM033641.1, forward strand.
CTAAGGTGGGAAACTGCAAGTGCTCGGCGGTCAGGTTCGTCATAAATCTGGCCTAAAGCAGAAAAGAAGCGTCAAGAGAAGAACGGGATGGAGAGTCAGGTGGGAGAGAAAAAGCCCAATTTTGCGGATCCCCACGCAACAGGGAAATTACCACGCCCACCCTTTGAATCTCTGTGCCCGATGAACGAGGGCGTAAAGAAAAGTAAAGTTTACAGCCCTCCCGAAATGAAAAAAATTTCTTACGGTCACCAAAAAACACGTCAGGGAGAGGAACCTTAGGTTCAGGCGTGAGTGGCAGTGGATCCTGCGGTGATGTCTGCCATGGAACCTGCATAGATTCCTGAATTTGGAGACGGGAAGCTAGATCCTGAACAAGCTGAGTTAGGGTCTGGACCTGAGCGACCACAGCTGACAAAGGCTCCATGGAAGGAGAGAATGTAGCAGGTCGGATACAGGATGCAGACCTATGTGTGGCCAGTGTTTCTGTTAGGATTGCCAAAAGACAGGGGATAGTGTGCCCTGAGCTTGCCCCAACCTCTGTCCCTTCCTATAGCCCCCCCACGCTAAACCGTGGGGCGACTACTTGAAGACTCGAAATATTCTGGGTAAGTGTGGGAAGGGGAACCAAAAACAGACTGACAAACATAAAACATAAAGAATCGTAACAAGCCGGAGTCACAACTAGAGGGTACGTCAAAAGCAGAATTAGTAAGCAAAGAGAGTCAAAGTCCAAAACTAGCCGAGTTAGCAACAATATAGATACAGATACAGAGCAATACAAACTAGCAGCAACCAGGTGGAGAAAGGGATTTTCAAACACTGGCACTGGTGACTAGTGAAGCTGCAATTTATGCAGCCAGAACTCCACCTCCAGAATCTGATAGGAGCTGGACAGTTCCTGGGAATTAACCCCTCATGGTGCAGAACAACCAAGCACCAAGCAGAGGTTCAAAGTCCCAGCCCCTCCTAGACAGCGCGAGATCTTAGCAGCCGCTGCCCAGGACGAGAGGTGGAGTTTGCGCGGATACGCGCCGGGGTACGGAGAACGCTGCTGGTACCACCAGAAGAACCAGAAGTCCCAGCAATCTCTCTAGCGAACCTGACATTTACTTTCTGTTTATCCTTCTGTTTCTGTTATCTCATTGAGCACTTAATGTCATGTGACCAGGGTGATGTCATCTAAAGTCCTTTACCCAGTAAGATTTTCAATTCCTACCCCATGTATGGATCTGATCACATGAAATCACAGCATGTGAGGATGGGGAGGAGTAGAAGTCCATGGAGGCTGCTAGGATTTCATGTGATCAGATACATACATGGGGTAGACATTTCTAATCTTACTGGGTAAAGGACATTAGATGATATCACCCTGGTCACATGGCATGCTGAGAAGAGGTTTGGAACACGGAGAGCAGTAGATTGGAGTGCCAGCTGAGCAGTACATGCCCCCTCTGATGCCAGGTTAGATAACATAAAGTTGATTTATGGTGATGTAAGGGAAACAATTTTTAGCTAAAAGAAGGGTGTCAGTTAGTTAATAGGGCTCTATGGGTACCTGTCACTGCCTGTATTTGTGAAAATTTGGTAAAAGGTTCTCTTTGAAGAGCTACAAGGTATTCTGTAGTACTGTATAGTCCAATCTAATTGGAAGGACCACATAAAGATAATCTGTCACCAGCATATTCACCATTAAATAACAGCCCCCTCTTATAGGGTATGAGATACCTTTTTGGACACTTCAGATGGCACCATCATTGGCCCATGTGCACAAACATTGGGATTCTGTCTTCATTATGACCAGAGATACTATTTGTTGAAAGCTGAGATTCTTAACTTTAAAACAGCACCAGAAGCAAAGTTCTAGGTGCTATGGAGCCAATATTAGTGAAAGCAGAATTTTTAATCCGCCCTCCAGCCTCTCATCATAATTATAGTGGTAATGTGTGACCACAAATTTGCCTATAGATGCCACCTTATTGCACTATTCATAATATTGCACTCTTATGTAATGCAGACTGGTCCCCTGGAAACATTAGAAGTGATTCAGGTTCTACAATTCAAGTTAACTCCTTTTTTTTCTTTATAGATGACCATACCCCAGAATGCAACTGCACATCCAATGTATGCTCCATCTTTTCACAAGGCATATACTACCTGTACCCGTTCACTATTGAGTACCATATATTGGCCTCCACCATGCTCTATGTCCTATGGAAGAACATTGGACGAACAGTAAAGCATCACCAGCAGCAGAAGATCCACTTTAAGTTCCATGGTATAACAGCTGGCACCATCATGGGCTTAATCGTTCTCACAACCACCATTGCCGTCTTGGTTGTGTATCTCATTCAGATCGGACGTTCGAAGAGCAAGAGTGAGTCGGCCCTCACCATGTTTTACGTATTTGCCATTACGGTGCTGACACTTATGTGCACGGCAGGGATCATCGGTCTTTTCATATACAGATTGGAAAATAAGTCATTGGATGACAGTGAGAGCCCGGCCAAGAAATTAGACTCGGATCTTCTTGTAGGTTCTGCATGTGGTTCTTGGCTCATCTCTTGGGGTTCTATATTGGCCATTATCTGTGCCGAGACCCATCCAGATTATGCATGGTACAACTTACCTTATTCTATCCTAGTTATCATTGAAAAATACATCCAAAATCTATTTATAATTGAGTGTATACACCGGAAAGAAGAGGAGCCTATGGATGGGCGGACGATTGAAAGGATATTTTCCATGTCTAACAGAAGTACATTGTCCCTTACCCCTTCGTATGAGGTTTTCAATGAATCGGTCACTATTTGTAACAAGGAGTTCCCTTACATGTCAAACTCAGAACTGTCTCTGGGAGACGCCTCCGCAGAGGACAAGAAGAATCAAGAGAACAATAACTCCATTAGATTGGCTCCATCCATCATAGCGATGCAAGCGACTAGGTCGGCAAAACTCAACAAGAAAAGGAGAATTCTCAAAAACATTGCTGCATTCCTCTTCCTATGCAACATTTCGGTATGTTTTTCACCCTTCGTTGGTTTGTCCATTCAGTCTTCTGCTTAAAGAAGGCATTTCGCGAAAGATTTGGCTTATTGATAATGTCTGTGATGTAACTAGAAGCAGAAGTCTTCTTCTTGATGGGTTTGTTCATGAATTATAAGCTACGTTCTGGTTTTCTGTTACACCAAGTGACTAGGATTTTCTGGATCCTACAGGCTGGTATGTGTGGAGTTGATGAAGGTCTCTCTATGCATGAGACTCACTTTAGACCTCATAAAGGGGATGTCCAACCAAAGGCCAACAGAAATGTGCATTCATATCATGTGTTCCTCCATTTCCAGAGGTGGTCACTCCATGTCTTCTGTTAACACAGTCATGTGATGGACTATAATGGTCTCCTGTCATAAACAGGATGTCAGCTGACACGTGTAAGATGAAAACCACAAGGGGCCATCATTGGAAGTGAAGGAGCTGAGAACAGTAAATACAACTTTATTGTTCTTATAAAGGTATGACACTTGATGAGGTACCATCAAAATCCATCATGATAAACCAGGGACACTTACTCATAGATCCAGGCACCGTGACTGTGGTAATCTTCTTATATTTGTTATCCATGGTCTCCTTCCTTCTAAAAACTTTTATAATTAGCCTGAAGAGTTCTAGGGGGGTGTTTCCGGAGCCCCTCAGTGCAGTTACGATGAGCAAAGGAGTCTCAAGAGAGGAGACATGTTCTGCTTATTGTAACAGCCTGTGAATATACAACACTAAGGGGCTTGGGCAACACCCCCAGAGCCCTTTTGGCTTATTGGCATTATTTTAAAAGTTGATTTTTAGAAAGGAAAAGGCCATGGATAACAAATATAAGCCTAGAAGCACTGTCATGGGACCTGGATCTACGAGTAACTGTCCCTGGTTTATCATGTTTCATTTTGATGGTAGATTTTTTTTTTAAGGGAACCTGTCACCACATTTTCACAAATATAGCTAGAGATAAGTTCCCATAGAGCTCTATTCACTAGCACACACCCTTCTGTTAGCTAAAGATTGTTTCCTTTACATCTACATAAATCAACGTTATGTTATATTACCTGGCATCAGAGGGGGCATGTCCTGCTTGGCTGGCCTCTCCCATCTACTCCTCTCCATGTCTCATGCTTCTTCCCAACATGCTATGTGACCAGGATGATGTAATCCTGTAATCCAGTGAAGTCCTTTACTGAGTAAGATGTCTGCCCCATGTATGTATCTGATCACATGAAATCATAGCATGCCTCAATGGACTTCAGCTGCTCCCCATGCCTCAATTGAGGCATGCTGTTATTCTTTGATATGTTATGTAATCAGGTACATACATGGGGTAGACATTGCTTAAAAGCATTAGATGACATCACCTTGGTCACATGACATTAAAGGAAACCTACCACTTGAAGTGGCAGGTTTCAGATGGAAATACCGTGCACCAGCTCAGGGTGAGCTGGTGCCGGTGCTTATTCTTGTTAGTGTTTTAAACCGCGGTATCATACATAGCCGCGCGCACAGTAAGCGCTGAGCGTGTACCTCCCTGCGCCGGCTATAAAGTTTAAAAAATGTTTTAAACCGCGATACCGCGGTTTAAAACACTAACAGGAATAAGCACCGGCACCAGCTCACCCTGAGCTGGTGCTCGGTATTTCCATCTGAAACCTGCCACTTGAAGTGGTAGGTTTCCTTTAAGTGCTCTATGATGTAACAGAGCTCTCTCTCTCTCAATGTTCCATACAGCAGTATGTCCTAGCAGTGAGACCTGTCAATCAGGAACAAGGAGGCAGGGCACTGCATGCAATGATTTTTTTTTAACATTGCAGTCATGGAAAGGAACCATTTAGGGATAAGGGCAATGCTTTTTAATAGTTTTTAATTGAGAATCATTTTGGGTTGGTTAATTTAAATGGCAGGTTCTCTTTAAACATGAAAAAAGAAATTGACTTCCTCTACACACACTGGGAGCTAGGTGAATTTGGAGTCACAATGAGACTGGAATGCAGCTTATAACTCAACTCATCAGTAAGTTTTGTGGCCTATATCAGATTTTAATTACTATATATATATAAAATTTTTACGCAAATTATTGAATGGATTTTTTATCATCTCACCTTTTAAAAAAAGGAGCTATCCATAGGATAAAAAAGGAAAATATTACAATTTTTAGAGTCTCTGTAACACACACAAAAGACATTGGGGGTCATTTACTAAGGGCCCGATTCGCGTTTTCCCAACGTGCTACCCGAATATTTCCGATTTGCGCCGATTTTCCCTGAATTGCCCTGGGATTTTGGCGCACGCGATCGGTTTGTGGCGCATCGGCGCCGGCATGCACGCGACGGAAATCGGGGGCCGTGGCCGAACGGTAACCCGACGGATTCGGAAAAACCGCCTCATTTAAAAAAAAAAATTGGTCGCACGGGCCATACTCACATGCACCATGATGAAGACGATGAACTCCGGGGCATCTCAGCGGACCTCGGCGCAGCAGCGCCACCTGGTGGACATCGGGTGCAGGACCTTCATGAATCGCCGGAAGACCCGAACGCTCGTCAGAGAAGCCGCCGCTGGAACGCGAATGGACCGGGTAAGTAAATGTGCCCCATTATTCTCTGTGAAACTCATTTACAGCTTTGCTGTGTAGACTTTTACATGGTCTGCAGAGTCATTTTATTGACGTTATAGTAAGTGGTTTCAAGTTACACAAATTGGCATCAAAAGGGACAATTCTATTTATTCGTTTCAAGTCTCCAGCCTCTTTTTAAAGGGGTCGGACCAAGCTTACAAGTCTATTACCTGTCTACAGGATGGGTTATAGTTGTCAGATCATTGATTCTCTATTATCAGGAGGAGTAAGTTTCTGTCGTGGCTACATTTATCTGTAAGAGGCTGCTCAACTGCTATATTCATCTGACTTAGGCTACATTCACAAAAACGTATGGGAGGGCGTATATCCACCCGCATATTTGCGGCTGGATATAAGTTCCCCATAGGCATCTATGCCGCCTGCTCGAGCCATGGGCGCAAAAAAGTTAGAGCATGTTATAGAGCAGGAGGAGCTGAGTAGATTGTAGTTAGTGTCCTATCAACAGGCAGCATGTTATAGTGCAGGAGGAGCTGAGCATATTGTACATAGTGTCCTATCTGCAGATAGCATGTTATAGAGCAGGAGGAGCTGAGTAGATTTTACATAGTGTCCTATCTGCAGATAGCATGTTATAGAGCAGGAGGAGCTGAGCAGATTGTACATGGAGTGCTCATAAAAGCAATCAGAGTATGGAACTCGCTTGCACAGAATCTTGTAAAGGTTGATACAAGAGGCTCATGCATTAAAGGGGTTGTCCACTTTCAGCAAATAATTGATATTTGTGTAAAGAAAAGTTAAACAATTTTACAATATACTTTGTGAATCAATTCCTCACACTTTTCTAGATCTCTGCTTGCTGTCCTGTGCACGGCTCGTTAGTGTTACATGGCTCTGATTACTCTCTGTGGTATAATAAGCAGTGCACCTGTGGGACATCACAAGACCATGGACACATTTCGATCCAGTGGAAATTGAACATTGAAGCTTTTTACAGCAGGACAGCAAGCAGAGATCTAGAAAACCTCAAGGAATTGATACAAAAAGTATATTGGAAAATAGTATAACTTTGCATTAAACGAACAATATCAATTATTTGCTGAAAGTGGACGACTCCTTTAAATTGTAAATGGGATGTTGATTCATGGATTGATTTAAAAATGTGTTCTTGGGGTGGAATCTTGTAATGTTGGGCGATTGGCATCTGCACTCCTGTGAGGGCGCGTTCACACTTTCCGCTAGCGCCGCGTTCATACCGCGACGCTAGCGCACAGGGGGCGGAGTTTGGGGCGATCGCATATGCGTTTCCAGAGAAACGCATGCGATCGGGTTATCAATCGCCTGCGTTTCCCGGGAAACGCATATGCGATCGGCCCGAGCCCCGCCCACTGTGCGCTAGCGTCGCGTTATGAACGCGGCGCTAGCGGAACATGTGAACACGCCCTGAATCTGCATGGCAGGAATATAGGTTGAACATGTGTTTTTATTTAACTGTAATGATGAAGCACACAGACAGCAAATGGTAACTGTAAAAAACATGTGACCCCTGCTCATAAGAGCACCCCCTCTTATATCTCTGCAAAATCAGTAATTGAGAGCAATGTCATTCAATTGTATATTGATAGACAGCAGGAGACATAAAGCAGGTAATAGCCCCCCTAAGTGCACGTTCACACGAAGCATTGTGGTTGTGTTTTCATTGCATTTTGAAACGCATTGCAACAGAGGTGATTTGTCTAATTACATTACTGTTACCATTTGTTAACACATGTGTTAACTAATTTGTTAACACCACATTCACAATGCGTTTTATAAACACAGATGTTAACAGTAATAAGGCAGATCCCCTCTCCTCAACAGGTGTAATGCACTTCAAAACACGACCAAAACGCAACATGTGAACGCGGCCTAATCCTCTCCAGACTTGTCACATAGGTCGGCTTATAACTGTGGCTTTTTGTCTTACAAAGCTCTTTTCTTCCTTCACTTCCCTACTAAACTGACCATTACTCATAAACTTGACCTGAATGTATCTTCGATTTTCAAGTTGGACTGCAGTCCACTAAATCATTAAATTATGTGTGCCCATAAAAGTCTACGAAGAGGGTAGGAGGCGGCAGGAAGGAGGGGCCTAGTTAGAGAGAGTCAATTGCAAGTTTGCTATCCCACCAGTCTGAATTAGTCACTTATATACTGACCAGTACTGCTCTACAATGTCCTACATGCTGCTGTTGTAGCTTTTAAATAATCTCCTCTTTTCTCTGTGATAACGGAGAATTAGGGACAAAGCCTAAGGCCCCTCCCACACTTGCGTTGCAGATAACGTCAGAGTTTGATCAGGGTGCGATCAGGGTTTGGTCAGTAACAAACGGACATTTTCCATCAGAGTGCAATCAGTTTTCAGTCAGAGTTTGTTCAGTGTCTCAGTTTTTCACGCGCCTTTTCAATGCGATTTCAATGCAATTGCAATGCGTTTTTCACGCGCAGAAAATGCGTGTGAAAAGGACTCAGGATTGAGCTCTATCTTTTCTATGGCAATTGATGCGTGAAAAACGCATTGCACTTGCATTGCACTTGCATGTGTCTCAGAGGGCAATGCGTTTTTGAAGCATCTCCATAGACTTGTATGACGCGTGTGTGCGTGAAAAAAATGCAAGTCTGAAAAGACCCATTGAATACAATGGGGCAGATTTATCAAGCAGTCTGAAAGTCAGAATATTTCCAATTGCCCATGGCAACCAATCACAGCTCCCCTTTAAAATATTCATGAGCACTGGTGAAATGAAAGCTGAGCTGTGATTGGTTGCCATGGGCAACTGGAAATATTCTGACTTTCAGACTGCTTGATAAATCTGCCCCAATGGGTCAGAGTGCAATGCAAGTTCTGCGTGTGCAGAAAACACGCGTGAAAAATGCAAGTGTGAAAGGGGCCTAAGAAGGGGAAAACCTGCACACAATGCAAGACACAAGGCATATAATGGCTAGGCAGAGTACACAAAAATGGCAGCTTATCATCCGGAAAGTTACCGTATGTAGACTCTATTTACTGTAGAATCTACCATCAAAATCAAACACGGATAAACCAGGGACACTTACTCATAGACACAGGCACTGTGACTTTGTTATCAATTGCCAACTTTTACAATTATGCTAATAAGCCAGAAGCGTTCTGGGAGACATTACCAATGCCCCTCAGTGCTGTAGATTCACAGGCTGTTACTCTTCCCCGCTATCATCTCAAACAGTGGACTGTGAAGCTACAGCAAAGAGGGGCTCTAGTAACAATCCCAAGCCCTATTGGCTCATTAGCATAATTGTAAAAGTTGATTTTAGAAGGAAGGAGGCCATGGATAATAAATATAAGAAGATTATCACAGTCACAGTGCCTGGATCTATGAATTTATCATGATGGATTTAGCTTGTACATTTCCTTTAAATGAAAGGAAACCTACCACTTGAAGTGGCAGGTGTAAGAAGGAAATACCGAGCACCAGCTCAGGGTGAGCTGGTGCCGGAGCTTATTTTTGTCAGTCTTTTAAACCGCGGTATCACGGTTTAAAACACTTTTTAAACTTTATAGCCGGCGCAGGGAGGTTCGCACTCGGCGCTTACCATGCGCGCGACCGTGCGTGCGGCTACATAGGAAGTGAAGGAGAGCCACGCTGGTGCTCGGTATTTCCATCTTAAACCTGCCACTTCAAGTGGTAGGTTTCCTTTAAGATTCCAAAGAACCTGATGTTGCCATTCTATGAAGAAACATGTTTTTGATACGTGCCATGATACACTGTGACAGTATATTTGTAACCTGAGATGTTCTTCTGTATGTTATATCACAGCTTTGGATTCCTCCAGCATTTGGCTGCCGTCCACAATACGACAACGGCCTGGAAGAAATCGTCTTTGGTTTTGAACCTTGGATCACAGTTGTCAATCTGGCCATGCCTTTCTCTATCTTCTACCGCATGCATTCAGCTTCCTCCTTATTTGAAGTCTACTGTAAGACATAGACATCCGAAAAAGAAACAAAACTTGGCCTAACTGAACACAACGTATTTATGGTGTTACATGATCATATTGGACTGAACTTCTCCAGGTCATTATGATATTTTGGGAATGGGCTTGAGGTCAACTTTGACTTTCTTGGAAACATAAGCCAAGGGACAGTCTCATATTTTGCACATTATTTTTATCTAGTAGTTATATTAATGTATTGAAAGTAGAGAGAAATATTTCCAAGTAAAACGTATCATGCACATATACCGCGTGGAGGAGCTCATTTTACTCATGATGTTCAATGGTCCAGGATTAGAAGAAGGGTTCTACGGGCTTTGCATTAGTTTGCAGCTCATCAGCATTTAAGAAAATCAAATAAGCTGCAATACCAGACACAACACGGGCAAAAGTGGCGCTGTTTCTGGAAAAATGATGGAAAATTATGTAATCTTTGAGTATAAAATATGCTATCACTTTCTGAGCACTGTTTAATGCTATATACACATTCACCAACTTTTTTTTCTCTGTATTTATAAAAAAAACACTAAAATCTTTTTACCAATAGATATGTTTTATTAATTTCTTACCCTTTGTGCCAGGCAGCAGCCATGAAATGCCATACAAAGCACAGTGGCACTGCTACTTCATCACTAAAGTCCAATCTCCAAATAACTCAGATACAAGCTCCAGCAATTCCAGCAGCTTAGCTACACCTGCCTTCTCATCTATTTTACAGAAGAAAGCTAAGTGTGATATAGCTTTATCCCTCCCTTAGTCTCTCCTTTTCCACCTCACAGCAGACAGCTCAGTGTAATTCAGCTCAATCCCTCCATCAGCCTTTCCTCTTCCATCTCACAGCAGACAGCTCAGTATGATACTGCTCAATCCCTCCCTCAGCATCTCCTCTTTCATCTCACAGCAGACAGCTCATTGTGATACAGCTCAATCTCTCCATCAGCATCTCCTCTTCCATATCACAGCAGACAGCTCAGTGTAATACAGCTCAATACCTTCCTCAGCATCTCCTCTTCCATATCACAGCAGACAGCTCAGTGTAATACAGCTCAATACCTCCCTCAGCATCTCCTCTTTCATCTCACAGCAGACAGCTCAGTATGATACAGCTCAATCCCTCCATCAGCATATCCTCTTTCATCTCACAGCAGACAGCTCAGTGTGATTCAGCTCAATCCCTCCCTCAACATCTCCTCTTTCATCTCACAGCAGACAGCTCAGTGTGATACAGCTCAATCCCTCCATCAGCATCTCCTCTTTCATCTCACAGCAGACAGCTCAGTGTAATACAGCTCAATCCCTCCTTCAGCATCTCTTCTTTCATCTCACAGCAGACAGCTCAGTGTGATACAGCTCAATCCCTCCTTCAGTCTCTCCTTTCCAATCACGCAGACAGCTCAGTGTGATACAGCTCAATCCCTCCTCAGCATTCCTCTTTCATCTCACAGCAGACAGCTCAGTATGATACAGCTCAATCCCCTCCTCAGCATCTCCTCTTCATCTCACAGCAGACAGCTCAGTATGATACAGCTCAATCCCCCCTTCAGCATCTCCTCTTTCATCTCACAGCAGACAGCTCAGTGTGATACAGCTCAATCCCTCCTTCAGCATCTCCTCTTCCATATCACAGCAGACAGCTCAGTGTGATACAGCTCAATCCATACTTCAGCATCTCCTCTTCCATATCACAGCAGACAGCTCAGTGTGATACAGCTCAATCCCTCCCTCTGTCTCTCCTCTTACATCTCACAGCAGACAGCTCAGTGTGATACAGCTCAATCCGTCCCTCAGCCACTACCCTTTCCCTGTGTATAACACTCACTCTCTGGTTAGTCTTTGATTCTTCAAGTGTCAATAGATAAAAGACAAAATTTTAAAGGCCCATAGACTGTGAATGGGATATAACGCTAAACTAGTTATGTGGCCCTGTATTTTTAGGATTCAAGGAGAATCCAAAAGTCAGACCCCTCCATGAGCGTAAAACCTGTATATACCATCTATTTAGAAAGAGAAACCCCTATTTAGGGTGCATTCACACATACATGTGCTTGTGTTCTCATGCGGCCTGGATTTTCACCGATTTTTATGAGAATTTTAGGCTCAAGGGCTATGTTAACTTTTGTTGGCGGTCAGTTTTGCCCTGGTTGTTGAACACCTTTTTCACCTCCAAACTTTATTACTGTATAATAAAATTATGGATAACAAACACATAGTTATTCTATAATGCATATAACAGTGCATACAATAACTAAACTCCGCCCTCTGTCCCAGTGCTGGTGGTCCAGGTCTTGCTTCTGCAGCTCTCGTTTGGCCATTGTCATACGACCAACTCCATCTCTGTGACCTCTATGCGTCAGCATGTGACCTCAGCATTTGAATATATTGAGGTCAATGGATCGTACCAAGCCAGGATCGTACCAACATAACTGGAACAGATTAAAGTAACTTTAAATAATGTACTTTTTTTTTAAACCATATAGTTGGGGGCATTGGGAGGTGAGAAGGACAAGGAGTACATCTACAAGCTACTCTTCAGTGACTTCAAGTCTCAATAATAAACATAATACAGTTTTATTTTTACAGCTTCTTTGGAGTCTCCATGGTAACAATTAAACTCTGTGTAGTCTGATCATATACTAATGTTCCTTTTCTATGTTTGTTAACTCAACTTGGGGACAGATGTTGCACTAATCATGTACTAATCATGCACTAATATGTAGTGGTGTGGTGTAATGTCGCTCATCCTAATTCAAGTAAATTTTATTTTTTTGAAGGAGACACCCCTTTATTTCATTACACTTAATTCCGATTTTGTATATTTTATGACATCAATGTTGAAGCCTGCATTTCTCCTGTGATGTAGCTTTAGTGCAGCATGAAGAAGTTTACTTTTGAGGTTCTCTTTCCAGAAATCTACAAAGTCCATCCATACAAAGTTCATACTTATTCAGAGCTCCCTGCTTTGGGGGTTCGGAAAATAAGCAGATTACAAAGTGTTTCTCTACTGGGACACCCAGTGGTCAGCTGTAACATGAAAAACTCTGGAAGTAAGTATTTCATTTCCCTACAGCTCCCCCACAGGAAAAAATAAGAATTACACAATTTATATTCAAAGACTAGTCAGGCAAGGACCTCCAGTGCGGGTCATACTTTTTGAGACTGTTATTCGCTGACGGTACTAGCCTGACTAGCGGACCAATCCCATTTGCCTAGGAGGGGAAAACTTCTTTGAAGCAAGATGCAGTCTTTTCTTGACTATTTTATGGTAGGTCTATGATATATTCTCAATTTAGTTTTAAAATTACAAATCCAAGACTTGTCTTATTTATGATGACATTGGAGGTTCAGTTTGTGTCCTGGACCTCTGTTAAGTGTCTTATTTAGAATGTACTTGTTTTTATATTGGGGCCTGTGCACCGAATATTGCTTTTTGCATTACTATTAATCCAGGCAATGTCCAAACCTCTTAATATACCTATTTGATCCTGTTCACATTGTTTTCTGGGGTTCTAATGTTACTTATATATATGAAAACTTCAGGCAAAGCTGTTATGCCTAGTGCTGGCCTGAGGGGGCAGTGTTTAAATTTTAGAACACCTTTAACACATGTAGGTCTCAGTTCACATCTCTGTTAGGCCCGTTCCACACTTGCGAGTGTGATGCGATGAACTCGCATCACACTCGCAACGCATGCTGCCGGGAACGCACGGCCCGAACGCTACACTCTAGAGGGGAATGTCTATCATTGTATAAAAAGTCGGTGCATAAAGATAAATCGAGAGCACCCCTATCATCTGCGAACAAATACAATAAATCTGTAAATAGGTTGGTTTTATTTTCTATATCCCAGGCAAAGTCGTTGAATAAATGTATCACATGTATTCCGCAAGACCTGTAATATTTAGATGATGATGATTTTTTCCATTTTATTAAATATATAAATATATAAAAATTGAATGCTATTTCCATTCTCTTTTTATTGCAGTTCAAAAATGGCAATGTGTATCTATATTTGTTGGTTAAATAGCACTTCCATAAATTGCCATAAAAGCATAACTAATGTTGTGACAACATTTTATAAATGAATAAAGCAGACGATAATAGTAAACTTTGTATTGTACTTTATTAAAGAAATCTGTTTCTGTGTCCTTCTTTTTCCCCTGCCTTTCTTCCTTATTTAAGAAGTTTGTGTAAATCAGCTTTCTGTCCTGTATCCAATGACAGCTAAGAGATAAGGAGAAGCTGAGAAAGTGTCTAATGACTTAACTCCTTACAGACAGTCTCTGGATAGTCTAATCTCCCTTCAGAGCTGAATCATCAAGGGAAATATGTTCCAGGTATGGAAAGAGTTAAGCTTTAGCCTCCTTATCTCTCTGAGAAGGACAGAAACAAGGCGATATTAAATAGTTTACTATTATCTCCTGAACTATTCATGTATGAAATAAAAGACATTTTTCCAACCTATACAAGCACTTCCCTGTGACCAGTGTTTCATAGAAGTTTATCGGGAGGTCAGACAGTTGAACACTTATCCCTTATGCACTGAAGTGAAATTTCTAAAACAACCCCTTTAAAGGTAACCTGTCTGCGTTTTTGACAATATAAAGCTGTAGTCAGTGGAGATCTGTGTAATCATATCTTTGTTTATGTTGTTAGCAGGGTCACCATCATTGGGTGTCTAGTGGGACTTTGTTCAGGGGCCCCTTGTTTTCCAACCAAAAGGGTTGGTACACACTAACCCACTCATACCGGGACCCTATATGATCCGCCATCAGTCTGAGTGAAAAAAAATCTATACTCACCTTTCGACTTCTTCTCCCCGACCCCATGGCTCCGTCTTCTCCTCTTCCAGCCTGGGCGCATCACTATTGGGTGGTGGTGTCACCATTTCATTTAAGTGGGGCGTATGCTGTGAACTGGGGGGGTGGGGCTGACTGTGGACTGTTGGGTGGCGACTATGGAGTAGGGGGAGCTGACTGTGGGCTACAGGGGCTATCTATATACTAAGCTGGCATGTGCAGGGGCTATCTATATACTAAGCTGGCACATGCAGAGGCTATCTATATACAGGGCCGGTTCTAGACAAAGTGGGGCTCTGGGCAAAACTAAAAGGGGGGCCCCAAAATAAAACTATTTTATGATCAGTCACAGTCAGTAAGAGGCTCCCTTTAGTATGGTAAAACAAACTGTAATATGGTAGAATTTTAAAGGAGATAGATAGATGATAGGGAGATTGATGGGCAGCACAGGGACTCAGTGGTTAGCACTACAGCTTTGCTGCGCTGGTCAATATCTGCAAAGAATTTGTAAGTTCTCTCTTTGTTTGTGTGGGTTTCCTCCGGGTCCTCTGGTTTCCTCCCACACTCCAAAAAAATATTGGTAGGTTGAATAGGGGGGCAGGGACTAATTTGGCAATCTCTGTGCAGCACTGTGTAATCTGTGTGATGATGATAAGCTTCTTCACCGGGAATTCAACCAATGGGTATTAACCCTTTCACTGCCAGGCATTTCTGGATATTTTGTCGCATTATTGACCAAAGCAACTTTTGCAACTTTGACATTTAAAAATAAAATCGAAATTACAGCAAAAAGAATTAAAATAAACCCAACAAACACTTGCCCCATTTTCAAAATTGCATCAAAGAGTTTATAGACATAGGCGCCTTCATGCAATTTTGATTCAAACTGAAACATTTTATAAAAAATACTTAAAATTTGACTTTGATGGCAAAAAATGTGCTCCAAACAGAAAATATTTACCTTCACATCTCCTAAATGTAATAGATGGACATGTGTAGAGTTCACAATTGTCCCATATTGGTATGTTCACATAAATAAATCCACATACTATCACTAAAACTGTAATAAGTAGATATCTGCTTTTCAGCTAGACATTTTAAGACAACCTGCAAAATATATCAATAAAACAGAATAAAAAGTAAAGACGCCATAAAACCTATAGAATTTTGAAAGCAGACAACCAGGCGATGCATTTGGGAATTAACATTCAAAAGTTCCTCTAAAATATGTACAAATCCAGATACTTATATAAAGAAAATATAAAACAGCAATTTGCGAGGGGATCATTCATACCCCACATGTGGATATTCACCAACATATGCAGCAAAGGGAACGTCACATCCACAGGGGACACCAAACTATTTTTGCAGAAAATTGCACTGAGCGTCACACAGATCTATCATTGTATCTCCCTTACACAATGGTCACCCAAATATATAACTAAATATCCATAACCCAAGCTAATGAGATAATAGAAGTCACTATTAGATGTGCGCCATTGTATTATCCGCACAATAACAGAACCCTCCGCGCTTCATAAGAATTTGATTTAAAACGTCATAACATACGTATAGTACAAATAATGGAGGATGGTGGGAAATAAAAACTTAAATTCTGGAACATGTGAGTGTTGTTGGTGTCACATAACTTTATGGACACGTTCTGGGTCGTGGTGTTAATATATAATAGAGACATTAGGCGAAGAGGATGGAATGTTCATTGTATCAGTCAATTTTCACGAAATAAAAGGAAAAAGGCAAAAGAGAAAGAGTGTTCTTAGATAGTTCTGTATAGAGAAGGGTTAAAGCATGAATATTAGTTGATATTATCACTTCTCAAAATGTAGTAACATATAAAGTGAATATTTCCATTATCTGTGAGGTGCAGCAGCTCCTGTGTGCAGCAAATTCTCCCTGCAGCCTGATGGCTAAGAAACTGGAGGGGTTGGGACTGGAGGTTACACTTCAGGGGGCTGTATCTCTGGCTCTGTGACACATAGAACCTCACTTCTTTTTTCTATGAAAGAAGAGAGTTTCCTCTTTTATATGAATCTAAATTTGTGTTTTTTATATATAAAAATGCCACCTGATATTCTCACTTTAAACCTGAATATCTCTGGATCCCTGGCACCTAGAAACAAAATTCAAGATTCATTTGAAAGAAGATTTTCCCCTTTCAGGGGGCCTTGGGCAATTGCCCACTTTGCCTACCCATAGCGCCGGCCCTGTCTATATACTTAGTGGGCACATGCAGAGGCTATCTATATACTAAGTGGGCACGTGCATGGGCTATCTATAAACTGAGTGGGCATGTGCCGGGGCTATCTATATACTGAGTGGGCATGTGCATGGGCTATCTATAAACTGAGTGGGTACATGCAGGGGCTATCTTTATACTGAGTGGGCACATGCAGGGGCTATCTATATACTGACTGCGCATGTGCAAGGGCTATCTATATACTTAGTGGGCACGTGCAGGGGCTGTCTATATACTGACTGCGCATGTGCAGGGGCTATCTATATACTTAGTGGGCACGTGCAGGGGCTATCTATATACTGAGTGGGCACGTGCAGGGGCTGTCTATATACTTAGTGGGCACGTGCAGGGGCTATCCATATACTGACTGAGCATGTGCAGGAGCTATCTATATACTGAGTGGGCACGTGCAGGGGCTGTCTATATACTGAGTGGGCACGTGCAGGGGCTATCTATATACTGAGTGGGCACGTGCAGGGGCTAACTATATACTGAGTGGGCACATGCAGGGACTTTCGATATACTGAGTGGGCACATGCAGGGGCTATCTATAAACTGAGTGGGCATGTGCAGGGGCTATCTATAAACTACGTGGGCATGTTTGCGGGGTTATCTATAAACTGAGTGGGCATGTGCAGGGGCTATCTATAAACTGAGTGGGCACGTGCAGGGGCTATCTATATACTGAGTGGGCATGTGCCGGGGCTATCTATATACTGAGTGGCCATGTGCAGGGGCTATCTATAAACTGAGTGGGCCCCGTGCAGGGGCTATCTATATACTTAGTGGGCATGTGCCAGGGCTATCTATATACTGAGTGGGCATGTGCAGTAGAGTAGAGTCCTGTTAAAAGAGTCTAGCTTGTCATGGCTTAAAATGTTTTGGTAAAAAAAAAAAAAAAGTGTATACAATGTTATGTATCAATGTGGGAATGGACGCCAATGGGGATGGACACCAGTCAGGGGCCCCAAAATTCCTAATGGTAGCCCTGGTTGTTAGTAGCAGCAAGACTTAAATGCATTTATATTTCAGGAATGTAGCTGGACTTGGAGCAGTGGGAGAGGGTGCTCATTCTTTACTGCATTGAGCTGCTTTATTGCACCTCCCCACTGGTCTGAGTTGCAGAATGCTGGTTGAGCAGAAGGGAGGGGCTGCGGAGCATTTCAATGCAGAGGGGTGCAATGTGCTGGCTACCTATATAATGTAGGGGGCAGTATATTTGCTACCTATAAAATGTGATGAGGTGGCAGGGTACTGGCTCTACCTATATGCTGGGTGGGGATACATATATATATATATATATATATATATATATATATATATAGGGAACAGGAATTGGTCCTTGTCCTGTGTTTCTGTACGCTGCTTGGTTCTAGTTCTGTACCTATGTATTGGACTCCATACTGGTGCTGTTTTTATGTACTAAGCTTTGTCCTGGTGAAGTAAATATGTAAAGTGCTATTATAATAATTCTCGCCAGGCGCAATTTTATAATTTGGAAGACACTGTACATTTTAATTAAGGGGGCGGGGGCACTGTATATATTAGAATTAATTTGGGGGAGCACTGTCTAAGGTAACTTAGTGGGACAGTGCTGCATACACTATGATCCATACATAAATTGCTGTCTCTAATATATATATATATATATATTTATAATTTATGGGGGGGCTATTTATGCTAAAAATTTGGGCACATTGTATATATTTTAATAACCTCGAGGTGAAGAGGGATGATTTTTTGAAATTCGCCCTGTACAACAAATTACCTAGAAACTGCCCTGGGCACAAGCAGTGTAATACAGGAACCAGGATGCTTTACTCAAGAAATTAAATACGTAATTTTGAGTAAACACTGACACAGTTTTATCAGCTGCAAAATCCACAGAATAACAAACATCAGTCCATCGCCTGTGCCCCAATGGAGGAAGAAGCAGGTACGTGTTATTATATTGTATAATCTTACTAGTTTTAGTTCACATTAGTTTTTTTAGTTGACAAAATCTTTTCTACTTTATGATCATTTATCTCATGTATAAAATATATAAATTTTATACATGAAGAATGGCAGTGAGCAGTGGCTGATGGCTCTATGTGCCTTTGTAAAGCCTCATTCACACCTCATTGTTTGCATATGCTCAGTATATACACCAGGAAAGCTCCCCATGTATCTGCTGAATGTACTGTGCACATACATAGTGGCAGATGGAGGCTCCTTTTTTGCCTCCGTCTACCCAGTATACATTGTATACTGTGGGAAACACAGATGGAAGGACGCAGCAGGATACGTTTTTCCATTCTGCTACCCCCTGCTGAGGCCAATAGAGTCTAAAGGGGGCAGATGAAAAGTAATGTATCCATCTCCGGCCTCCGCTGACTGTATGGACAGTGATATCACTGGGGGGGGGGGGGGGGGGGGTAACATCCTGAACATCCATGTTCACTTCTCTTCCACTTTAAAGGGTGAGAGGGATAAACAAGATGACATTTATATAAGTTTACAAACTGATTTTGGTAACTTTGCACCCATGGAAAGCAACTATTTGGGGATCATTGTGCATCATTGTGATATATTATACAAGGAGTCTCTGTCTGCTGACTGTACAGGAGAGCCAAACTGGTTACATATTTCTCCATGGACTCCGGTACTAGGTCCATGAAACCCAACCAGCACACAGTCTGTTTTTCCCAGACCAGGCACGGTCGTGTGCCACCGGCCTTGATCAAAGGATATAGCATGCGCTATCATCAATGTATGGCCTCAATGCAGATCCTTATGAAAAGTTTCCAAACAACAGCAGGAAATCTGGTTTCCTGCAAATTATATTTTCATAAATAAGAATACAGAAGAGAGTAACATGTAGTGTCTGGTGGATACCACAGGGTGGCAGTGTGTGCATTGTAAATCATTAGGTGAAGGCTCAGCAAAGGGAGGAATCGGAAACTACTAAGAAAATAATAACAATAAGAAAATAATAAATAATAATTATTTGATAACAGCTAAAATGTTTGTTAGGCCTTTTACCAGGGGACTCCTGGACGTTCCAAGGGAGCTGGCACGTTATATAAGCAATCCACTAAATAACAACACAAGAAAAAGGAAACAAAAACCAAAATGTAGAAAGCATAAAATATTAGCACATTACCCAGAGAAATAACTGTGGACTGGGGATATATAAACAATACATACTCAGGTATATACAGAGCAAGGGTGGACCCCACCTGACATGGGTTTCGCCTTGCTTTAAACTATCCTACCCAAGATGTTCTACATATATGGCACATCCCATATGCCGAAGCACTTATGGTACAGGAAGCTCAGTCTGACACCTCATTGCTCCCTCTCCAACTCCCCAGCAGAGCCAATAAAGATAAACCTTATGGTTTATATATATATATATATATATATATATATATGTATATATATATTTGCACTCAGTCCTTTGGCTACTACGGAGGTCAATGTTCTGTTGCATTCTGGAAATTATGAAGATAAGTGCAAAACAATGCATCTTACTACTGTATGTGTATAATAATTATTCTTGGTGTTAATAGTCTTTAAATATCAAATCTAATGGTTGATTAATCACATATCCCAGTCCTTTGAGAACACAAGAATATTATAAACCAACAATCAGAGGGGCTTTATTTACATGTATTGTTTTTAATCACTTTTGGATCAATAATTAATTTATTTTGTGCGTAACAAATTTTACTTTCCCGTGATGTTATTTATTATTCCATGCCTTGTACTGGGAAGCAGGAAAAAAATTCCATATGTGGAAAAAAAAAAAATCACGTTCTTGTGGGCTCAGTTTTTACGACTTTCACTCTGTTCTCCAAATAACACGTCAGCTTTATTCTTTGGTCCGGTACAATCGCGGTGATACCAAATTTATACAGGTTTTATTGCGTTTTAATACATTTTCAAAAAGTAAACGAATGTGTACGAAAAAGGAAAAAAAAAATTTGCCATTTTCTGACACTAATAACTTTTTCATATTTTGGTGCACGGAGCTGTGTGCAAAATGAGCCAAACTTTTCACTGCTACCATTTTGAGGACTGTGCGACATTTTGATCACTTTTCATTACATTTTTTATGGCATGTAAAAAGGTGTAAAAGTCACATTTCGGACATTTGGGCGCCATTTTCCGTTTCGGAGTTCACTGCCGGTGATTGTGGTCTGCCACCAAATCCCCATGCAACGGGATTATATCGGGCAAGAAGTTAACCCAGGTGCCTATATATAACAGAGACAGACTTGGGGATTCTTGGATTGAGATAAAAGAACAACCCAGGTTACATTTATAGGGCACACAAGACACAACAATATACACAGGAGAACAACTATAAGCAATCAAGTGAAAGTCATTTACTTAGTGCTGCACAAATGGAGAGGGATGGCCAACACTTTAAGATTATTCCTGCCTTTTGTAAACACACTCTCCGCCCCTTGGCAGGTGCAGGAACCTCCTTCCTGGATCATGCTACCAGAACCTCAGATGAATACTAACTTCTCAATGGGACTACGGTTCTGGTTCCATCAGGCCTGTCTGTATCTCCAGTATATTTTGAGACAGACAATGACCCACTTACTATGCTCCCATTTAGAATTCCATTATGGGTCATATATCCTTTAGAGGTTTTCGGAGGGACCTTTTTAAGGATTCTTGGTGCCATGGGAAGTGTGGTACACTTCTATCTTCATCACAGTCAATAAGTGATTTTATTTTTTTAATAAATCACAGATTAGGGCCAAAAAACAGTGTGTATGTAAGAAATGTGAATAACTAATAAAGGGGCGACTACTGGTCTATAAATATTTAGCAGCCACTACAGCTCTATAAATAATAAAGTCGCCATTTAAGTCTATAAATATTTAATTTGGGGGTCACTACTGGTATTTGATAACTTGGGGACCACTACATGTGTATAAAGGGTCCACTTCAGGTCTATAAATAAAATAAAGGTTATTACAGGTTTATCAATAATTTGGGGGGCAATTTCTTTAAATAAGGGGGGCACTTTAGGTCTATAAATATTTAATTTGGGGGCCACTAAACGTCTACAAATAATGTGGGGGCTACTATAGGTCTATTAATAATAAGGGGTGGTATCTACATGTGTAGAAATAATATTATTTCGGAGCACAGTGTGGGACATTGTTATTCAGGTGACACTATTTAGGGGTGTAGTGTGGAGATGTGCCGTCAGGAACTGAAGACATCTGGTGGCTGCAGCAATAATTTGCTATTTGGAGTAGTCTTCATGCAGTACTGTCACCTGTTAGGGAAAGGTAGATTCCACTTCTGTCTATGTCGGATCAGGACTGTAGTCACTGACTAATAATATAGATCAGGAGACAACTCTCAGCATGTAAAGTCTTATATCCTGAATGTCAACGAGCCACGTCTGCCTTTTGTATATGATGCAGTGACTCCAGGGAGGGGATTATTGTTATCAGTTCTTATAAATGTTGTGAGCATTTTGTAAATGTTATGTTGGTGTTAGATGCTGATACATCCCTAACCAATGCCCAGCCACAAGTAGAAAACCCTGGAAACCAGGCATAATTATTATTGTATTCCCCAAATTATTGCCCCCCCATGAAGCCACTGAAGTAAAATGTATTACTTTATTTTATATTTCACAATTTATTTTGCCGATACCTGGAAATTCTCTGGTCCTGGACTCCCACAATAATCCGAATATTTCTATTCAGCTTTAGGGTGAGCCCTAAGAAACAATTTCAGTGGTGGGCCCTGGCATCCTAGTCCTACACTGGCATGAGCCAAGAATGAGCCAAAGGTGTAGCATTATATAAAGCTAGTGCACAGATAAGTGACCATAGTTTGTAGCATTTGTATTTGTTTCTAGCTTCCCAGTACATTGCACTGGAACGTGCCACTAGAAAATA
Source organism: Engystomops pustulosus (assembly GCA_019512145.1). Classification (NCBI taxonomy): domain Eukaryota; kingdom Metazoa; phylum Chordata; class Amphibia; order Anura; family Leptodactylidae; genus Engystomops; species Engystomops pustulosus. The sequence continues at coordinate 24,675,484 of CM033641.1, forward strand.
CAACGGCTCCCACAGAAAACAAGCCTCATACAGTTCTGAACTAGGAAAATAAAAAAGCTATGGAATTTGGGAGGAAAGGAGTAAGAAACATAAATGGACAAGGGCTGCAGCAACCAGGGGCTAATGATTGATTCAGATGGCAAAGCTTGTACCAGAAAACATGGTTCACGATAATTCATAACAAAATTAATGTTTAGTGACAGTTTCGGCAGGACACATCACATCACAGGATACATCACAACACTATCTATTCATTCCCTAAATATAGATAACATAAATGTATTATATGTACAGTACAATTTTACTGCTTAGTCAAGAGTAAAAAAAGAAATGTAAGGTTTGTGTGAATACATGATTGGCTGTAATAATAATTTTGCCCAACTTACAAATCACACCCGCCCCACAAAAAACAAATGACATTGTTTTGAAAGAAAAAGGTGGGGGTTGGCCACAGCTTTATTACTAAAAGTACACATAATATACTAGACCTGCAATGAAACCCAGACCCTTTACCTAGATTTCACCTTGCATGCCAGGCCCCGCCTCTGCGGGGGCAAGTCCTAGTTGGTCTGTCAGGTGATTTGGACAAAATCCGAGAGGGTCAAGATTCCACCACAGGCCAAGCTGTGACTACCAATGATCACATACCAAAACTTAGAACATACAATAAGAGACATTAAGTATAAACTTGTAACAAAAACAGTGAATACAAAAAATTAAGGGAGGGTGGGCAGGTGACTCTTGAGCACGGAGCAGTCCAAAGAGGGAGGGCTAGCTCCGCGCTCAAGATTGAATATCCCCGGGCCACTGCCAACCAATGGCCAAATGGCAAATTGCCATGTGACCCGAGTTAAAGGGCAACAGGAAGGGCTGTACTCCCAATGTAGCAAGCACAGCCAGTCCTGCAGCCCGCCGAAGGTATCTAGATATATGGATAACATTTCCTGCAAAAATCTCCAATCGATTCACATGAGACGAGTGCGGATGAGGATACTAAGGATAGCTGCGCTTACCGGATCCATCCACAGATGTCTCGAGGCTCTGGGGATCGAGGTAGTAAGTCTTCTGGAAGGAGCAGGCATTTGTCATGCGGATCCTGCAAGATGGTAGCAAACATTATTTTTGTGAAGACTGCAAATGAAACAACTTTCATATAGAAGATGAAACTGCTTTCTAACCAGGGAATGGAGGATTTAGTGCATGAGGCCATGCAGCTCCTATAACAAGACTTTAGGGGGTTCACTTCGCTCTCTTTTTCTTGTTCCAAATCATCCAGAAATTCAGACTAACCCTTGGGAATAAATAGCTTCTTCCCTCATCATATTCTGTGGTGTATGGAAGCACAAGGATTCCACTTTAAGGTTAATGCCACATCTTCTATACGGTTAAACCTTTTCCAACGAGACTGGTTCCAATTTTTGAAACTGATGCCCCGAAGAATTGAAGTGTCCCAAATAGTAGTTATCTGTCTCCATCTATCCACACAGGCTAACACCGCTCTGTCTCCATCTACCGCTCTGTCTCCATCTATCCACACAGGCTAACACGGCTCTGTCTCCATCTATCCACACAGGCTAACACCGCTCTGTCGAACCATAGTTTCTCCAGCTTCATTTCCTCCTAATCTAATGTTTACCCTGAAATCTCTTCTGCGTTCCAACTTGCTGGCAATTCAGATAGAAGCTCTAGGGAGAGGGTGGAGGAGCAGTGAGTGACAGGAGGTACATCCATGTGCAATCACTTTGGGAGCCGTACTATAACTGACAGCTGGGAAAAGCTGGGACAGCAATGACGCCAAGCCCGACTGTTAATTACCTTAAGTGTTACGTTAAATAGTGACTGCAACATTTAAGGTTTGGCAAGTTATATGATAGTGACCAAGAAGCACAGGGGTCTAGAGTCAGGGTCTAGAGTCCCCTGACTAAGGCCTCAGGCACACAAACATGGCGGACTGCAACACGCCTGATGTCGGTGGCACATTCCCTGTGCAGTGAGGTATGGGGCACGCCTCAACGCAACATGAACATGCCCAATATAAAGCTAAAATCCTGAACCGTATTTGGTTTGTACCCTGATTTGTACACTGTCTCTGACTGCCCATGACCCTTGACTGTCTCTGCCTGGACCCCCTGACTTGCCTAAGCCCGGTGTCACTATTAGCAGGAAAACTCCAAGAGTTGGCATCCTTATGAACCTTTTGCAGTCCAGACCCTAAGATGACGCCCTTTGAATAAGCCCAAGTCAAACCACTGGGTCCACAATTTACTGCTGTTATGAAATGGATGTGACACTTCCGGTATTTTTATAGGTTTGCTCCTATATTAAAGGAAAATAATTGGATATTTAGATATATTTTAGCAGAGATTTCAACAACGCACTAAGACTTCCAATAATGTTTTACTATTATTTTTCTACATTTACTGAAAATGCTTACAATCACATCAGTAAATGACTTTACTTTCTAATATTCAGCTGATCTGGAAACATATGCTTCTCGCTCCTTCGTGCAATCCTATCCTACTGTAAGTGACGCCTATCCTCTGACGTCACCCAGAAAACCTATTTAAAAGGGATCAAAGACAGAAATTGCTTAGAACACATAAACCAGCTCCACCACATGAGAGTTTTCACTGGGGAATCCTACATCACATCATTCAGGTAAGGAAGATACTAGACTTAGATCTGGACCTGATCTTTTACTACTCACAGACACAGATCCATCATTGTGCTACATCAGATGTTACATGAATAGCTGTGCAATACATGATTCATCAGTAAAATACATATACTATAGCTGATAGGTAAGTATAGTAGATTTTTTCTCTACTTTCATTAAATAGCTGCTAAATGTATAAAATGACATCTGGTACAATACAAGGGCCCAGTGTTGTAGGCAGCTGCCTAAGGAGCCCTTAGAAATGGGAATGTGATTTATGGATTCACATGCAAGTTACTTTATGAAGCTGAATTTTCATGCTTAAGTTTAGGAACTGAGGGGGTATTATGGTGAAAAAGTTAACACTCCTAGGCAAAAAGTTTGCCCCATCCCTAATAGCATTAATTAATTAGATTTACCGCAAGTTCCAAAAATGTAATTGGTGGAAAACAATTCACAATAAGAAATTTGCCCCAAAAGTGACGCAATGATTTGGGATTATAAGCAGATGTGTAACAGATGGACACAGAACTAGGTAAGTTAGATGTGTCTCTTGTTTTTTGGTCAAAGTTTTTCTGGTCAACTTTTTATAGTACAGGATTCCCTCACTTCGGCCCAAAAATCCGTCAAAAGAAAAAAAATTACCTGAATATACGGAGTTATTTTATTCGTACAAAGGCATTGTAACTGCAAGTCAAACTGTGTACAAGTACAGGCGGTCCCCTACTTAAGAACACTCGACTTACATACGACCCATAGTTACAAACGGACCTCTGGATATTGGTAATTTCTTGTACTTTAGTCCTAGGCTACAATAAACAGCTGAAACAGTTATCAAATGTGTCTGTAATGAAGCTTTATAGTGTTAATATTGATTCTTATGACAACCCAACATTTTTAAAATCCAATTGTCACAGAGACCAAAAAAGTTCTGGCTGGGATTACAATGATAAAATATACAGTTCCGACTTACATACAAACTCAACTTAAGAACAAACCTGCAGACCCTATCTTGTATGTAACCCGGGGACTGCCTGTAGTAAAATTCAGTACCAAACATACTGGACCCTTATGGATTTTTCTGGAGTGTTCGATCTGTAGTCAATCTCTCCCGATGCTCCTATAGTCGGTCATCATACAGTATGTACATCCCATCTGCCCTGATACTGCTCCTCCATGATCTGCACATCTTGGTGAAATCATTCATCTTGCTCATCACTGACTGCACCAAGATTTTTCGGTAAGTCAGCAAGATGGCTATGCAGAAAATGCATCTGGTCCAGTGTAAGGACCCATTCACACATCATATTCTTTTTGCTGGTTTTGCCATTTAAATTTTGCAAATCATCCGTTTAAATTGCGGACTTGAAAATAACTATATGGATGCAATAGAGATGTGAGAGGACACTGATGTGGCTACAATACTGACACAAAGCAGACTGGAAACGGATGTGTTTTTTTTTTTTCACCTGTGTGAATGAGAACCAATTCTGTGCTTGCCTTTGTCCTAGAAAGCCGAAACTGAATTACCTAGAAAAGTATGAACCTGTCACTTGTCTCCAATGTTGTCCCTCACCCGTAACCACTCAAGACAGGTTCCCTTGACAATAGGAAAGAACCAGCACTTTTCTTGATCCAGACCCGATCCAGTAGGCACATCAGACTGTAGAGAAATCATTTCATGTGATAGAAGAGAACTGCATGTTTAAAAGCAGCAGAAGTCTATATGAGGGAACTAAGAAGACTCCCTATGGAGACTTTGCCATTAAAGGCCAAGTCCAACATGACTGGAAATTAAACTCAACAAAAATTATATTAAAAACGGTTCCCCTTTAATATTGGTTGCAGTCTTTTGATTAGATAAAGTAAAGAATTAAAATTTGTATTTATTTTTCAATAACAAAAATACCATACACAATCAAGTATAAGCCGACCCAAGTATAAGCCAAGACCCCTAATTTTAACACAAAAAAATGGAAAAAACCTATTGACTCGAATATAAGCCAAGGGTGGGAAATGCATTGGTCACAGCCTCCCCAGTATATATCCGCATATAGCCAGCCAGCCCCCAGTAGTATATAGCCTGCCAGACTCCTGTCGTATATAGCCTGCCAGCTTCCTGTAGTATATAGCCTGCCAGCCCACTGTAGTATATAGCCTGCCAGACCCCTGTCGCATATAGCCTGCCAGCCCCCTGTGGTATATAGCCTGCCAGCCCCCTGTAGTATATAGCCAGCCAGCCCCATGTAGTATATAGCCTGCCAGCCTCCTGTAGTATATAGCCAGCCCCATGTAGTATATAGCCTGCCAGACCCCTGTAGTATATAGCCTGCCAGCCTCCTGTAGTATATAGCCTGCCAACCCCCTGTACCCTTCCCACACTTACCCAGAATATTTCGAGTCTTCAAGTAGTCGCCCCACGGTTTAGCGTGGGGGGGCTATAGGAAGGGACAGAGGTTGGGGCAAGCGCAGGGCACACTATCCCCTGTCTTTTGTGTACCAATCCTAACAGTTAGAAGAAGGTAAGTGGCCAGTGTACATATGATGTAATTTGTGTATTGAAGTTTGCGCCCAGGTTTGTGGGTCCGTTTGTTGTTACTCATATGGTTAACCCGGTTTCCTTCAAGATTACACTTCCAGCAGGGTGGCGGGTACATAACACCTTCCATAAGAGTCTTCTGAAGCGCTATGTTGAGCCTGTTTTGCCTCTTTCTGACCCTCCTTCTCCATCTATTGTGGAGGGGAATCTGGAATTTGAGGTGGAAAAGGTGGTGAATTCCAGATGGGTAGGTAACTCCCTGCAGTACCTGGTCCATTGGAAAGGTTTTGGTCCTGAGGATAGGTCTTGGGTTCCGGCTAGAGATGTTCATGCTCCACGGTTACTCAGGTTATTTCATCAGACCTACCCTCAGAAGCCATCTTTAAGATCTAGGGGTCCGAAGGCCCCCCGTCAGGGGGGGGGTACTGTCAGGTTCGCTAGGGAGATTGCTGGGACTTCTGGTTCTTCTGGTGGTACCAGCAGCGTTCTCCGAACCCCGGCGCGTATCCGCGCAAACTCCACCTCTCGTCCTGGGCAGCGGCTGCTAAGATCTCGCGCTGTCTAGGAGTGGCTGGGACTTTGAACCTCTGCTTGGTGCTTGGTTGTTTCTGCACCATGAGGGGTTAATTCCCAGATGCTGTCCAGCACCTATCAGGTTCTGGAGGTGGAGTTCTGGCTGCATAAATTGCAGCTTCACTGGTCTCCTGTGCCAGTGTTTGAAAATCCCTTTCTCCACCTGGTTGCTGCTAGTTTGTATTGCTCTGTATCTGTATCTATATTGTTGCTAACTCGGCTAGTTTTGGACTTTGACTCTTGCTTACTGATTCTGCTTTTGACGTACCCTCTAGTTGTGACTCCGGCTTGTTTACGATTCTTTTATGTTTTATATTTGTCAGTCTGTTTGTGTCCCCCTTCCCACACTTACCCAGAATATTTCGAGTCTTCAAGTAGTCGCCCCACGGTTTAGCGTGGGGGGGCTATAGGAAGGGACAGAGGTTGGGGCAAGCGCAGGGCACACTATCCCCTGTCTTTTGTGTACCAATCCTAACAGGCGGGAGCTGCCATTTTCTCGAGCGGGCGAAATACTCGTCCGAGCAACGAGCAGTTACGAGTACGCTAATGCTCGATCGAGCATCAAGCTCGGACGAGTATGTTTGCTCATCTCTACTCGTTATTCGAGACGAACTTTTCCAGATGCTCGAGTGCTCGTCTCGAATAACGAGCCCCATTGAAGTCAATGGGAGACTCGAGCATTTTTCAAAGGGACCATGGTTCGGGAATAAAATGTGTTAATTAATTGAAAAAGAATGTCTTCTGATAAGTTAGCAGATGTATGCAAACATCTGCAATCTATTCTTCACTGTTCCGCGCGTATATTATCTCCCGACAAGTTAGCAGATGTGAAGAACAGTGAAGAATAGGATCATTTAAGTGAAAAACACAGTGAAGAATAGATTGCAGATGTTCGGCACATCTGCTTACTTGTCGGGAGATACGCTGTCTCCGTGCCCCGCTGTCTCCGTGCCCCGCTGTCTCCGTGCCCCGCTGTCTCCGTGCCCCGCTGTCTCCGTGCCCCGCTGTCTCCGTGCCCCGCTGTCTCCGTGCCCCGATGTCTCCGTGCCCCGATGTCTCCGTGCCCCGATGTCTCCGTGCCGCTCCCCGATGTCTCCGTGCAACGATGTCTCCGTGCGGCTCCCCGCCGCTCCCCGATGTCTCCGTGCCCCGATGTCTCTGTGCCCCGATGTCTCCGTGCCGCTGCCTGATGTCTCCATGCTGCCGCTGCCCCATGTCTCCATGCTGCCGCTGCCCCATGTCTCCGTGCTGCTCCCCGGTGTCTCTGTGCTGCTCCCCGGTGTCTCTGTGCTGCTCCTCGTTGTCTCTGTGCTGCTCACCGTGTTCTGCAATGTGTTCTTCACACATATATATTGTTCTTCACATACTATTTTGTTCGCACCATTCCGCGCGTATCTCCCGACAAGTAAGCAGATGTGCCGAACATCTGTAATCTATTCTTCACTGTGTTTTTCACTGTGTTTTTCACTTAAATGATCCTGTGTTCACTGTGTTCACTGTTTTTATTCTATTCTTCATTGTTCTTCACTGTGTTTTTTTAATTAAATGCTCGATCTCGAGCAGGGGAAATACTCGTCCGAGCAACGAGCCGTTTCGAGCACCTTAATACTCGAACGAGCATCAAGCTCGGACGAGTATGCTCGCTCATCTCTAGTCCCAACCTCAAACCAAATGATACATGTGCCCCTATATATTTGCCATCAAAGAAATTCATTTGTCATTATATTTATTTAAAAAAAGGCGTGACATGAATAAAACACATATTAAATATATTATAATTGTATAATGGGAGCATATAGGGGAGCACAATATCCAGGGTTAGGAGGAGCTTGGGTGGAGGTGCAGTTATAATCACATTAGAGAAAATACACTACATGTATCATATGGTGTCAGCCATGTCTCCCCAGGTCCTGTATATTTTGAGATGTGATGAGGTCTAGGCTAGACTAATGCATTGGGATTTTTGCTGTAGTGTCAGGTTTACTCCAACCCTTCCTTAATGGGGTTTTCACAATGTATGTGTTGATGACATATTCACAAGATATGTCATAAATACATATGCACTCTCTCTTGATTTTCTTCCTATCTCTCTGACCTCCATCTCCTTCTCTGTATCTTTCTCTTCTCATCTTCCTCTCAGTGTCGGGGGTCCTCAGGGCTCAGTCCTAGGTCCTCTTCTCTTCTCCCTCTATACTGCCCCCATTGGACAGACCATCAGCATCTCTATGGTGATGATACTCAACTATACAAGTCTGCACTTAATATTACTCCTGCCCAGGAGTGTAACTTGAGGGGGTGCAAAGGTTGCAGTCGCACCAGGGCCCAAGAGGTTTAGGGGGGCCTTATGGTGTCACTTTCCCATATGAGAAGACTATTGCTATAAACCATACATTATAGTCGTGGGTCTGGCACAGACTTGTGCACTGGGGCCCATCAGCTTCTAGTTACGCCACTGCTTACTCCAGAACACTAGTGACTGTCTCTCTGCTGTCGCTAACATCATGTCCTCTCTCTTCTTGAAATTTAATCCTTCCAAAACTGAACCTCTTGTCTTTCCACCGTCTACTAACCGACCCAACCCTTACCTCTCCATCTCGGTCTGTGATGTCATCATTACCTCAAGGCTGCAGGCCCTCTTGGGGTTGTGCAGGACTTTGACCTCTCCTTTGCACCGTATATTCAATTTCTTGTTACAGTAATGTAAACGAGGAGTGAATCAGATCGACAATTAGTGTTTTAAAGGTTTCAGTTGTAAGAAATGGTCGGATTCTAGAAATGTTTTTAAGGTGCATCTGTCACACTTTTTAGTTGGCCATACTGCGAGAAGGGTGTTGGTGGTCCCCAAATCCTGAGATAGGTGCGGGTCCCAGGTGTGGGACCCACATTTATAATGATTCTATTACATATCCTGTGACTATGTAATGAGTACAGAAGATGGGAATAACTCTTTAAGGCAGGGGTGGAGTAGCTTTGACTCTATGGGGGAGATTTATCATGAGGTCGTCTCTTTGCGATAGTTCTTTGTCTGCTTTTGGAACTCTGGTGCTTTTTAGATTTATTAAAGTGGTGTTGACCCATTGTTATATCTCTCTGTGTTTTTTTTTTTTATAAATAATTACAAAATAATTTAAGGTAGAGTAAAATAATACAAACAGCACATACGCCAGGAGGGGAGTGGAGTGACCTTGCAACTTTTTTGCGATTATTTTTAAAAATCTCAAATCATAAATCTGGCTTTGCACGGCATTGCACTAGAATTGGTTCTTTGTTTAAGCCTCTATTTTTGAGTGGCAGGAAAAGGACCTTGCGATTTTTTGACTCCAAAAGAAATCGCCAAAAAACCCTTTGCTATTTTTTTGCCACTTTTTTATGCCAAAAAGTCAGTGATAAATCTCCCCCTATACATACCCAAGATGACACTGTCAACTCTTATTTAACCATGATTTACAAAGTCTTGTTGAGTAAAATAAAATAAAAATCATAATAAATTTAATAAATAAATATAAAATAATAATAATAATAAAAATTAGACAAAAAAAATGTAAAAGCCCTATATTGAACACTTGGAACTACATCTAGTGTGCAATAAAACAGAAAAGCAGAATTCACCTTGTGATATGGTGGCAAACAAAGCTCATGTCTAATATTGACTAAAATATTCCTATGCCATTTCTGTGGTTTATTCCAGGCCTTTTGTTCCTTTCGCTGAATGGGTACAGACATGACTGACAGCAGCCATTCCACAGAAAATGCTACAATCAATGGGATCTCTCTGGAAATTAAGGATATGGTGAATGAAATAACACTTCCACCGCCTCCCCCTCCGCCTCCGATAATGACTGAAACTCATATAGGAGCCAATGTAATGACCACCAGCAAGAGGCACAAGAACAGTGAGATTGCCAGCAGTCAGTATGGCATCAATATATTCATCCTAGGACTTCTTCTGATGCTTGCCACCTACCTGAACATTACCGGCCTGTCTGAAGGTGACCGGCTGATCTTCTTGATCGCTTTGATGCTGGTTCAGGTTCTGTGGATGATTTTCTATATGGCTATAGGAAATAGAAAGAAATGGGCTACAGCTGAGAAAGATGGACATGCTGGAGCCCGATGGCTGAAATGTAAGTGCACATTTCATTGTTATTTGAGTAGCTGTAACATTCATCTGGAGACATAGCTCTGAGATGAAAGTGTATATATCGGTCAGGAGTACAAAGATTGAATGGGGGAAATTTTTCAGTCCTGAAATGATGGCAATTACTAGAGAACCAACCAGAAATTGTGATTATTTCCCCTTTTAAAGAGAATCTGTCACCACGCAAATCACTTATAAACCACCACACATACCTTATATGGGCTGTTTTCTAGCCATGTCTTTATAAACTGCCTGCGCTACAATTATCCAGAAAAGTAAAGTTTTATTCTTGGACAGCTACCAGTCATGGGGTTTGTGGAACAGCAGTCAAGCCGGCAGCCTCCCTCAAGACCCCACCTCCTTACCGCCTTGAAGCTTCTATCAGTCCTACCTCCTAGCTCTTCATCCCCATCCTCCCGCCGACTTTTTAAAAATCAAGCGCATCGATCCAATTCAGCACTGTGTACCCACAAGTCGACCATGCATGTGCAGTGTGCGTTTCTCCTTCTGGGTACACACAGGGCCAGAGGGGAGATCACTGCACATGCGCGTGATCTGAAAAGTGACCCTAGGAGGACAGGGAGGCACCTAAGATCATGGGAAGGGCCGCTATCAGCTCCACGGAGGGAAGGAGGCAGGGTTTAACGAACGAGGTGGCGTTGAGGGTGGCTGCCTGCTTGACTGCATTACCCTGCACTCCACCCCCCTGACTGGTAGCTGTCCAAGAATAAAACTTTATTTTTCCAGATATGGGCAGCGCATGGCTAGAAAACACTTAGCAGCCCATATTAGGTATGTTCGGTGGTTTAGAAGCAATAGGGCTGGTAACAGATTACCTTTAAGCCACCTTCCCCCCAAATGGGCAGGAGGGATTTGTAGAGGGGCGTTCCTGTCTTGTGCCTACAAATTTGCAATAGCCTGTACTGGAGTACAGATAACACTATGCATTCTTTGTATCACATATTACCTAGCCCATTGTATTATTTTTTTATTCTTTCCAGTATGGTTTCTGCACATTAGATCAAATAACACAATAATGACATTTCCTTTTGTATCTCATTTCTCCCACATTTTAGCAATGCAAAAGATGCAATAGCCTGTGAACATTCACAACTAAACGCTTGCAGGTTATAGCACAATTCTAGAATTATATGCCAGTGCAAACCGCCAACTGGATACATCATGAGGCTGAAGGGCAAAAATCTGTGAGAAAATCCAAACCAAAATATTAATTAAAAGGCTTGGCCACTTTACCTCATGTTTTTTGCAAAGTGTGTAAGTGTGTGTGTGTGTGTGTGTGGGGAGGGGGGGGGGGGTCAGGTTATTTGTTAATTTACCAATATATCTATTTAAAGATCATATGAAGGACAGGACCTCGATCTTATATTCATTGTCATGGGTACTCCCAGGACCCATATTGCGGGTCGCGGGCTCAAACGGGGGCCTCGCTGCCAGCCAACACCACTTACTTGTCCTCGCTCTGGCCCCAGCACCTCTGCGCACACGGGTGCACGCACTTCTACACTCAAGGATTTAAAGGGCCAGCGCACCGCTAATTGGTGGTGGCCATCCCCTGGAAATTGTTTAAAAGCTGGTCTCTCCCAGCATTCCCCACCGGATCCTCGTGCTTATGAGGTTGAGAAAGTTGTATCAGCCTTGTGCCTGTGTTTGGATTTCCCGTTGTGACCCCAGTTCTGTACTTGACTTTGATACTATTCCGCCTGTCCTGACCTTGAGCTTTGTTACTGACGTTGATCCTGTGCTGCCTTTTTTGACCTCCCGCCTGTCCCCTACCATGATTCTGCCTGTGGTCTTTGTACCTCGCTATGGCTGCCACTGCGGACAAAGTCGAACCTGTGGAACGACCTGGTGGCACCACGCCACAGCAAGTCCAACCCACTTTGCGGTGGGCTTTGGTGATAACTGGTTACCACTTAGATTCCAGTCCCAGGTGTCGGCTTACGTCATCGTCTGTGGTGGTCCAGTGGGTCCACTACCCCTGGAGCATGACATTCATGAATACAATCATAAGGTCCTGCCTTGTTGATTGCTCATGGACAGTTCATGGACAGGAATGTCTGGCTGATGAAGTAAAAGTCAGGAGGCTTCACTTTACATATCAAGACAGTTGAGCAGAACTGTAAATTAGCTAATATTCTGACACTTATACACATATTACAAAAACATTAGGTAAAGTGGCCAACCACTTTAAGATCTATTTTCAAAATTCTGGTCAAAACCTTTATGAATACCTCTGATGATGCATGCCATCCACATATTCCATTCAGAAAGCATGGCTGGCATCATCATTGGAGGTATTGTATTCATTACTATAGCAATATTGTTTATTGAAATAAGATTACAGGTAAACACATGGGAGTACAAATTTTGATTGGCCTAAGAAACGCTTCCCTTTTATAGATTAGCTGCACTAAAATCTTGGACCAGGATATAAATGGTCACTTGTAGTGATGAGCAGACCCAATATTCCTGTTCGGGGTTCGGCGGCCTGATTCTGACGAACAGTCAATTCTGGCAAATTGACGCCCCTTACAACTAGCCATAGCTATGATTGCCCTGGGAGAGTTCCCCTGGCCAATCATAGCCCTGCCTAGTAACTAGGGGCGTCAATTGCATCTTCTCTCTGTTCTGCATGTGAGAAACATAATTACAGCTAGTCTTAACCCAGTAGTTCAGAGACAACTAACAATTACAGATAAAGGGGGTCATTTATTATGGCTTCTCAAATGGAAAACTGGTGGTGTTTTTTTTCCTCTCTCTCCTCCTGCACCTGAATTTATAAAGTGTTGCCGCCACAATATTGATGTTTTCCGACACTCTCGACTTGTTTGTTTTTTGGGCGCAAAACTGTGGCGCCGCTTGTGAATCCAACAGTTTTCCAGCACTTCCATTTTACCGACCCCTTTTGTGGCGCATGTGTGGCAAAATTAGAGCAGCTAAAAGCAAGTCTTGGGATTTCAAAACCCTTTACTCTGTTTGCTAATTTGTTAATCCCTTGCGCCACAAACTTACATCCCACTGGAAAATATAGCAGGGTTCTCGTGCCTCCCTGCACCAAAAATGTCCTGGGCTTTTTTGGCGTAAAAAAGTAACAAAGTAGGTTTTTTTTTAGACTTTTCACTGCTAAAAAGTCTCACAGGACTATATACACCTCTTCACTAACCTGACCTAAACATAGAACTACTGCTCATGCAGCACCGGGCAAAGCCACATTCATGACTTGAGACCATTGCAAAAAGTCTCATAGTCACTCCAGTCCAATGCTGATGTATGTGCTGAGACTTCTTAGAAAATATGCAAAGTTTTCCAAGCTGGGATAAGGAAAACCACGCCTCTTTTAGCTCCCTTGTAAGGCAGCTCCCTTGACATCAAGCATGACCTCCAAGAGGCCTAATGACATGATGCGGGCTTAAAACCAAACCAGTATGTCTGTTTCACTAGAATCCCCCTAGTGAAACAGACATCCAACTATAGACAGCGCTGTTTCGACCTGGTTGGGTCTCCTCAGTACAGCGTAGGGAACTGGTTTGGCTGGGTGAGAGGCTTCTGCTAGGGTCGGGAAGTAAGACATTTTCGTTATTCCAAACTGGAAAACTATGCATATTTTCCAAGAATCCCCCTAGTGGAGCATCCATGGCTATAAGACTCCACACACCTACATGGTGGCCTTAATTGGCAGTCTCCATAAGGAGAACTCGTACTTCCCGATCCCAGTCACAAGCCTCTCACCCAGCCAAACCAGTTCCCTACACTGTACTGAGGAGACCCAATCAGGTGGAAACAGCACTGTCTACAATTGGGAGTCTGTTCCTTCTATAAAAGATATACTGGTTTGCATTTTAATTCCACATCATCTCATAAGGCCTCAAGCAGGTCATACTTGATGTCAAAGGGGCTAAAAGAGGCGTGGTTCTCATCGCTTCTTGGAAAACTTTGCATATTTTCCCAGAATCCCCCTAGTGGAGCATCCATGGCTATAAGATTCCACACGCCTACATGGTGGCCTTAATTGGCACTCTTTGTAAGGAGAACTCTTACTTCCCAACCCCTGAGACTTCTTATGCATTTTGGAACTTTTTGAAAAAAAAAATCTCAGACAGAAAATAGACTATATGGATTAAATTAATCGGCCAAAGCCGCTTTAATAAATCTGATGGGCAGCGGAGCTCCAAAAATAGACATAGAACTGTCCCAAGGAGGCGGTCTAATCATAAATAACCCCCTAAATGTCTAAAACAGTTAATAAATGTGGTGTAAGACGTCTACACCCTGCAATTCCAGGCCATTAATAGTAAACCTTCTCCATTGTCCCAAGTTGAATCCCAAAGCGTTTTTCCACAGCTGCTTAAAACTTTTCCACAAAACAAAAAATAGAAGATTCTCCAACAGTGCATCACATTTGTGTGTATTGAGCCTAACAAAGAAGAACACTGAGTATACACCTGTATCGGGAGACCACACCTGATACGCCCTGCTGAGAACGTTTTCTAAAGCGCAGCACTCCGGAGAGGAAGCTTAGGTGGTGGCCTGGCCTCTGGGCAAATGCGACCAGTATTAAATGTACAACATGAATACACGTCTCTGTTTCCACTTCCACCCGTTGAACTTTGTATCTAAAAATAAGCTTATCGACAATTGTGGGTGTGCTGTATCTTGTTTATTTTTTCTTTTTTTTTGGAAGATTATATCAGAGCCCAAGTGAAAACTGATCAGTAACATTAGTTATTAGCTTTGTACAGATTTAGATACATTTGATACCTAACTCTCAGTATGTGCATTGTTTGTGGACACAGATAAAAACACTGATATCACGTATAAGTATCTGCCTTGCCATAGAAAAGAGGAGCGGCAAGTTGGGACTACTGGGGGGGGGGGGGGGGGTGGGGGGTAGGGGGGGGCTTGTTTCTAGAACTCTTAGTACTAGTACTGGTTCTAGTAGTAGCAGGGCATAACTAGAAGAAGATGGGCAGAAGCAAGCTTCTGAATGGGACCCTCCTTCCCTTTTAAAAATATCCATATTCGTATACCCACACATGAGTTACAATCACACACAGTGGGACACATTTACTTACCCGTCCCATTGACGCCGCCGATCCAGAATGTCTGTCAAGGATTCGGAGCTTCCGCGATTCACTAAGATTGTGCGTCCAATTTCCTGCATGTGTCGCTTCCCTGCTCAGGTCCGCCAGAGTTCACCATCTTCTTCCCGGTGCATGTAAGTACTGATCTTGTGACACAATTTTGAAAGTTAAATTCCGTGGTTTGTCCGAATCAGTCGGGTTGTCCGACGGCAATGACCCCGATTTGTGTCTCATGAAAGCCGGCGCCGATGCGCCACAATACGATCCCGCGCTCCAAAAACCCGGTGCAATTCAGCGAAAATCTGAAAAATTCAGGAAACCCAACGCAAATGCGTCCGACGGACCCTTAGTTAATGTGCCCCAGTATATTTACACCATATATACATACATACAGCAACATACAATACACACATACATACAATACCATATACAGACATAGAATATATACACACCCAATATCCTGAATGCTGGGGCCCCCTGACACTGCGGGCCCCATAGCAGCTGCTATGGCCGCTACCCCTGCCCCTGAGTAGTAACACTGTGTAATATCTTTCACTAATAGGGGGCACTGTATAACCAGCTATAACATGGTATCCCTGTGGATCCATTATTTGATAAGTAAATTGCCCTTCACTTGACATTGATTGTTGATAAATATGTTCACGCCCTTATTGGCATCTGTGTCAGTAAATCTCTCTGAAATCCTTCAAGGTTAACGATAAGATCAGAAAAATTACATCCCTCAGGACAAAAGATTAAGGAGCAAACGTAATGAATGCAACATTGACCCCTACAGAAATGGGTCAGCATTGCTGATATCAACCAATCAGATTCTTTTTTCATCCCAGAGCATTACCCAAAATGAGACGATTAAATTAGTTATTTTGGGCAACAGGAGACACTTCGTCATTTTTTTCTGCATAGGGATAGTATTGTGTCAAGGTTACATAAATCCATTGTTAACGGATTACGACATGAAACTGTCATGCCATTAAAGTGGTTTTCTCACTATATACAATAATCTCCTGTCCACTGGGTATAACTAAGGATTGCCTATGTATAAGGATAGCCTTCACTTGACATTGACTGTTTGTTGGTAAATTAGTCTTGGTCATTGTTAGTAGAGGATAACAACGTGATTGTTGGTGGTCTGACCATTGGGATCGCCAGTGATCAGAGACAGCTATTTCGGCCACCAAAGATGTGATTGGGGTCCAACTGCTGGGAACCCTGAGCATGACTAGAACATGGGCCCATAAGAGCATCAAAATACCTCCTATAAGAATTCACAAACAGCATTTGGAGGCACTTGTGCGCCCCTGTTCTAGTGATTCTTAGGGGTCCCAGAAATCTGTTCCCAAGGACAGATAAGAAACCCCTTAAACAATATCTTGAGAGGGTTGACAAACGCTACATTCTAGCAGAATACCCCCAATAATCAAGATGATGGGGCACATTTACTTACCTGTCTTGACGCGGGGAAAAACGCCGGAAAATCTGACAAAACTGCGGCCGCGGACCCTTTGTAAATAAGCCCCAATGTCAGTATAGTGCCTCACAGAGGCGATTTTCACCATCATTGAAGTTCTGGCTGCTTGCAGCATCCATAAGGAGGTATTCATCACATACAGTACATACATTTACATGAAAATCACCCAAAATTGCTTTGAAATATTGTATTCTATTGGGGTGGAAATGTTAAAGGAAATCTGAAGCAATAGGATCAAAGTCAACTGGAGCAACTTATAGTAAAAACATAGGCTTAGGCTTGATGTATTGGTATTGTTTACATGAAGCTCCCCCAGTAGACACTTGCAACTGCCTTCCTAATGTGTACTTAGGATACTCCAGCCCCCAGTTCCATCATCATGCTGGTCTCTGGCTCGACCAGAAGTGCAGAGGGTCATGTTTTGACCAATCAGTGACCTCTTCGAGGCCCAAGACATCACTTGTGACATAAATGGAAGTAACATCCAATGGTTGGAGGAGGCCATGGATTAGGACCCAAAACATGTCCCTTGACCCTCGGCATATGACCAAACTGGCAGCGCTGAAGATCCGATGAGTGATGTGCTAAAGGACTCGGGAGCCAGAGCAGGGGTAAGTACACTGAGGGGCATTTATTATTTTTGCTGCAGAGTGGTGCTGGATCCGTGCTATATTTTGCACTTGCTCTTTTTTTTGCGTCATAAATTGTGCCAAAAAACATGTCGGAAAAATAGAAGCACATGAAAACTGGTGGATTCATAAGCGGCAGCAAAAGTTTGTGCCTAAAAATAGGACAAGTCGGGAGTGTTGGAAAACAACAATATTGTGGTGCCAACGCTTCATAAATTCAGGTGCATGAGGCTCTTAAAGGATAAAAAAAACACTGCCAGTTTTCCGTTTGACAGTCCATAATAAATGGACCCCACTGTCTTTATTTTGGCATCCCTGTTCATACCCACATAGGATTTTCGGGGATTCCTGGAAACCCCTTTAAAGAGAGATTCTGCGAGCTCCAGACAAAATAAATAAAGGATAAAGGGCATTTGTTTAGTAAAGCAGTGATTATGGGGTAGGGATTGAGTCCAACTGTATAGGTTTCCACTGTAGATAAAATAAAGTAGCGTATACAATGGACACTTGTTTTTTCACTGTCAATACACTTAGCCGGTCTGTCTTTGTATTTGTATTCTAGGTGGCATCGGCCTGTTTGCAGGGACCACGATAGCAATGCATGCGCTGAAATTAGGCTACTTTATTGGATACACAGAATGCAAGTCGATAGTAGAAGGAATGTACCCGGTCACCCACATCATTCACACTATTTTACAGGTACAGTATGACCTGAATGTTTTTCAATTACTCTGTCAAGTTAAGGGGAGTCTGTCAGCAGTTTTATTTTCTCAAGAAAATCAGTACAAACATATGTGGGTAATATTTATATATATATGTATATTGGGTTCTTCCCTTCCACGGCTCTTGGGACCATTCTTCATTCCCTGCTTTGATAACAGTGTGGAAAATACTGTAACCTCTTAATAGGAACCAGGTTGATTTTGAAAACAAAACCACCCACAGGTCCTTGTGGATTGGTGGTTCATAACCACATTAGAAAAAAAAACTTTTATACTCACTTTGATCTGGAGCCACCCCGATCGTGGGTGTTACCAGTGTAGGTGAACATTTGGATTCGGGTTTGGGTACTCAAACCTAAATCAAATTTTCAGGGTTGGGTTTGGCCGGATTTGTCGAACCTAGAGCTAAAAGGGTCACTTCACTCATAACTTGAACTTAGGGGTGGTGTAAGCTGACTACATTTAAGCCAATGGGAGCAATAAAAATAACATAGCATACGCCATGCAAATGGTCTTCAATAGACATTTCTGTACAATCCCTTTATTTGTCCCATCAGAGCTAATTAATGTTGTTACATGGAAAAATAAACATAAAGTGAAACTTACCAAAAGACCATCAGAACTAGCATGTGGACCATAAAAAGAGGAGATGTAAATACTGATTAAGAGCAGTTCATGATGTTTTTCTTTTTTTTTTCCATCAATTAATTTTTAATTGAACTCTGACTCCCAGTTTTCTATTTTCAAAAAACCAAATTACAGATACAAGATACAACTCACAATGCAACCCTCTCACATGGCCGAACAGTAAGATCCCCCTTACCCCATTGTCAGGCTTCTGGGATAGTGAACCCACTGGTCCACCGTGGACGATGACACAAGCCGACACCTTGTACCTGAATCTAAGTGGCACTCAGTCTTCTCCAGAGCCCGCCGCATATCGGGTTGGACTTGCTGCGGCGTGGTGCCACCAGGTCGTTCCACAGGTGCGACTTGTCTGCTGTGGCAGCCAGGGTCGAGGTACAGGAACGCTAAGCAATCTCGAGGTTGGGGGCAGGCAGATAGTCAGGGCAGGCGGCAATGGTGCAGAAACAGGAACGGAGCAGGAGGTCAGGGCTGGCAGCGAAGGAGCAAGGTCAGGGTCACAACGGGTGATCAGAGCAGAAACAACAAACTTGGAGGAAAGCTTTCTCAATGGCATATAGCTCAAAGATCAGGCGGGGGTTCCTGGGAGAAGTCGGCTTTTAAAGAAACCCAGAAGTGGCCAGCATGAATTAGCGGCGCACTGGCCCTTTATATCGGCAAGTGCTGGCACAAGCCCTAGAGAGCGGGAACACACATGCTGGCCAGCCGAGAAGGGAGCGGGAATGCAGAGAGGTAAGTGAGTAGGGCCCGGGGTGCCGCCACGTAGAGGGGCACGGGTGTGCCTGCTACCCGAGACGTGGATTGCAATGGCACCCATGACAACCATTCCTTTTCTACCTGGAACAGTCCTTGAAAAGTTCACACTAGCAGTGAGGTCCATATCTCCCCTACCCCAACTCCCATACACTGATTCTAACAGATCAAAAAGTATAGAGACAACAGATTCCGTATCACAATAGGGGAGTGACTCTCTGAGCAAAATCTGTAAAGGAACCCCTGGTGAGACATTCCAGGGTCTGCAGATCAAATCAAATCTACTCACGGTCCCCCTTTTCTATAACCTCCTTTTCCAGACTAATAGGCTCATCAATGTGCTCTCGTAGGTCTTTGACCAATGCCGGCGCCTTTTGTATCCAACTATTAGCTGCAATGATTGTATGGGCCTGATATAAAATATGGCAGAGACGGTTCATGATGTTTCTCAATTATATTTCTCAGAATATGGGCTTAAAATGTTGAAACGATGTAACATAAAAATTTTGAAATGCTCTTTTATGGCATCACTCTTACATCTCTACCTCCACTTTCTTTGTGATGTTTTTCTTTAGACCACACACAACTTTTGATCCTTTTATCTGTATGAGATTGGGTTAGACCAGTGAATGTTGGGTTAGTCCTGTGAAAGTTGCCTGTTGGTAATTTCGATACTTGAAACACAATGACATTGGCGAGACAATGATGCTATAGACTATTGTGAATTTCAATACCTGCTCTATCTTTAGCTTCAGTGCTTGTTTCTTGGAGGAGATGCTGGGAATAATAGAATCTGGTAATTCTAAACTTCTGAATAGGAAAGACTAGGAAAGTTAGATAAATCTTACGAAAGAGACTTAAAAGTAGCTGACATCATTTTTTAACATTGAAATAAAAAAATGATTATCGGAATGTTTTAACCCGTTAAAGACTTAGCCATTTGTAGCCTTTGGATCCTCGTTTCATCCATTTAGCAGTCTGGGGGTCCTATCTTTTTTATTTTTAATATTCAGGATGATATACAGGTACAAGGGCTTTTATTTAGTGGAATTTTACTAGCACCAATTTTGAGTACAAATGTAATTTATATCAATACTGGCAGTCCCCGACTTAGGTGCTGTCATGGGAACAAAGATTATCAATAAAGCTTCATTACAGACCATACAGCTGATCATTGCAGCCTGGGACTATAGTAACATCCAGAGAGCTTCACCGGAGGTCATAGTGGTCAGAGAGATCCGTCTGTGACTAGGGGTCGTCTGAAAGTTGGGTGTCCTTAAATCAAGCACCACTTGTATATATTCTGATGAAAATGTATGCAATGTATATTTTAATGTTATTTTATTGAACTTTTTAAAAACCATTCATCAATATGTAATTCACACAAATAATGTAACAGATTTATAGAAATGGTTGTTACTCTGTTCAGTATGTGTATAATGTTTATATCTAAGCTCCTTAGGCAGTTCCTTAGACCTCATGATTCTCATGTGCTCTGACATGCACTGTGAGCTGTGACGTCTTATATAGACAGGTCTGTGCCTTTCCTAATCAAGTCCAATCAGTTTAATTAAACACAGCTGGACTCTAATGGAGGTGTAGAACCATCTCAAGGAGGATCCGAAGGAATTGGACAACATGTGAGTTGAATATGAGTAACACAGCAGTGTCTGAATACTTATGACCATATGATATTCCGTTTTTCTTGTTAGATAAATTAACACAAATATCTACCTTTCTGGGTTTTTTTCTGTCAAGATGTGGTGCAGTGTACACTAATGAGAGAGAAAAATTACTTTTTTGAACTTACCAATTGGCTGTAATGAAACAATACACTATATAAAAAGATACATTATCGTGTTTTTTTGTTTTTTTTTTACTATCTGAAATGAAATCTGTTTAGGTCAATTAGGATTACCAAAATTATTTATATTTGCCAAATGCCAGAAATAATAAGAGAGAGAATTGTTAAGGGAATTTTTATTGCTTTCTGAAAAATCAAAAATTTACATACATAAAGATTACAAGGCTTTTAAACAATTTTGGACAGCCCAAATGATGCCGGCAAGGCGGTTACAGACATGGCTGTTCTGTGGACCCAAGTAATGGACCCAAATTTTTACCATGAAATGTATATAAACTTTGGACTTTGCAAAAAGAAATTAAAATGTATCACAAATTACTCAAGTTCTGTTACACAAAGTTCTGTAGGCTTGTTCTTAATTGAATTTGTATGTAAGTCGGAACTGTATATTTTATAATTATAACCCCAGCCAGAATTTTTTTGGTCTCTGTGACAATTGGATTTTAAAAATGTTGGATTGTCATAAAGAACCAGGATTAACAATAAAGCTTCATTACAGACAGCTGTGATAACTGTTATAGCTGATGATTGTAGCCTAAAGCTAAAGTACAGGAAATTACCAACATCCAAAGGTCCGTTTGTAACTAGGGGTCGTCTGTAAGTCGGATGTTCTTAAGTAGGGGACCGCCTGTATAAATAATTTTGGTAATCCTTATTGACCTAAAACGGGAAAGATTTATTGTGATTTCATTGCAATATATAAAAGCTATTGTTTAGGAATTTAAAAAATGATTTTGTTTTGAAACATGTAAAAAATGTTTTAACCCCTTGATGCGGCCTGAAAAGGCTCTAGTGAGCAGGCATATTTAGCGAATGTTCATAAGCAGCGGTTTAATGGCCATAACTTTTTTTTTGCGTGTTAATAAAAGGTAAAAAGTAAAAGTAAAAAGGTAATAAGTTGTTTTTTTTTTCATTTTTATTTTTATTTAGGGTTAAAAGTGGAAACAAGTCTTTTCTTTGTAATTTATGGTACTTATTTTTTTGTGATTTTTTATTTAGCTCAAAACGAACATTATTAATGAATTCTCTATTTTGTTTCAGTCGATTTGATATATAATAAGTATATTCTCGGACAAACGGGGTGATTATGTGTGAATAGTTTTTTGTGTATGTGTGTTTTTACTTTTTATGTCCCCCATGAGATCATAAAAGGGGGACTTTTTCATTTTTTTTAAATTTTACTTTATTCTTTTTCTTTTACAAGTTTTATAAAAAAAAAATTAAAACTATACAAACATGATATTGACTGAATATGGCTTATATAAAGCATAAAGTTAACATTTTTACTACATGCTTTAAACAGTATAAGCTGTGACATTTAACAAACTGTTTTTTTTTGTTTTTTCAATTCTACCCAATTTAGGTTATAGTAGGTTTGAATTATTTTTAAATATGCCTTTTTAGTAAATGTTGTTCAAAAAATAAAACATCAAGAGATTGTTATATAGTAGGAGAATGGCTTGAATTGACTGCTTGAAGACAGTAAGCCCTAAAGCTAAACCCCCTTTCCAGCTATCCCTACCTAATATCCCAGCCTACTCAAAGCAGTAGACGACAACCGGTCAACTTTTACTTCCTGCACCAAAGTGCAAACACAGGGGCAAAGCAGTGTTCAGACTACTAAGGCCAAATGTAACCTAAGAACAAAATTATACTCTTCAGGGCATCTTTAGTTGTTCTTTATGGACAAAGGATGGTGAATCGTTATACTCTAATTTATCCTTTCTATTAAAGTGTATGAATAAATTGACAACAGGATTGTTTTTAAGGGGCAGCATTTCAGATGTCTTTTTTTCCATTAAAGAATTTACTATTCACTTTTATTTTTTATTATTTTTTATTTTATTATTTTTAATTGGGCATTTTTGGAGACAGCAGTCCCAATTATTTTTTATTAATTTGATGAACTTTTTTATCTAGGAGTGATTTTCAGTTTTGATATGATCATGGATGTTAACAGTGGGTGTTAGCTACCCTGTTTCCCTAAAAATAAGACACCTCCTCAAAAAATAAGACCTAGCGACTGCTCTCCCCACGCCATACAGTAGATCGTTATGATACTGCTGTAGGTTGTGACATGTGAAAAATTATGAAGACAATGCGCTATGTGTAGGCTACCCAGACAAGAAGTCCTCATTGTCCTCATTGTAGGAAAGAGCTAATCATGAGAGATTGGGGTCTATTATTCTAAAAGAAATGGAGTCACAGGATTTGGGGAGTTATGAGGAGGTCCCAGAAGGTCTTAAAATACTGGGCAAATGTACTATAGATTGTTGTACATGGAAGTAGAGTCATAAGAAATTATTGATGGAATTCAGAGTTTGGCTGGTTATGCTGAGGTTTGTGATGAAATGACTACAGAATATTAACAAATATTAATTTTTTGCTCAACAATAAATTCTTGTACATTGAAAAATAAGATATGCCCTGAAAATGAGACCTAGTGCGTCTTTAGGAGTAAAAATTCAAATAAGACACAGGGGCACATTTACTTACCCAGTACTGTGCGATCCCCGATCCGGAATGTCCGCCGGAATGCACATCTGCCGCGATTCAAGAAGATCATGCGCACGATTTCCTGCTTGTGTCGCTTGCCTGCTCAGTTCCGCTGGAGTTCACCATCTTCTTCTCGGTGCATGTAAGTGAATTGGATGCGACACAATTGGATGCGACAATTTAAATGTTAAATCCCGTGCATGGTCCGAATCCGCTGGATCGTCCCACGGCCCGCCCCCGATTTCTGTCGCATGAAAGGCGGGGCCATGCACCAAAATCCGATCACGTGCGACATAATCCCCGGCGCGATCCCCGAAAAGTCGGGAAACCTGATGAAAATGTGACCCTTAGTAAATAAGAATTGTCTTATTTTTAGGGAAACCGGGTAGTAATAGCTGAAAATGAGGGTGTACAAAGCTACTGAGCACACTCCATGCCTCACCCAATTTAAAATTGCATTGGTTGATCATAAAGGGGTCAAATCCACCTTTACTTACTACCCCCACCTCTATGGAAATAAAAATCAAAAATCTAACTGTTGTTCAAGGATAATTGAAGATTTAGTTCGCATGTATCGGTATGAACCACATGCATTTTTATCTATGGAGTTTTGTTTGCATGGTAATTATAGACTATGGACATGTTTCTTAAGCTGTTTGTACCTGTAATTACCATGAGAATAAAAACCCCATTAAAATACTGTGATCATTTATGACGGTGGGATTAGTTATACTCATTACAATTAAAACCCTGTTCACAGCTGCGGCATTAGAGAAGCTTAAGATAATTCTTATTGTCTATGATGTTAAAGGACAATTTGTTTTTTTTCCCAGATTTAGTATTACAATGTTTGTCTGTTACACGTGATTAATTTAAGAGAAATAATTTTTTTTTTTACACATTTATGGATTTCAGGTATATTTTCTTTGGCGCCATTCAAAAGACGTAATCAAATCCTTTAAAACACTTGAAAGGTAAGAGCATTTGATTTTACATGAAATAATTTTTCCAGCAAAAATTTTTTTTTTAATTCCATCCGGCACCTCTTACCTGATTTCTGTGTAGCCACCCGTCGGGTTTGATCACACACCATTCTGACTATTAGATTTCCCCATATCTGTTTGGTCTTGTATTATTCCTGTGATGCCCCATGGACTCAGACCATATTTGGAATCACTAAAATCATACTGAAACATAAAAAGTTTTATGTTATTTATGCTGCATGATGAATGACGCAAAAGTTTTCTTTAAAACTTTGAGGACTTTTTATTTTTCTACTACTTTTCATAAAATAGTGGTAAAATTAAATAAGCTTACCGTATTTTCCGGACTATAAGGCGCACTTAAAAGCCTTGGATTTCCTTGGAAATCCAAAGTGCGCCTTATTAGTCCGGTGCGCCCTATATGAGGGCAGCGGACCGGGAGGCTAATCGGCGGCACTGTGGGCAAAAGTCCAAGTTAGGCCACAGTTACTCTAATAGGCCCCGCACGGTCGACAATAGAGATCTACCCAAGCGGGAAATTAGACCCACTACAACACGAACAACTCTTGCCGCTGGTCTGCAGTTCCCGCTGGAGATCTGCGTTCGGGGTAGCGGGACCTATGAAGAGGGTCCGCTGCCATCTCACATACCCCCCACTTTCCCACTCACCTTCCCGCGTCGCCGGTCTCTTCCGGTCGAGTAACGTCTCGGGTCCCCGCTCCGCCCCCGGACCTCCGCCACGCCCCCGACCCTGCGCCTTATAGTCCGATGCGCCTTATATATGTAATTATTACATATATAAGGCGCATCGGACTGTTGCGCCTTATATTCCGGTGCGCCTAATGGCCCGGAAAATACGGTATATTTACTTAAAAATTGACTTATTAAAAATTCAAGTTATCCTACATAAAACAAGCTCTCATATAGATATGTAAGCAATATAATATGAAAATGTAAAAATGTGAAAATCCAAAGAAATGTTGAGGAAATTGAATTTATGTGTCTATTGGCACACATTTTTCTTTATGATTGAGCTGAAAGGTTCAAAGCTGCAGAAGACAAATGGAAATGGAAAAGTGACTCTCAGATGACTATTCTAATGAGGTTTTTAAAAACATCTATATTTAACTTGGAACAAACAGAGACTGTCACATCCTGTAATTCACACCCCAGTTCAGGTACACGGCCTGATGCAGATGTGTACAAAAGAGGACAGAAAAAGGCTCATTCTGAAATATGATATAAAAACCTGTTGTATTGGTAACTTTAGTCACATAGTATGTAGACATATCTATTCAGTGTTAAGATTGTGAATATTTTCCATTTAGACATTAAGGTGAGGCCTGGAATTTTATATCCTGCATAAGAGTGTATTGTAGGATTTCTATGTCGCATGTATATGGAGTTGCACCTCTTACTCGTAGACTATGTTGTCCGCAATATTTTCTTTATCCGTGGCATAACCCATTCCTGTAACACTCATCAACCCTATAGCTGCCTTCAAACAGTATATGGTACATTAAGGCTGGATTCACACTGAGGTTGCCCGCCGTACCGTAGCACATATGGCGCATGGTGCTGTATGCCATGAAAAGATTGGACATGTCCTATCTTTTCATGGGGTACAGAGCGGTACGGTACGTGTGCGGCACCGTACCGCTCCCATAGGGCATCGTGCGCCCATTGCCGTCTATGGGGCACGTATATCTGTTCCTGCTCTCAATCCTGTAGGTAGGGGGACGGGGGTGGGGGCAGAGGAAAGGAATATTTTTCCCAGCTACCACTGTTCCTGCAATTTAGGAACATAAAGTGGAAATGGCAGTTCAAGGCCACAATGGCACAAATTAATATCCATATCTCCAACATGGAATCTGGAAGAGAACAGTAGCTGTAAAGACAATCAAAGATGTCTATGAGTGGGTGACATCAGGTCACATATCCCATTTAGTAAGTTTATGGTGAATGTAAAATCTTAGATTTCATAGACATCATGGATCAGTGTTTTTCCAGGCTACAGTCCTGAGTTACTGCTACTTCATGTACATCTGAAATGTCCTCTCCCCAAAAACTGCAAAAAAAAAAATCCTATGGGATGGATGGGCTGAACCACTGTAAAACAGTCCTATAGTTCTCTGCTGCAGAACCTCTTTTTATGCTCATTGAGAGTTGATAGGGAAATATTCAATACACTACTGAATAAGAGTTAGAGAGCTGAAGAACACCAAGGTCTATGGCATATCTACTGCATGTGGACACACCTGACCCATAACCTTTTCACATTACTTTAAATCTTTATCTTCTGTCTGACTTGTGTGTACATTCCGGGTTGTAATAATACTGCCATTGTCTACATATGTTGTTGCTACCAATTAATTGCAATCAATGCGTATAATCTTAAATTGTAGGTTCCTCGAATGGTTGCATGTTGTGAAATCCCTCACTCCATGAATCAAGAATAGGGGATAGGGAAAAAAACCCATGAAACATGAGTCTTTCTCATAATAAACCTGGACCTGTTTACTGAAATGACCCGGACAATATAATTGTAACTCGATACGAGGAGCTATAAACTATACATATAGGAGCAAGGAGAAAAATACAGTCTTTCACTGAATAGCATTCCTTGTGGTAAAGCTGTGAATAGTTGCTAAGGTTGTTGCGTTAGTAATACTAAGGTGATCCCAGTGCAAATGTTTTTGCAAACTTTTAATGAAGCTATTTAAAGGGGCTGCCTCGTTGTTCCACCATCGCCCATATGGCATGTGTCATGGGTGTCCCTGTGATCCATGCCGCTGATCACAGGCACACCCATGCCCCTCTCCATTGCGGCGCTTCCCCAGTCCCTGGCCCACACTCGCCTCTCCACACTCCTGCTCCCGACCTGGCTAGGCCGCGCGCGTGCCCCCACTCGGAAATTTAAAGGCCAGCCCACCACTGATTGGCGCTGGCCACTTCCTGTTCCCTTCTGTGTTGATCTCCTGCTGTGACCTCGGATCTGACCTCTGCATCTCTGCTGCCTGCCCTGACTACTAGCCTGCTTCTGACCTCGAGCCTGGATTAAAATTCTATACTGCTGCCTTAGCTGTCATGGCGGGCTAGTCGCACCTGTGGAACGAACTGGTGGCACCCTGCCGCAGCAAGACCATCCCGCTTTGCGGCGGGCTCTGGTAAAGACCAGGTGCCACTTAGATTCCGGTCCCATGTGTCGGCTAGTACCATCTCCCGTGGTGGTCCAGAGGATCCACTGATCTTGAATCCTGACAGCATGTAGAACTGAGATGTGGTTGATGTCATTCCAATTGAAGTGAATGTGAGCTGACAACAAAGAGCAGTGAGCTACGAGTCTCTGTGACTCGTAAGACATGGAAGCTCCAAAGCTTTCTAAGCTACACTGGTTTATAAAATTGTTTTTCATATCAATGGGAGTTAGGGAAGACTCACAGTGGTGGGTTTTTTTCGCATCAGTGATTTTTCATTGAACCCATTTGGGCTTATGGACACTTACAGATCAGTTTTCTCTTCCCGGCTTCAGTGATTTTTCACTAATACTTTACTGAATCATTTAATTTTAATTTTTTATATGTATGTTTTTGATTCTCTCATTTTATCGCCATACAAAGAAAATAAGACTGTCACATACAAAATATAAAAAAACAAAAAGCGAAAAAAGAACAAAAAGAAAAGAAGTTGCAAGAAGAAAATGAAAGGAAGAAAAATCTATACATATCAGTAGCGCATTTGTTTAGGCAGTTATTATTCCAAGGTCATCTTCCCAGATAAGACTTCCAACATTCATCTTCCCATTTCTTATCTAACTCTTTCATTCTCCAGTATTCATTAGTCAACATGAATACGTCATTGCTCGTTGGGCAAGTAACCTTCCTCCAATTTTTAATTATACTAGCTCTACAAACCCCCTACACCTCAGTTTTCCTAAATGTAGTATCAAACATTCCACTCCAGATTCTTGCAAAAGTAGTTTCATAAATCGCAGTTTGCCATTAGGTGCTTTTTATTAGATCCAATTATACTCAAAGAAGTTGGTCATTGAGTATCATCATTCAACCAACGGAAGTAAAAAGTCTGAAGTTTTAGTATAACTAAGATGTTGTTAGATGTGGTCGCCTTTACTTAGATAGACTGAGCAGTGTATAATATTATAGATTTCTATGATTTTGGCTTGTAAGCGTTGGTTCAAAATAAGCGAATTCAGAAGTTTAAATACTCTAAATATTCTTTCTGCTTAACAATTCAGCCAAGTCCAATTGATCTCCAGGCGAAGACTTGCATAACTGGTAGTACAAGAACTGCCCATTATGCTCTCCCTTGAACTGGGGATAGTTGCTTCTCCCAAAAATGAAAATTCAGTAAAGAACAAAGTCCAGAATAAAAAATGTTAGGGCTTATTTACTAAGGTTTGCGGATCACACTTTTGTTGGCCTGTGCGCTGTTTTCGGGATTGTGTCGCACGTAATCGGATTTTGGTGCAGC
Organism: Engystomops pustulosus; assembly: GCA_019512145.1. NCBI lineage: Eukaryota > Metazoa > Chordata > Amphibia > Anura > Leptodactylidae > Engystomops > Engystomops pustulosus. The sequence continues at coordinate 24,704,564 of CM033641.1, forward strand.
TGCGCTGGCTTTCATGCGACAGAAATCGGGGGCGTGCCGTCGGACGATCCGACTGATTTGAACTGAGCGCGGGATTTAACTTTCAAATTGTTTCACAAGACAATGCACTTACTGCATCGGGAAGAAGAAGTGAACTCCGGCGGACCTGAGCGGGGGAAGCGACATGCAGGCATATCGGGCGCACGATCTTAGTGAATCGCAGAAAGGTCTGTTAACCTTTGACCCAGGTAAGTAATTGTGGCCGTTATGTTGACTCCAATTGGTGATATACTGCCTGTCCCCTCTGGTCTTTGGCAAAGTTTCAAAGAATGTTCAAAGCCCCCCTTCACCTCCATCCCTTGAGATGTTTACAATGTGTTTGGTTTTGATCCTTTTCCTGAAAGAATAATATCTATCTTGTCTTCTTTCCTTGCTTCTACCTTGTACCCCTTCTTTGATTAGATACTCTATGATTCCCTGGTGGTTGCTGGTATTTATATGAAAGTGTCTACTTGGTAATAGGGATGAGGGAACCAGGACTTTAGGTTTGACGTCCTCTGTCCACGCGCTCCGTCTCACAGCCATGCCTATTTGCTTGTGGCGTAAAGCTGTCTGATCGCTCTGCGGCCCATCAAGCAACATGTCCTGGATAGGCTGCAGAACCTAAAGTTCGAGTCCACTTAACTCTACTTGGAAAACTCTACTTGGAAAGTGTACCGTTTCTTAGGTTGCTCATTTTTTGTAGTACTGATTTTTTTTACTCAAGATTTTCTTTAAAGTCTTGTAAAGTCTTCAAAAACTGAAAATTGTAACTATTCAATAGGTTTTTCAAGGTTTCCACTGTCTTCTTGATGTCTGTCTTACTCCTGAATGGGAATGGGAGTTTTATCTGCTTATTCATTTTTTATAGCAGCTCCTGTTATATTATCTTTTCTTCTATAGGATCTAGGAAATCGCTCAGTGGCTTTCTGTGCTAATACCCTGCCAGTAATCGTGACACCCTAATGCCCCCTGGGAACTATATTTTTGTCAGATAGTTCTCCAGAGATTGTACTTCCCACCAGGACGTAATCTGTTCCGAGTACAGTTTAACAAGCGACTTAATTAAGGTTTCGCATAAAAAAATATTTATTAGAGAGCAGTAATCTAACTGTAAGAGCTGAATCCACTTCATTGGGATCAAAACATTAAATATGGTTTTAGGGGATATCTAAAGTTTGCATGTTATCCTGTATAACCAAATATGCTAATTCTGGAGTTCTGACCATTGGAACCACCTCCAGTCAGAACAGAAAACCTAAAAGGTAAAATATATTGAACTGCAAAATACAATTCACATCTACACACTAAATACAAAAATCAGGACTCTCACTGTCAATCACTGTGTGTGGGCGGAGTAATCAGGACTCACTGTCAATCACTGTGTGTGGAGTAATCAGGACTCTCACTGTCAATCACTGTGACACTCATTGGGGAAGATTTACTTACCCGGTCCGTTCGCGATCCAGCGGCGCGTTCTCTGCGGTGGATTCGGGTCCGGCCGGGATTCATTAAGGCAGTTCCTCAGCCGTCCACCAGGTGGCGCTGCTGCGCTGAAGTTCCCGGAGCTCTGCTGGAATGCCCTGAAATTCACCGGCCAATACCTAGTGAAGGTAAGTGTAATTTTCGCGACACATTTTTTTTTTTAATGCAGCGGTTTTTCCGAATCCGTCGGGTTTTCGCTCGGCCACACCCCCCGATTTCCGTCGCTTGCATGCCGGCGCTAATGCGCCAAAAATCCGATCGCGTGTGCCAAAATCCCGGGGCAAATCGGAAATATTCGGGTAACACATCGGGAAAACGCGAATCGGGCCCTTAGTAAATGACCCCCATTGTCTCTTCTAGGACTCCTTTCAGATTTTCAGAAATATGTTATGATTTTAGAGTTCTGTGTCCTGGTTCTCTTTCTGCATTTTTGTTCTTTCATAACTATTTATTATAGTTATGAAATAGATAACTTCTAAATTCTCATAACTGTATGCTAAAAATGCAATACTTCAAGAAGCATGTGAATAATATACAACTAGTATACCAAAAATAGAAAGTATACATTTACTTGTTTGCAGATCTATTAGAGCTATGTATAGACGTGTGTTAATTTTTATTCTTTTTTCATTCTGATTTAGATTTGGCTTAATCCACTCAGTTTATACAAATTTACTTCTCTGGGCGAGTGCAGTGGCCACTGAATCTGATCACCAGCTGGAGGAGCACATGGGTAGACTGACATCGCTCGGCTTTGTTAACATTACTTTACGTAAGTTATCGTCAGGGACGGCGCCAGCACTGGGCATACCTGGGCATGTGCTGGGGCCCAGAGCTGTTGGGGGGGGGCCCACATAACTGTAACTAATGAATCCACAGTGGGGCTATTTGGTATGATAAACTAGGGAACAGAAGACTGTTTTAGTTTCTGAATTTTTAATGCCTCCATGTGAGTTCACTGCAAAGGGGCCCACTGAGGCTCTGTCTCCCAGGAGCCTCCTGAAACCTGGAGCGGACCCTGGTTATTGTGATAGGTATCTTTATCCTAAGCACTGTATAATATTGTAATCTATCTGTAAATCAATAGTTGTACATTCCTTCCAGTTTTATTTCGGCTTCCTATATCTTTCAGATGAGGATCACATGCAGTGTAACTGCACCTCCAGTCTGTGTGACAGCTTCAGAAGAGGAATCTATTACTTATACCCCTTCCACATTGAATATCAGATCTTGGCCTCGGCCATGCTCTATGTACTGTGGAAGAATATAGGAAACAACCTTGGATCTCGTCATCATAGATCTAAACTAACTTTCCATGGGGTTGTCCCTGGTACCATTTTAGGACTCATTACTTTGGGTGCAACTGTTGCTACAGTCGCAATATACCTGCTGAATATTGGACGCACGAAGATCAAAAGTGAATCCGCTCTGAGCATTTACTACATATATTCAATCGTTGCCCTCAGCTTCATGAGTGTAGTATCACTGGTCGGACTTGTGATACATAAACTAGATGCAACACCTACTTTGAAGGAGAAAAGTCCAGCTGTTAAACTGGATGAAAACCTACTGGTGGGCTCTGCCATCGGGTCTTGGATTACATCATGGGGCTCAATAATTGCCATCATATTTTCCGATAACCACCCGGCCTTCATCTGGTACAATATACCCTACTCCATACTGGTCATACTGGAGAAATATCTACAAAACATGTTCATCATAACATACATAAACCGAAAGCACAAGCAGAATACTAGGACACCTTGTATGGGAATCTCTGTCATGTCACATGAAACAAGATTCCCTTCCAAAAATACCGATTTTAGGACAGGGAATGAAAACAAACACCACGACCACTGCCATATCACGCAGCAAGACTCCACATCTCAAGATACTTGTGCAAAAATTAAGAAAGCGATGCTGAAAAATATTACAGTGGCCTTGTTCCTATGCAACATTTCGGTAAGTTTAGTCAAATCGGTAAGATGACTTTGCCAGAATTCCTACTCAATTTTCACCAAGAAATTTACCTACATGTCTTTCATACTTATAATGGGGCACATTTACTAAGGACCTTGCACCAGATTTCTGTTGGACTTTGCATGTTCTGTTCCAGACTGCTTGTGTCAGTTCCTGGAGAGGATTCACTGGCTGAGCCCTCTCCATAGCCGGTAAGTCTTTGCTGCATATTGCAGCAAAGACTTACTGGTAACACCTGCGATCGGTGCCAACACCAATCACGGGTGTTATCTCGTCGATTGGCACCGGCAAAGATGCCGCCGGCTTCAAAAAGATGGCGGCACATTTGCGCCGAAGATTGTCGTTCCCCGTGACATCTTCGGGTCTTCCAAAGAAATCAAAATCTAATAATAATTTTTCACTGTGTTTAACCCCGTAATGGAAAATAGTGCCCAAAGTCGAAAATGTCACTTTTTTGCCTTTTTGAAAAATATTAAAAATTCTATAAAAAGTGATAAAAAGGTCATAGAGTCCTAAAAATGATAGCATTGAAAACGTCATCAAAAGTCGCAAAAAATGACACCACCAACAGCAGCTCAATACACCGAAGTATGAAAAAGTTATTAGCAAAAAAAAAAAAAAATTGTACAGGTTTTCATTTTTGTAAATGTATGAAAACATTATAAAACCTATAGAAATTCGGTATCGCCGTGATCGTACCGACACAAAGAATAAAGTGGACATGCCATTTGGGGCGCACAGTGAAAGCCGTAAAAAATCCAAGCCCACAAGAAAATGGCACAAATGTGTTTTTCACCATATTCAGTGCATTTGGAATTTTTTTCCCGCTTCCCAGAACACGGCATGGAATATTAAATGCGATCACTATGAAGTGCAATTTGTTATGCAGCAAACAGGCAGTCACACAGCTCTTTACGTGTAAAAATTTAAAAGTTATAGATTTTTGAAGGTGGGGAGTGAAAAATGGAAATGAAAAAACAAAAAAGGGCCCGGTCGTTAAGGGGTTAAGAAGTGTCTGCATCACATTTGTGTCACACGCGACCCTTTTGTGGCGCAGCTGCACTTGGAATCATGCAACACAAAGTACTGGGTGTTCCGGTGCTCAGTCGGACCGTGTGCCATATTTAACATGCAAAGTTTGACAGAATTGTGTTGCACAACCCATTTTAAAGGTGCACCAAAAAAAGAGGTGCACTCTCTTGGGACAGCGCAGGGGGCGCCAGTTTCACGAAGAACATATGCCACAAATCATGAATCCGGCGCCCTCGGCACTATACACAGGCAAACTGCACATGGTACAGACAGAACTATTCTTAGTAAATGTGCCCCAATATATTTTGAGCTATTTTTCTACAGAAGATGCCTTCCATTGAAGGTATATGGCCCAATACGAAGGGCGTGGCTTAAGATACAACAAAATGCCTCAAAATTGTAACAAAACTTTTAGCAAACTATGGCCGGGAATGTAGGCCAACCAATACATAAAACTATATAATGTGCGTAGCACATTTGATTGAATTTATGATATACCCTCTTTGATACATGTTTGGATTTATTCTGCAAAGATTATAACTAGAGATGAGCGAACATGCTCGTCCGAGCTTGATGCTCGGTCGAGCATTAGGGTACTCGAAACTGCTCGTTACTCGGACGAATACTTCGCCCGCTCGAGACAATGGCAGCTCCCGCCGTTTTGCTTTTTGGCGGCCAGAAACAGAGCCAATCACAAGCCAGGAGACTCTGCACTCCACCCAGCATGACGTGGTACCCTTACACGTCGATAGCAGTGGTTGGCTGGCCAGATCAGGTGACCCTGGGATAGACTAGCCGCTGGCCGCGCTGCTCGGATCATTCTGTGCAGGGGTTATCTATAAACTGAGTGGGCATGTGCAGGGGCTATCTATAAACTGAGTGGGCACGTGCAGGGGCTATCTATATACTGAGTGGGCATGTCTATATACTGAGTGGGCATGTGCCGGGGCTATCTATATACTGAGTGGCCATGTGCAGGGGCTATCTATAAACTGAGTGGGCACGTGCAGGGGCTAACTTGCAAACGAGTTTATGTATCACTTCGCAGTGCGGTACACCAATTTCTGTACTGTCTTAAGGGCTTTTGTAGAGTGCACCGGATTATTTGAGATGAGGAGAAAACAAGTAGGACAGGTGGTCTCGGGACACACAATTTGGCTTTAAAAGTGATTGTCAAAGACCGGATTACACTACTCTGCTTTGACCTACCCCGCATGTTATTAACTTTATACTGAGATTGTAGATAAACTGATACCAGGAAATTAAAACCAACATCCACAGTCCGTTTGTAACTAGGGAGGGGTCGCGTAAGTCGGATTTTTGAAGTAGGGACCGCCTTTATACAATACTCTTTGGTAATCCTTTGACCTAAACGGGAAAGATTTTTGTGGTTCACTTGCACTATCTAAAAGCTAATTGTTTAGAGAAGGTAAAAATGCTTTTTTTTTATACAACATTTACCAAATGGATTTTTTTTAAAACATCCCTTGATGGCGGCGCGGACCTGAAAAGGCTCTAGTGAGCAGGCATATTTCGCGAATGTTCATAGCAGAAGGGCGTGTTTCATGTCCATAGCCCTTTTTTTTATGTTTTTTGCGTGTTCATTCTCCCCTCGGTTCCTCCCCCGATCCCCGTCCACCGTTCCTCCCTTTTGTTCGGGTATTCCTTTTTTACTTTTTGTTTTTTTTTTTCCCTTTTCTTTTTCTTTCGGGTCCCCGTCGGCCCCCCTGTTGTGCATTTCCTTTTTCTATTTCTTGTCCCATTTCTTTTATTTTTTCTCTTTTTATGTTCTTTCGCTTCCCACGCCCCTCCCCTTTATATCCTTCTATTCTCTCGGTTTTTTTTTCCCTTCTCTTTTGAAGTTTTATATCATAAGTATATTCACACGGACAAAACGGGGTGATTATGTGTTGAATAGTTTTTTGGTGTGTATTTGTGTTTTTTTATACTTTTTATGTAAGCCCTCCAGTAGATCATACCAAAGGGGCTTTTTCATTTTGTTTTATTTAAATTTTTACTTCTATTCTTTTTTCTTTTACCAGTTTATAAAAAAAAAATTAAAACATACACATCTCTACTCCCTGATGGACTTCATATCCGCCCTACATACACTATTTAACATTTACCCATTCTTAAACCAGTATAAGCTGTGACACATTATAACAACACTGTTCTTCTTTTGTTTTGTTTTTCAATTCGTACATACCCAAGTTAGGGTTATAACGTAGTGGTTGAATGAGTTTTTAATAATATGATCCCTTTTTTTATAACATGTTGTTTACAAAAAAAAACATCAACGAGATTGAGTTAGTTATGAGAGAATGAGCTTGACATATGGAACTGCTTTGAAGACAGTAAGCCCTAAAGCTAACCAACCCCTTTCCAGCTATCCCTACCTAATATCCACCAGCCTACTTCAAGCAATACCAGACAACCGGTCAACTTTTCCTTCCGTGCAACCAAAGTGCAAAACACAGGGTCAAGACAGTGTTCAGAACTCTAGGCCAAATGTAACCTAACAAAATTATAGCTCTTCAGGCGGGCATCTTTATTGTTTCTTTAATGGACAAGGATGTGTGAATCGTTAGACTCTATATTTTTTAATTCAAAAACTTTCTATTAAAGTGTATAGAATAGATTGACAAACAGGATTTGTTTTTATAACATATGGGTGCAAGCATTCAGACTTGGTCTTTATTTATTCCATTAAAGAATTTACTATTCACATGTTTTTTTTTAATGTTTTTATTTATTTTATTATTTTTAATTGGGCATGTTTTGGAGACAGCAGTCCCAATTATTTTTTTATTAATTTTGAACTTTTATCTAGGAGTGATCTTTTCAGTTTTGATATGATCATGGATGTTAACAGTGGGGTGTTAGCTACCCTGTTTCCCTAAAAATAAGACACGTCCTCAAAATAAGACCTAGCGACTGCTCTCCTCCTCCCCACTCCATGACATGTAGATCGTGTTATGATACCTGTCTGTAGTTTGTGACTGTGAAAATTAATGAATGACAGCGCTATGTTGTAGGCTACTCCAGACAAGCCAAGTCCTCATTGTCCTCATTGTATGAATTAAGGTCAATCATAGAGATTGGGTCTATATTTCAAAAGAAATGGAGTCACAAGATTTTTGGGGACAGTTATGGAGTAGGGATCCCAGAAGGTCTTAAAATAGCTGGTCAATATTTTTTTTTACTATAGATTGTTGTACTGGAATATAGTCATAAGAAATTATGTGTAGGGAACTCCAGAGTTTGGCTGGTTAGTGCTGAGGTTTGTGTGTAAATACTACAGATATTAACACTAATTAATTTTTTGCTCAATCATAAATTCTTGTCTTGAAAAAATAGATTCCCTGAAAATGAGACCCTAGTGCGTCGTTAGGTAGTAAATTTCCAAATAAGGACACAGGGCCACATTTACTTAACCCATATACTTGGGTCGATCTCCCATCCGGAATGGTCCGCCGTAATGCACATTCTGCCCGATATCAAGAAGATCAATGCCGCACGATTTCCATGCTTGTGTCGCTTGCCTGCTCAGTTCCGCTGGAGTTTCACCCATCTTCTTTCCGGTGCAATTATAGTGAATTGGCATGACAACAAATTGGGAATGCGTACAATTTAATGTTAAATTCCACCGTGCATGTTTCCGCAATCCGCGTGGATCGTCCCCCGGCCCTGCCGCCCGTCCCCTATTCCTGTCGCTAGAAAGTTGCGGGGCCTATTGCACCAAAACCTCCGATCCGTGCGACATAATCTCACTCCCGCACTCCCGCCGGATTACGAAGTCGTGGAAACCTTAGAAAGGTGACCCTTAGTAATAATAATGGGTGTCTTATTTTAGGAGAACACCGGTAGTAATAGCTGAAAAAGAGGTTGTACAATAGCTACTGAGCACACCCATGCCTCACCCAATTTAAAATTGCCATTGGTTGTATCTAAAAGGTCAAATCCCCTTACTTATAGCCTATGCACTACTCCCCCACGACTACCTCCCCTCTATGTGAAAAGATAACAATCAAAATGCTATACATTGTTTCAAGGATACTTGTATGGATTGTTAGTTTCGCAATGTATCGGTTTAACCACATTGCAGTTTATATCTACTATGGAGTTTTGTTTTGCATGTAATTAATAGACTAGGGCTGTTTCTTAAGCTGTTTGTACCTGTTACCATGAGAATAAAAACCCCATTAACATATGGGATCATTTATGACGGTGGATTAGTTTAATACTCATTACATTAAACCTGTTCACAGCTGCGCATTAGAGAAAGCTTAGATAAATTCTAGTTGCTATGATGTATAAAAAACAGGACAATTTGTTTTTTTCCCTCCAATTTATATTAACAATGTTTTGTCTGTTCATTACACGTGATTAATTTAAGAGAAATATTTTTTTTTACACTTTAGTGGATTTCAGGTATATTTCCTTTAAGCGGGCGCCTATTCAAAGACCACGTAATCAATCCTTTAAAAAAACAACCTTGAAAGGTACAGCAGTTGAATTTTACATAAATATTTTTTTCCAGTCAAAAATGTTTTTTTTTAATTAATCCATCCCGCACCTCTTACCCTGGATTTTCTGTGTAGTACCAACCCTTCGGGTTTGATCCCACACCCATTCTGACTATTAATTTACCATCCCATATCTTGTTTGGTCTTGGTATTATTCCTGTGATGCCCCATGGTCTCAGACCATATTTGGAATCACTAAAACATACGGAAACATAAAGTTTTATGTTATTTAGAGCCTGATGAATGACGCAAAGTTTTTCTTTAAACGACTTTGAGCTTTTTACATTTTTCGTACTACTTTTGCATAAATAGTGGTAACATCGAATAAGTTTATATTTACTTAACAATATGACTTATAAAAAATTCCAGTTATCTACATCAAACAAAGCTCTCATATATATGGTAAGCACTATCAACTATGAAATGTAAAACTGTGACAAATCCAAGAGAATTTGAGGAAATTGAATTTATGTGTCTATTGGCACCATTTTTTCTTTATGATTGAGTCTGAATAGTGTCAAAGCTTCAGAAAGACCAATGTGAAATGGAAAATGCTCTCAGAATGAACTATTCTAAGAGTGTTTTTAAAAACATCTATATTGAACCATTGGACAAACAGAGACTGTCACATCCTGTTAATTCAACACCCCCACCAGTTCCGTAGAACACGCCTGAATGCAATGTGTACAAAAGAGAACAGAAAAAGGCTCATTTCTAAGAAAGTATATATAAACCTGTTGTATTGGTAACTTTAGTCACATATTAATGTAGACATATTCATTCAGTGGGTTAGATTGTGAATATTTTCCTTTAGACATTAAGGTGAGGCCTTGTGGAATTTTATATCCTGTCATAGAGTGTATTGTAGGATTTCTAGTTCCGTCATGTATAATGGATTTCACCTCTTACTACTGTAACTAATGTTGTCCCGCAATATTTTCTTTATACCGTGGCATAACATCCCATTCCTTAACATCTCATCAACCCTATCCTGCCTATCCAAACGTATATGGTACATTAAGAGGCTGGGATTCACACTAGTTGTCCCGCCGTACCGTACACAAATGGCCGCATGGCGTCGTTATGCCTGAAAGATTGGACATGGGTCCTATCTTTTCAATGGGGTACAGAGCGGTAACGTATCGTTTTGCGGCCCGACGCTCCCATAGGGCATCGTTGCGCCCATGGCCGTGCTATGGTGCACGTATATCTGTTCGCTGTCTCTCATCCTGTTAGGTATGGGGACTGGGGGTGGGGTGCAAGGGAAAGAGATATTTTTCCCGCTACCACTGTTCCTGCAATTTAGGAACATAAGTGAAATGGCAGTTCAAGGCCAACAATGGCAACAAATTAATATCCTAATTCTCCAACATGGAACTGGAAGAGAACAGTAGCTGTAAGACATCATAGAATGTCCTATGAAGTGGGTGACATCCAGGGTCACATATCCCATTTTAGGTAATTTTATGGTGAATTGTAAAATCTTAGATTTTCATGAGACATCATGATCCTCAGTGGTTTTTTCCCAGGCTACAGTCCTGAGTTACTTGCTACTCTTCATGTACATCTGCAATATTCCTCTCCCCAAACTCAAAAAAAAAAATCCATGGATGGATGGGCTGAACCACTGTAAACAGTCCTATATATCTCTGTCTGTCAGAACCTCTTTTTATAGCTCATTGCGAGTTTGATAGGGAAATATTCAATACCACTTACTGAATATAAGAGTTTAGAGAGCTGAAGAACACCAGGTTCTATGGCATTATCTACTGCAGGTGGACACAACCTTGACCCATAACCTTTTCCACATTACTTTAATCTTTACTTCTTCTGTCTACTTGTGTGTAATTTCCGGTTTGCGTAGAATACTGGCCGATTGTCTACATATGTTTGTGCAGCTACCAATTAATTGCAATCAATGCGTATAATCTTAATGTAGGTTCCTCGAATGTTTTGCATGTTGGTGAAATCCCTCACTCCATGTAATCAAGATAGGGGATAGGTAAAAAAAAAACCCATGAAACAGAGTCTTTCTCATAATAAAACCCTGGACCTGTTTTACTGAATGACCGGACAATATATTGGTAAATCGATACGAGGAGTCATAAACGATAACATATAGAGCAGGAGAAAAATACAGTACTTTCAACTGACTAGCATTCCTTGTGTAAGCGTGATAGTTGCATAAGTTGTTGTGCGTGTATCGAAGGTGATCCCAGTGCAACTGTTTTTGGCAAACTTTTTAATGAAGCTATTTAAAGAGGGCGGCCTCGTTGTTCCCCACCATCGCCCATATGGCATGTGTCATGGGTGTCCCTGTGATCCCTGCCGCTGATCACAGGCACACCCATGCCCCCTCCATTGCTGGCGCTTCCTTCCCCAGTCCCTGGCCTCCACTCCCGTCTCCCCTCTGCCACCCTCTCCCTCACCTGTGCTATCCGCTCATCTAGTTCCCCCCCCACTCGGAAATTTAAAGGCCGCAGCCCACATGTTTGGCTGCTGGCCATCTTCCTTTTCCCTTCTGTGTTGGATCTCCTTGCTGTGAACCTTCGGATCTGACCCTCTGCATCTTTCTTGCTGACCTGCCCTGACTACTAAGCCTGCTTCTGACCTCGTACCTGGATTACAAACTTCTCTATACTCGTGCCTGCTCTTTAAGCTGTCATGTCGGGCTAGTGCAACCTGTGGACGAACTGGTGTGCACCCTGCCGCAGCAAGACCACTCCCGCTTTGCGGCGGGCGTCTGGTAACAGACCGAGGTCCACTTAATTCACGGTCCGCTGTGTCCGCTAGTAATCCCCCGTGGTGGTCCAGAGGATCCACTGATCTTAATCAAACAAATGACAGCATGTATAACTGAAGATGTGGTTGATGTCATCCAATTGAAGTGAATGTGAGCTGACAAACAACAGACAGTGAGCCTCGGTCTCTGTGACTCGAGACAATGGAAGTTTCCGCAGTTTCTCTAAGCTACACTGGGTTTATTAAGAAATGTGTTTTATTCATATCAATGGGTTTAGTGAAGACTCACAGTAGGTGGGTTTTTTTTTTGTCGCACAGTGATTATTTTCATTACTCCATTATGGGCGTTATGGACACTTACCAGATCAGTTTTCTCCCGGTTCGTCCGGTCACATTTTTTCACTTAATATCTTTACTAACTGACTCATTTATTTAAATTTTTATATGTATGGTTTTTGATTCTCTCATTTGAATTATCGCATACAAAAAATAACGACGGTTCACATACAAATATAAAAAAAAAAAAGCGAAAAAGAACAAAAATAAAAGATTCAGAAGAATAAATGAAATGGATAGAAAATCTAATATCACATTCCAGTCGCGCATTTGTTTAGGCAAGTTATTAGTCAAGGTCATCTTCCCAGGATAAGACTTCAACACTTCATCTTTCCCATTTCTTATCATACCCTCTTTTCATTCTCCAGTATTCATTTTATCCCAACAGTGAATCTGTCCATGTGCTCGTTTGCGTGGGGCAAGTAACCTTCCTCCTTAATTCTCAAGTTTAATTATACTAGCTTCTACAAAACCCCCTACAACCTCAGTTTCCTAAATGTAGTATCAAACATTCCACTCCCAGATTCTTGTCAAAAGTAGTTTCATAAATCGCAGTTTTGCCATTAGGTTGCTGTTTTATTTAGATTCCAATTATACTCAAAGAAGTTGGTCATTGAGTATCTCATTCAAACCAACGGAAGTAAAAATTCTGAAGTTTTAGTATAACTAAGGTTGTTTAGATGTGTGTCGCCTTTTCTGTAGGATAGACATGAGCATGGTATAACTATATAGATTTCTATGATTTTTGGCGCTTGTACGCGTTGGTTCCAAAATCACGAATTCAGAGTTTAAAATCTCTCTACTAAATTCTTTCTGCTTACAATTCCAGCCAAAGTCCAATTGATCTCCTTCCAGGCGAAGACTTGCATAACCTGGTAGTACAAGAGAACTGCCGCATTTGCTCTCCCTTGACTGGGGATAGTTGCTGGTATTTATATATGAAATGGTCTACGTTTGGTAATAGGGATGAGGGAACCAGGACTTTAGGTTTGACGTCCTCCTTGTCCACCGCAGCTTCCCGTCTCACAGTCCGCCTATTTAGTCTGTGCGTAAAGCTGCCTGATCGCTCTCGCGCGGCCCATCAAGCAACATGGTCCCTGGATATGCTGCGAACCTAAATTCAAGATCCACTTTACCTACTTGGAAAAACCTCTACTTGTGAAATTGGTACCGTTTTCTTAGGTTGTCTTCATTTGTTGTAGTTACTGATTTTTTTTACATCAAGATTTTCTTTAAAGTCTTGTAAAGTCTTCAAAAACTAAATTGTAAACTATTCAATAGGTTTTTCAAGGTTTTCCACTGTCTTCCTTGATGTGCCTGTCTTACTCCTAGGGGATGGGAGTTTTATCTGCTTATTCATTTTTTATAGCAGGCTCCTGTTTATATTATTTTTCTTCTATAAGGATCTAGGAAATCGCTCAGTGGCTTTCTGGGTGCTAACATACCCGCCAGTAATCGTGACACCCTAACTGCCCCCTGGGACTATATTGTTGGTCAGATTAGTTTCTCCAGAGATTGTCTTCCCACCAGGACGTAATCTGTTTCCGAGTAATCAGTTTTAAACAAGCCGACTTAATTAGGTTTCGCATAAAAAATATTTATTGAGAGCAGTAATCTACTGAGTAAGAGCTAATCCACTTCATTGGGTTCAAAACTTAATATGTTTTTAGGGGATTCTAAGTATTGCATGTTATCCTGTAAACCAAATAGTCTAATTCTGAGTTCTTACCATGGAACGCACCCCAGTCACGAACAAAAACCTAATAAGGTAAACAATTTGAACTGCAAATACAATTCACATCTACACACTAATACAAAATCAGGACTTCTCACTCACTGTCAATCACTGTGTGTGGGCGGAGTTAATCAGGACTCACTGTCACTCACTGTGGTGTGGAGTAATCAGGACTCTCACTGTCAATCACTGTTGACATCATTGGGGAAGATTTACCTTACCCGTCCGTTTCGCGATCACCAGGCGGCGCGTTCTCCTGCTGCGGTGGATTCCGGGTCCGGCCGGGATTCATTAATTAGGCGTTCCTCGCCGTCCACCAGGTGGCGCTGCTGCGCTGAAGTTCCCGGAGCTACTCTGCTGGAATGACCCTGAAATTCACCGGCCATAACCTAGTGAAAGGTATGTATTTTTCGCGACACATTTTTTTTTTTTTATGCAGCGTTTTTTCCGAATCCGTCGGTTTTTTTCGCATCGGGGCCCACCCCCCCACGTTTCCGCGTGCTTTGCAGCCGGTGCGTAAGCGCCAAAATTCCGATCGCGTGTGCCAAAAATCCCCTGGGGCAAATGGACGGACTTCGGGTGAACACATCGTGAAAACGCGAATCGTGCGCCCTGCTTAGTTAATGACCACCCTTGTCTCTTCTAGGACCCTATTCACGATTTCACGAAATATGTTATGATTTTGAGTTTGTGTCCGTGGTTTCGTCTTTCTGCATTTTTGTTCTTTCATACCTATTTAATTATAGTTATGAATAGATAAACTTCGTACAGGTCTTCTAAGCTGTATGCTAAAAATGCATACTCAAGATCATGTAATAATATACAACTAGTATACAAACAATACTAGAAGTTAATTACCTCGACTTGTTTGGCAGATCTATTAGAGCCTGTATAGACTTGTGTTAATTTTTTTTTTTTATTCCTTTTTGTTCTTCATTATTCCTGATTTATGGCTATGCCACTCAGTTCTATAACAAATTTACTTCTCTCGGGCGATGCATGGGCACTGAATCTGATCACCCCAGCCTGGAGGAGCACATGGGTAGACTGACATCTGCTCGGCTTTGTTAACATTCCTTTACGTAAGTTTATCGTCAGGGACGCGCCAGCACTGGCATACCTGGCCATTAGTTGCTGGGGCCCGAGAGCTGTTGGGGGGGCCCACAATACTGTGAACTATGAATCCACCAGTGGCGGCTCATTGTCGGTATGATAAACTCGGGAAAGACAGAACTGTTCTTTAGTTTCTTGAGATTTTTTAATGCCTCCATGTGAGGTTCACTGCAAAGGGGTCCCACGAGGCTCTGGTCCTCCCCCGGGCTCTTTCCTCCTGAAACTGGTAGCGTGACCCACTCCTGGTTTATCGTGTGACCTAATGATACTCTTACTTCGCTCTAACGCACCCATGTATAACTATTTGTAATACTATAACTCGTGATAACTTCACACGCTTGTACATTCCTTCCGCGTTTTATTCTCGGCTGTCCTTATATTCTTTCAGTGAAGAGGACCCATTTGAGCTGTAACTTGCACCTCCAGTCCTGTTCGTGTGACACTTCAGAAGAGGAAGTCTATTCTTCTCCCCGCCACATTAATATCAGATCTTGGCCTCGGCCATGCTCTATGTACTGTGGAAGAATCATAGGAAACAACCTTGGATCTCGTCATCATAGATCACTACTACTTTTCCATGGGTTGTCCCCTGGTACAACCATTTTAGGACTCATTACTTGGGTTGCAAACTGTGTGCTACAGATCGCAATATACCTGCTGAATATTGGACTCGACGAATATCAAATGAATCCGCTCTAGCATTTAACTACATAATTTCACATCGTTGCCCTCAGCTTCAATGAGTGTAGTATCACTGGTCGGACTTGTGTCCATAAACTAGATGCAAACACCATACTTGAAGAGAGAAAGTTCCAGCTCGTGTTAAATAAACTGGGATTACCAAAGCCTACTGGTTGGGCTTCTGCCACTTTCTTGGTATTACATCAGGGGCTCAATAGATTGCCATCATATTTTTCCGAAACCCTCCCGGTCACCGGCCTTCATCTGGTCCTGATAACCCTACTCCATTACTGGTCATACTGGAGGATAATATCTACAAAACATGTTCATCATACATACATAAACCTGAAAGAACAAGCAGATACTAGACAACCTTGTATTAGGGAATCTGCTGTATGTGTCACTGAAAACAAGATTTGCCTTCCGAAAATAAACCGATTTTAGATACAGGGAAGAAAACAAACACCACGACATCACTGCCATATCACGTAGCAAGGATTCCACATCTCATAGATACTTGTGCAAATTAGAAGCGATGCTTGAAAAATATTACAGGTGGGCCTTATGTTCCTATGCACATTTCGGGTAGTTTCGTCAATGTAAAGATGACTTGGCCAGAAATTCCGCTGCTCAATTTTCTACCCTAAGAAATTTACCCTAAATGTCTGTCATACTTATAATGGGCAGACAATTTTACTAAGGACCTCTGGCACCGTTTCTGTGGACACTTTGCATTGTTCTGTTCAGATCTGTTGATGCTCTGTGTCAGTTTCCTGGAGAGGTATCCTGTGGAGCCCTCTCTCCATAGCCGGGTAAGTCCTTGGCTGCATATTGCAGCAAAGACTTGGTGACTTCGGCCTCAACCTGGATCAGGTGCAACACGTACCAATCGACGGGTTGTTATCATGTCTCGATTGGTGAACCGGCGCAAAGATGCCGCCGCCCTTCAAAAGATGGCGGCACATTTGGCGCCGAAATTGTCGTTCCACCTGACATCTTCGTGTCTTCCAAACGAAATCAAAATCTAATAATAATATTTTCCTCGTGTTTGAACCCGTATGGAAATATAGTGCCAAAGTCGAAATGTACCTTTTTTTGCCTTTGTTGAAGAATGATTAGAAATTCTATCAAACAGTGATAAAAAGGTCATAGAGTCCTACAAAATGGATAGCATTGAAACGTGCATCGAAAGTCGCAAAAAATGTACCACACAAGCCAACACACTCAATACACAGCCTGAAGTATGAAAAAGTTATTAGCAAAAAAAAAAAAAAAAGTGTCAGTGTTTTTCATTTTTGTTAAATGTATGAAAACATAATAAAACCGTTTATTAGAAATTCGGGTAAATCCCGAGATCGTTACCGACAATCCATAGAATAAAGTGGTACATGCCATTTTGGATCGGCGACAGTGAAGAGCCGTTTAAATAAAAATCCAAGCCACAAGAAAAAATGCTATACAAATGTTGTTTTTTCACCTAGTTCAGTGCATTTGTGGAAGTTTTTCCCGCTTCCCAGAACACGGCATGGAATATTAACATGACGCTTCACTATGAAGTGCAATTTGTTTAGGCAGCAAAATCAGCAGTCCATACAGCTCTTTACGCGTGTAAAATTTTAAAGTTGATTAGATTTTATGCAGTGTCGGGAGTGAGAATAAATTACGGAATGAAATAAAACATAAAATAGGGCCGCGGCGTTTAGTGGGTTTAAGAAGGTGTATGCATCACATTGTGTCACATAACGACAACGACGCCTCGTTTGTGCGCGACAGCTGTCAACCTGGAATCATGCAAACACAAGTCTAGGGCGTGTTCTCGGTGCTCAGTCCGGAAGGGCTTCCGGTTGCCGTATTTAACATGCAGTTTGACAGAATTGTGTTGACAAACCCATTGTTGGGTTACAAAGTGTGCACCAAAAAAAAGGTTCCCATCCTACTTGGACCAAAGCGAAGAGCGCGGGGCGCAGTTTTTCACGAAATACATAATGCTCCACCAATCGACTGAATCCCGCGCCCCTCGGCACTATACCACCAGGCAACTGCACGATGGTACCATACAGAACTATTCTTACGTTAAAGTGTTTGCCAGCCAATATAATTTGAGACTCTTTTTCTACAGAAGAGATGCCTTCCATGAAGGTATGATGGCCCAATACACGGGCGGGGGCTTGCTTAAGATCACAAAAATGACCCTCAAAATTGTTAAATAAACTTTAGCAAAACAACTATGGCCGGGGAATGTAGGCAACCAATACATAAAACTATATAATGTGGTAGCAATTTGCCATTGATTTTAGATATACCCTCGTTTGATACATGTTTGGAATTTATTCTGCAAAAGATTTAACACTATAGATGATTGAAACTCTGTCCGAGCTTGATGCTCGGTCGAGCATTTAGGTACTCGAAACCTGTCTTATCTCGGTACGAAACTTCGCACCCCTCTCGAAAGAATAATGGCAAGCTTCCACTGCGTTTTGGCTGTTTTGGCGGCCAGAAACGAGCCAATACAAGCCAAGGAGACTTCTGCATTCCACCGCAGATGACGTTAGTGTGTACCCGTATAAAACACGTCGATAGCAGTGGTTGGCTTGCCAGATGCAGGCACCCTGGGATAGACTAATAGCCCGCTGGCCGCGCTTCTCGGGTATCAATTCTGTCTTCTGTATGCCGCTAGGGAGAGAGATGCTACTGGTCAGGTGAAAGCGTTAGGGTGTTCTATTAGCTTAACTGTTAGGCATGAGTGATTCTCCAAGAAACCCAACACCCTTCTTAGGGCTACAATAACGTTCTACTTTTTTTTATTTTATTTTCATCTTTACTCATTTTGTGAGGCATTAGGCAGGGGGACTTGCTACCAGTTGTGTTTAGCTCTTACGTGGCGCACATTCCATAGCAAAAGACCCGAAGTGGCAAAATTCAGTAGGGGTTGGATTTCTATTAGGCAATACTCAGTGTATCTCTTCTGGCATAGTAGTGTGCTTCCTTTGATACTTGGCTAGAAAATAGCCATAGGAGAATACAAACAGCTTCTTGAAGCCTACAGTAGCGTTCTATAATTTGATTTCTGGTTGATCTGCTGGTGGCTGCTAGTTTGCTTTTTTCTGCAGTGGCATGTACTTGCCAATTCGACGCATTTGTAGTGAGACGATCTTGCGACCGCTGTGTTTATGCGCTTAGTGGCGCACATCCATAGCAAAGGCCGAAGTGGCAAAATTTCAGTAGGGGTTGGATTTCTTATTGAGGCAATAACTCGTTGTCATCTCATCTGGCATAGTAGGTGCTTCCTTTGATACTTGGCTAGAAAATAGCCATAGGAGAATACAAAAACTTCTTGAAGCCCTACGTAGAGCGTTCTATATATTGATTTCTTGTTGATCTGCTGGTGGCTGTAGTTTCTGCATTGCATGTACTTGCCAATTCTGAGCAATTTGGTATTGAGAGCTTGCGACCGCTGTGTTCTGCGCTTAGTGGCGCACATATCCATAGCAAAGGCCGAAGTGGAAAATTCAGTAGGGGTTGGATTTCTATATGCAATAACTCGGTGTCACCTCATCTGGCATAGTAGTGTGCTTCCTTGATACTTGGCTAGAAAATAGCCTAGGAGAATACAAACAGCTTCTATAGAGCCTACAGTAACGTTCTATTATTTGATTCTGTTTATCTGCTGGTGGCTGTAGTTTCTGCATTGCATTACTTGCCAATTCTGAGCAATTTGTAGTGAGACTTGCGACCCCGCTGGTGTTTTCTCGCTTAGTGGCGCCACATATCCATAGCAAGGCCGAAGTGGCAAAAGTCAGGTAGGGGTTGGATTTCTATTAGGCAATAACTCAGTGTCATCTCCATCTGGCCTAAGTAGGTGGCTTCCTTTGTACTTGGCTGAGAAAATAGCCATAGGAGAATACAAACAGCTTCTTGAAGCCTTACAGTACGTTCTAATATTTGATTTCTGGTTGGATCTGCTGCTGGTGGCTGTAGTTTCCTGCAGTGCATGTACTTGCCAATTCTGAGCAATTTGTAGTGAGACTTGCGACCTCATGTGTTCTGGCCGCTTAGTGGCACATGATCCTAGCAAAAAGGCCGCAGTGCAAATTCAGTTATGGTGTTGGATTTGCTATTAGAGCAATAACCAGTGTCATCTCATCTGGCATAGTAGTGTGCTTTCCTTTGATACTTGGCTAAGGAAAATAGCCATAGGGATGAATACAACAATCTTCTTGAATCCATACAGTAGCGTTCTATAATATATTTGGATTTCCTTGGTGATCATAGCTGGTGGTCTTTAGTTTCTGCATTGCATAGTATCTTTGCCAATATTCTGAGTCAATTTGTAGTTGAGACTTGGCGAACCCCGCTGTGTTCTGCGCATTAGTGGCGCATCATAATCCATAGCGAAGGCCAGTGGCAAAAATCCATATGGGTTTTTGGATTTTCTATTAGGCAATACTCATGGGTCCATCTCATCGGCATAGTAGTGTGCTTCCTTTGAACTTGGCTAGAAAAATAGCCATAGGAAAATACAAACGCTTCTGAAGCCTACAGGTAAGCGGTCTATATTTGATTTATGGTTGATCTGCTGTGGCTGTAGTTTCTTCTTTTTCTGGCAGTGCATGTACCTTGCCATATGATTTCTGAGCAATTTTTGTAAGTGAGCCTTGCGACTCTATTTATGCGGTGTTCTTGCGCTTAGGTGGCGCACATAACCATAGCAAAGGCGAAGAATGGCAAAATTCAGTAGGGGTTTGTGATTTCTATTAGGCAATAACTCAGTGTCATCTCATTTCTGGCATAGTATTGTGCTTTCCCTTTGATACTGGCTAGAAACTAGCCATAGCAATAGGATATGATTGTTTTGGTTTTAGAAACTCAAAAAATATGAAAAACCACAAAAAAAACAAACAAAAAAACAAAAAGAAGTAAAAAAAAAAAAAAGTTATAACTCTCATTTTAAAAAATGTTTAACCCGAGGCTATGGGGGAAGAGGACTAGGGCGTCGTTTGTTACCGTGGGGGGGGTGGGTGCGTCCTTGGTCACTTTTTTGGGGGCGTGTCTACTGTCAGGGGGTGTGTTGGGTGGGTCCTTGAAGGCCGGTGGGGGTGGGTCCTTGGGAGTCGGGGTGATACGATTGACCGTGGACGTCTTTGGCTTATGAGGGAGCAGGGGAACGCCCGCAGAAGCTACTACCACTCTTCCCTAGTTCATGTCTGAAGTTACTGGACTCTTGGTAGAGCCATGTTGAGGTGCGAACAAGGTGAGGTCGTGGAGTTGCGCTGACAAATTGCTTCGCGCAATTTTTGTCACACCACCTATTCATCTTTTCACACCGCAGTCCAGATCCATGTCAACCGAATCCCTCAACTTCCTCCAGCTCCTGCACTTCAGCGTCCCTCCCCCCCAGTCTGGGGTGCCCCCATCGCCCAGGAAAATCTTGGCATTTGAACCTTGAAGAACCGGCATACTCTGAGGAAAGCTGTTTCTGGACCCTTCCCACAGCCCAAACCACTTGTCCGGTTGCTGCTGAGCAAATTTCCGTATGCCCTACAGGTTTTCCCCAGTTCACAGTCTTGGTGATGATGACCTTCTTAGCGTAGTGGAAGTTGTGTAAAGAGGTGTCCGACTATGAGTGAGACACGGTTTTCACGACAGTGGGGAAGTTGTTGTCAGGGCAGGAAGTCCGAGGGGGAGTCAGAGCTGAGGGATCGTAGGGATGAGTGAGGAGTGACATACCCAAGCTGGGTTCTGAGATGCCCGGGTGAACACAGTGCTTCTGAGACGGAGGAGAGTCCCCTCGTAACCTGAACAGCGTTGGAAAAGGCAGTGGTGGGGGCCAGTACGGAGTGTGCAAAATGTCCAAGCTGTATGCATCACTCGCCAGCTTGTCACTAGTGAAGCCTCCCGTGGTGAGGGCTCTGCGGCGAGGGCTAGATCTTCAGAAGTGTGGAGGTTCTTTAAGGAAACATATAAACCGGATGAGACCGACTATCTGTTTGTGTGGCAAATCCATTTTGCCAAACCAAGGCTCAGCAGGGGTTCCACCACTACTAGCTTAAACTACCCCCACCTATTATGGCGCAGTCATATGAATGCTATTCAACCCACTTCAGTGGCACACCAGCCCGATTCACATCATGTACCTCTCCGGCCGTTGCAACACCCCTGCTCTTCTGTCCCCTGTGTCAGCTTCTAGTCAGCCCCCTGCCGGACCCTGGCACAAACCCCATCGTCGCCCCTCCACGATCCTCCACAGCATCCACCAGCGTTCAGCTCTCCCTACCGCAGACGCTGTAGCGAAACAGCAAATATATTTGGGCACCCACCCGACGCCCCAAAGCCCTTAATGTGGGCCATCTCCAGATTGCTTACGCCTGGAGATGCTGCCCTATATGCTATTAGAGACCAGGCCTTTCGCACCGAACCTCAGGGCGGCGGCCGCCCCTCGTATTCGGTCCCCAGCCGCCCTACTTTTCCCGATGTCCGTCCCAGCCCGTCCCAGCACGTGTCAGCCAACATCAAAAAAAAAAAATATCCGTGCCCTGACAAACGCCGTTTCTTCTTCTGACAAGGTCCACGGGGCTGTGGACCGGGGGACGGACACGTGGCGAGTGCTGCTGCCGGGCATGCACGTAACTGATATCGATGACGGCACATTGGGTTAACTTGGGGTTGGAGGCTGGTCCCTATCTGACCCTGGGCTTGCTCATATACGTGCCGACTCCGAGATTTGGCGTGGGCCTACCTCGGATCCAGTGTGTTTCCAGGACCTAACTATGCCTCCTCCTGCCTCCTCCTCCTCCCACCCTCCTCCACCATCCCTCCTCCCTAACCTAAATACCATCCGTTGGCCGGCGCCATCAGTCGGTCCGCTCTAGGCACGCATCCGTGCCCGTCGCTAAGCGACAGCGCGGTGCTCCAACTGCTGAGCCTAGGAAACAAAAGGCACACACCGCCCAAAGCTATTCAGGCGCATCACGGCGCAGACTGAATCTGATGGCTGGCACCGCTGAACCATCAAGCCGGGAATGTTGTGTGACCACGGGCCGTAACCTGGTGCTGGCTCTGGCACAGTCGGGGCCGAACCAAACTGACAAACCTGCGCAAAACAATGTGCCATGCCTGGCACCATGTGTTAAAAATCGTGATAGTGCAGCGTTTCCTCAGACATACCCCAATCTGTCTGATTTTGCTCACGAAGGTCGAGCCGTCCTGTGCGCATTATCAGGAAGCGCTCCAGTCCCAGATAGCTGGCCACTCCTCAGGGCAGGCTCAGCGCCGCACTCCTAACTTCCCGGGGGGGCTCACCGCCCGTGTTTCGACTTGCCCCACGAGGTGAGAAATACCCAGCAGAGTTCAAACACTGACCATTTAATTCCGAGTTTAACCATCATCGCAGAGGCGATTGTGACTGCCAATGTCAACTCCACCAGAAACATGGGTAGTTCCAATGTCAGTCTGCTTCCTCACGTGCCACACTACTAAATGAGGAGTGGACGATACTGGATGTCTGATATCTGTCAGGGGTTGCTGAGTTACCTTTGCGGAGTCAACCAGATGGTCAGTGAGCGATTGCGCCATCATCACAAGCCATCACCATCCAACACCGCTGCTTTGGCCTGTTGAAATAAACTCTCTCTGTCAGCATGAAGTCGGACAGCTTTGCGCGCGTCAACATAGAGACTGGGGGAAGAATATCCCTGTTGATAGCCAAAGCACCCTGAGGTCGTTTCTCAAGCGCATATTCGGAGAAAGGGGATCTGCTTTTCGGTGTCTATACTAGGTCTGCCTCTTAGGAGAATGTATGGCGAGACCCCGATTTGCCACCATTGTTGAGGGTCCTGTCACGTTCACAGTGTATGGGCATAGAAGAGGAGTTGGAGGAGTTGGAAGGAGATGAAATGGACATCAGTGCCAGTGAGGGGAGTGAATTGTCTTACGCGTTGGTACTCAACATCTTGGCTCATTAGTCAGGCGAGTTTCATGCGGAGGGAAAGACTGCCTATCCCCGTGACCCCTCGGTTACACAATAATTTATTCAGCAAGCAAAGAGTGAAAAAAGAAGAAGAAGAAAAAAAAAGAGAAGAAACCGTTACTGGGTGGTTCACGCCCTGGACCACGTACAAAGAGCAAATATGCTTCCCAACTCCCTCACATCCCTGGAGAGGAAAGGAGTGTGGAGAATTCATGCATACCAGCAGAAGGGCCCTGGTGGGCACAAGCTGAAACAGTATTTCCCTTCCTGACATGGCTAGCGGCAGATGCGTAGTTTCTGCGGGACCAGTAGCGAGGGAAATAGTAAAGTCCAATCATGCATCTTGTCACAAGCACTGGCACAGAAAGTAAACCTGTACAAAAGGTGGGTACCTCGGGTAATTGAGGCCAAAAAGCTATTAAAGAGATGTATAATGGTCAACCACACCAGGAAGGAGCCAGCACCAAGCAAGACACTGAAAAAATCAAACCTGTCCCCAGTTCCGGCAAGTAGGGCTGATCTTTTCAGAAAGTGGTAGGGAGTAGTAGCTGACCATACCATCGTTCCTAAATGATCACAACACAGCTCCCTACAACTACTTGGTTTTCAAAGCCTGGAATGTGGCACGACTGGCGCTTACGCCTTGGAGGTTCTTGCTGCCCTGCCGCTAGCGTCTTTGTCCGAGCGGTTTTCAGTGCACGCTAGGGTGGGCATCATCCCGATAAGCGTACACGACTTCAGACTGACAGCGCTGACTTTCTGAGACGCTTATTAAAATGGATAAGGCTTGGATTGGTAAGCTGGAGCAAAAACAGAGAATCAAAACGATGTCGCAAACCGGAGACTACGCAGTAGAGCATACACCAGAAAATATAAATAGATAGAAGCAGAAAAACCTCAACCGGAATAATATACTGAATCTCGACGTCCTTCCTCGGGGGAATCCAGGGGGCAGCATCAAAAGCTAGGAAGCCGTCGATCATTGTTGATTGAGATCACAATCCTCACGGTCCGTCTCACTCCCGGCCCGTTGTAACAGTAAAGTCAGAAGGAAAAAGGGCGAGTTTTTTGGACAAGGGCCCACTGGCCTGGCGATAGTACGTTCTTACTTCATTGCATTGATAATGGTTCTGGTGAGGGCCACCGAACCCCTACCCGTCCGCGGTTGAAACACTTTTTGTGAGTGCCCTCATACAGGCATTACTCATCTTAATTCCATTTTAGGGAGGGGGGCCACCTACCCGGTCCTCTGTTTGTTATTTTAAAAAAAAAAATTTTTGGGACTGCCACATACAGTGCCATCACATCTATTCCATTTACTGCAGGGGGCCCCTACCTGCTCCTCTTGTTTGAACAAATTTTTGGGACGCCACATACAGGGCACTCATCTATTTCCATATTACTGGAGGGCCAACTACCTGCTCCTCTGTTTTGAAGAATTTTTGGGACTGCGTTTTTTATCCTGCCACAATAATATCAGCAACCAAGCTATTCCATTATTACTGGAGTGCCACCTACCGTAACCTGCTCCTTCTGGTTTGAAAAACATTTTTTGGGACTATCCACATACAGGCACTCATCTATATCCCCATTTTACTTGGGGGCCCACCTACCTGCCCTCTGGTTTGAACATTTTTGGTGGGACTGGGGCCACATACAGCATCTCGCAATCTATCCCCTTTTACTGGAGGGCCACCTACCTGCTCCCTGTTTTGAAACAGTTTTGGGACTCAGCCACATACAGGCCTCAATCTATTTCCATGTTTACTGGCAGGGCCACCTACCTGCTCCTCTGGTTTGAACAATTTTTTGGGACTGCACATAGCAGGCACTCAAT
Organism: Engystomops pustulosus; assembly: GCA_019512145.1. Lineage (NCBI taxonomy): Eukaryota > Metazoa > Chordata > Amphibia > Anura > Leptodactylidae > Engystomops > Engystomops pustulosus. The sequence goes on from CM033641.1 coordinate 24,730,015, forward strand.
CTATTCCATTTTACTGGAGGGCCACCCTACCTGCATGAGAGGTCCTCTGGTTAGAATTTTTGGGACTGGCCACCAGTACACACGCACTCAATCTATTCCATTTACTGGAGGGCTGCACCTGACCTGCACTTCTCTGTTTTGAAACATTTTGGGACTGCCACCTACATGCACTCATCTATCCCATTTTAACTGGAGTGCCCCTCACCTGCTCCTCTGGTTTGAAAACAATTTTTGGGACTGTCCACATACAGCACTCAATCTATTTATTCCATTTTTACATGGAGGGCCACCGACCTGCTCCTCTGGTTTGAAGAATTTGTTTTGGACTTGAGAAACGGGCAGGACATACAGTGGTACAGAAGGATAAGTCGCGAATCGTAAACAAAATTCGGAGGGCGAGGGATTTAACTGGAGTGGGGGGGCCACCTAGGCCGTGAAGGCTCTCTGCTGGTTGAAACATTTTTGGATGACTGAGGTAAGAGAGAGCCACAAATAGAAGACAGGCACGAATAGAGTCAATCTATCCCCCATTTATAACTGAGGGGCCTCACCTACCTTCTACCTCTTGTTTGAACAGTTTTGGGACTGCCACATACAGGCACTCAATCTATTCCATTTTAAAGACTGCAGGGCACCTACCGGGCTTCCTCTGGTTTTGAACAATTTTTTTGGACTGCCACATACAGGCCACTCAATCTATTGGCCTTTTACTGGGGGGCCAACCTGACCTGCTCCTCATGGGGATTGGGGGTAGGATGCTAGCCCCACACATTGTTTGGGACTGCCCACATACAGGCCCACCATCTATTATTCCATTGTAAACCTGCAGGCCACTACCTGCTCCTCTGGTTTGAAACAATTTTTTTGTGACTGCCAACATTCAGGCACTCATCTATATATTCCATTTTTCTGGAGTGGGCACCTACCTGGCATCCGAGGGGCTGGTTTGAAGACATTTTGGGCTTGATAGATTGTTTGGGACTGCACATACAGAGCACTCAATCTATTCCATTTTACTGCAGGGCCACCTACCTGACTCCTCTGGTTTGAAAACAATTTTTGGGACTGCCACATACAGGCCATCAATCTATTCCATTTTACTGCAGGGCCCCCTAACCTGCTTCCTCTGGTTTGAACAATTTTTGGACTGCCACATACAGGCACTCATCATTCCATTTTACTGGAGGGCCCCCTACCTGCTCCTCTGGTTTGAAGAATTTTTTGGACTGAGCGTGCCACATACAGGAGGCACTCATCCTATTCCAGTTTTAATGGAGGCCACCTAACCTGCTCCTCGGGTTGAAAACATTTTGGGGACTGCCACATACAGGCACTCAATCTATCCAGTTTTACTGAGGGCCACCTACCATGCTCCTCTGGTTTGAAAAATGTTTATTGACTAGCCACATACAAGGCACTAATCCAATTAAATTGTCTCCATAATCAGCCTCCACACGTTGTCTCCATTGCGACCGCGTGCCACTGCGAAGTTTCCAATAATCATTCTCATATCACGGTGCTGCCGTCGCGAGGGCTCCAATGGGTGGGGGAAACCTCGGTCGGGTCCCTTGTTCTCAACAAGTGTGATACAGTGCATAAATTTGAGGTTGTTTTTCCTAGGATTTGGCAGCATCATCAAAGTTGTTAACTTTGTCGCCACCCTGAGCTGCTGGTGTTATCCACACATATACTTTGGGCACACTTAAGCTTTTTACCGTATTTAGGGATATTATTTCAGCGCTTCTTGCGCAGTCTGTTTTACATTCCCCTCAACCCACAGGCAGTAGTACTAAACGTATAGAACTTATCTACTCCACTGATCCTATATACAAAAGGTTCTTTTAGAAAGTGCGTGTTTGGGGTAGTGGTGCCTAGAGACAGGGGCTTGGATTGCGAAAGCGGTCGGCCTTTGCATTCGGTACTCCATCCCATCTCATCAATGCGCTTCTTGCGCATATGCTTTTTACATTCTCCCTCACCGGCGCCCACTATCCCCCCTTATCATCCACTCTACCACTCGCCCGCTGTCCGCCTTACCTTTTTCCTCGTGTGTTCCCGTGTATTCAGTTTTCCCCTTTTTCTTTTCCCTCTCTGCCGACTCAGAGAATATGCGCGGGCCTACCGTCTGGTCCAGGTCTCAAAGGCCTACAGACCCCAATCTCTCCCACCCCCTTCCCTCACCTCCTACCTCCTCCCGATTACATCCTTGGTGCATGTGGCGCCATCAGTCGGTAGCTCTAGGCCACAGCAGCAATTGCCGTCGCTAAGGCTACCGCCTGCGGTGCTTGAAACTGCTGATCCTACGGCGATAAAAAGCAACACCGCCCCAAGAGCTATTACAACAGGGCATTCCACATCAAAGTTTTTAACTTTTGGCGCCACCGCACCCTGCTGTGTACTCCCAAAATTATACTTGCAACTTTACCATTTAGGGATTTATTTCAAAAAACGCTTCTTGCGCAGCTGTTTACAACATTCCCCTCACTCACACCACACACCCACCACACCCTCATAGCTCCTAACTTATAATAACTCTACTACACTTGATCTTAACAAAGGTTTTGAAGTGCTGTTTGGGGGAGTAGCCTAGAGACAGGGGCTTGGATTGGCGAAAGCCTCGCCTGGGCAGCGGAGCGCAGCCTCCAGCCAGATCCACCTACATAGTTTTAAAAACTGCAGCACAGCCACACCTTTAATCTACTACTAACTATTTCACTATTGCCTCCATACTTGGTCCCCTTATCAAACAATCCTGTGTCAGGCGAATTTATATGGGTTGTTTTCATGGCTTCCATGTTAACAATTGTCGGCCACCGATCCTGCTGTGGGTAAATCCCAAAATATACTGGCAAAACTTTTATCACCTGTATACCGATATTAATTTGAGCGCTTCTTGCTTCCCTCACGTTGGTTCCTCTCTGGCCAACCCATTGGTTTGAGCCTGAGTCCATTTAGGGTATTTCGCCATGCCACTCCTCTAGCCTTTCCGCTGCTGCCGCGGGGGCTCTGCAATGCCTCCCCTATAGTGTCAGGGTCAAATTATTGGTGTTTTAAGATGGCTATCTACAGCTCATCTGTCACTCTTCATGGCCATGCTGTTGTCCCATAATTATTGGCATAATTGGGCGATTAGGCAGCCTCTCAGAGGCCTCCATAGCATGCTGCCTACCTTGCTGTTTCCTTGGCCATATGCTTCCTGGTGTTTTCCCATCCTTTTTTTCTGAGTTCCCAGGTGTTTGGCCAAGCGTCCCTGTGCAGGGGAGCAGCTTGGTCCCCCATTGAAAAAAATGCTCGAGTCCTCCCATTGACTTCAGTTTATGGGTTCGTTATCGAAGACGGATCACATCGAGCATCGGGAAGTTCGTGCTCGAATAACGATACCCGAGCAATTGTAAGCTGTTCGCAGCGCTATTCATTCCTTAATATATAACCCCTGTCCCTCTCTTACTGATAACATGTTTTCTCCAGCCTAGCACTTGATTTTTATTTAATTTGTTATCTTTCCAGAGAGGGCTAAATATACGCCCGAGCCCTGTAAATAAAGCCGCTAGATATAGCCATAGCTTGTCTGAAGTGTGGCACCTAGAAACACAGTTGTAGGTGTAATTGTAAGAGCCGTCTCTCTTTAAATAATACCAATGTGACATTTTCAGGGTTGTACATTAACGTGTTTGTGTCACATAACAAGGCCTTGAATAATCCAAAATGCGGGCACATCGGAATTCTTTTATTATGATTTTGGGCATGTAGAGGTTGCAAATTATGAATCGGAGTTGTGCAGTTGGTGGTGGGGTGGGGCTACAGAGCGTGAAACTATTTCAAGCAAGTAACAAACAGTTGCAGGCCATACACAATCATCAGGATGCGGGTTACATCACACACCCTGACACATAAATCTCCTCCAATTACCGTTTGTTTTCCTTGTCCTTTCCTCTGTTTCAAGTTTACACGGCAGAATTGCATTTTCATTTACACAAGCTCTCATTCCAGCTTGTAAAAAGTAACTGTGTACCTAAACCATAATACTTAGGCTAGTAATAGAAGTGTTTCTAAGGTGCCAGGTTCAGAAGTTAATAACTTTGTGAGGTTTCCGTTCTCCCCGCACTGGGTTGGACAAAGCAAACACGGAGAGGGAGGGAGAACCTAACATAATGGTCAACTTTCTCCTTGGCTCTTGTCGTAAGGGGAACTGTTAATAGAAATCTCGGAATTGGGAAAGTCGCCGGAGCTGGAATACTCCCATACTATCTACGGTAATTTGGGCTCTTTGATCATTTTTTTCTGTCCATTGGCGTGATGAACGTTTTTTTTGAAAACATTGTTCTTGTAAGGTTACATCCCCAGTTGCAGATGTAACTAGCGGTAGCGGACAATGCTCCCTGGGAAAAAATAGTGCCACTTGTCCATATTTATGGAGATGAGTTTTATGTTTGGTAATAATGTCTTTATTTTACTTTCTGATTAAAATTAAAATAGAACAATATTGACACATTTAGCGTAAATTTTTGTTTTTTCCAGCTTTGGATACTCCGGCTTTGGATTCGCCCCCAGTTTGATAACGGCATTGGAAGCTTGTCTCTTCCGGGTTTATACCCTGGAATTATTGTGATTGATATTCGGTCCCGTTTTCCCCAATCTTTTACATAAAATGGCACTCAACCTAGTCCTTGTTTGACTGGTTACTGTAAATCGGCTCTTCCCTGAGACAAAAGTCCATCAAGGAGGACTTAGTCATCAAAAATTAGCCCCCCACCCAATAGAAAATTTCATCTTTTGTCGAATTCCTCATAATTTACTGAATAGTATTTAGATTTTTTTGTTTAGAAAATTATTAATAATAATAAATACATAATAATCTTTATTTATATGGCGCCAATCATTTGTCATCTTACAATCTTAATAATTACATTAACAGAGTAACAAATAGTCATAGGAACAATAGGAGAGAGTGGCCCTGATCCAAGAGCTTAACAGTCTATGAGGATAGGGACTGACACAAGAGCTTACGTCTATGAGGATGAGGAGGTTTGAAGAAGAGCTTACAGTTTTCGATTAGATGAGGGTGACAATCAAGAGCTTACACAGTCCTATGGGATGAGGCGGGTGACACAAAAGCTTACAGTCTTGAGGGTGGTGGGGGTGACACAAGAGCTTACAGAGTATTGAGGATGAAGGGGTGACACAGAGCTTACAGTCATGTAGGATGAGATGTGACACAAGACTTACAGTCTATGAGTGATGAGGGGGTGACCAAGAGCTTACATCTATGAGGATGAGGGGGTGACACAAGAGCGTACGTCCTTGGAGGATGAAATGACACAGAGCTTACATACTATGGTAGGATGGGGGGTACACAAGAGCTTACCGTCTATTGCTGATATGAGGGGTTGACACCAAGAGCTACAGTCCTTGAGGAGGAGGGGGACACACTAGAGCTTACAGATCTTCTGCGGATGAGGTTGGTTGCATCAAAGCTTACAGTCTATGAGGATTAGGACTGGGGTGACACAAGAGCTTACAGTTCTTAATGAGGTTTTGAGGGGGTGACACAAAGAGCTTACAGTCTATGAAGATGAGGGGGTGACACAAGATAGCTTACAGTCCTATGAGGTGAATAATTGCCACAGGAGCTTCCAAGTCAATGGGATAGGGAGGGGGGTTGACACAAGAGCTATTACAGGCGATTGAGGATGAGGGGTGACACAAGAGCTTACGTCTATGAGGAGAGGGGGTGACACAAGATCTTCCAGTCTAATGAGGATTGCAAGTGGTGACACAAGAGCTTACGTCTATGTAGGATAGAGGGTGACAATAGAGCTTACGTCTATGATGAGTGAGGGGGTAACACAGATGTGCACTATACAGACTAAGGATGAGGGGTGCACAAGGAGGTTTACAATCCGCTGAGGTGAAGCTGGGGGGTTGACACGAGCTTACAGTCTATGAGGATGGAAGTGACGAGGGGGTACACAAGAGGCTTACAGACTATGAGGATGAGGTGGTGACAAAGAGCTTACAGTCTATGAGGGATGAGGGGTGACCATAGTACAGCTTACAGTCTATGGATGAGGCGTGAACAATGAGCTTGCAGTCTATGAGGAATGAGGGTTTAGACAAAACTAAAAAAGCTTACAGTCTTATGAGGATGAGGCTGTGCACAAGAGCTTGCAGTCTATGATGATGAAGAGGGTGACACAAGATCTTATACATCTATGAGGATGATGGGTTTACACAAGAGCCTTACAGGCTAGAGGATGAGAGGGTGACACTAGAGCTTACAGTCTATGAGGATAGGGGGTAACACAAGAGCTTACAGTCTATGAGGAATGAGGGGTGACACAAGAGCTTACAGTACTTGAGATGAGGTGGAACACAAGTACGCTTACAGTCTATGAGATGAGGGGGGACACAAAGCTTAACAGTCTATGAGGATGAAGGGGGTGACACAAGAGACTTACAGTCTTATGAGGTGAGAAGTGACACAAGAGCTTACATCTATGAGGATGAGGGGGTGACACAGAGCTTACAGTCCTATGAGATGAGAAGTGACACAAGAGCTTACAGTCTATGAGGCTAGGGGGTGACACACAGAGCTTCAGTCTATGAGGATGAGAAAGTGACACCAAGGAGCTTCCAGTCTATGAGGAGGAGGGGTGACACAAGACTTACAGTCTAATGAGGATGAGGGGGGACACACGAGCTTACGTTCCTATGAGGATGAGGGAGTGACAAAGAAGTCTTACAGCTATATGAGGATGAGAAGTGACACAGGACTTACAGTCAATGAGGATGAGGGGGTTACACAAGAGCTTACGTCTATGAGGATGAGATGGTGACACAAGAGCTTACAGTCTTGAGGATGAGGGGTGGACAATAAGAGCTTACCGTGCATGAGGATGAAGGGGGTAACCCAAGAGCTTACAGACTACGGATGAGGGGGTGACCACAAGAGTTTTTTTACATTCTATGAGATAGAAGGGGTGACACAATGCTTACAGTCTCTGAGGATGACGTGACGAGGGGGGGTGACAACAGAGGCTTAACAGACTATGAGGATGGAGGTGGTGACACACATAGATTCGTCTATTAGGATGGAGGGGGTGACACAAGAGCTTACAGTCTATGAGGAGGAAGCAGGGTGACACAAGAGCTTACAGTCCTAGGAGGATGAAGAGGTTGACACAAGAGCTTACAGTCCCTATGATGCGATAAGGGGTTGACCCAATAGAAAACTTACAGTCTAATGAGGATGAGAGGGTGACACAGAGCTTACAGTCTATGAGGAATGAGGGTGGGTACACCAAATAAGTTACAGTCTAATGAGATTAGAGGGGTGACACAAGGCTTACAGTATTTAGGATTAGTGGGTCACAAGAGATTACAGTCCTATGAGATGAAGGGGGTTTTTTTATCCTTTCCAGAGGAGGGCTAAAATATAAGCCCTACCCTGTAAATAAGCCCTAGTTAGCCTATATCTTCTGAAGTGTGGCACCTAGAAACACAGTTGTGGTGTAATTGTTAAGAGGCGTCTCTCTTTTAATAATACACAATGTGGACATTTATCAGGGTTTGTACATTAGTTTTGTGTCACACAAGACCTGGAATTTCTTTTACTTGGATTTGGGCATGGAGGTGCATGAATCGGAGTGCAGTTGGTGGTGGGGTGGGGCTACAGCAGTGACTATTCAAGGCAGTACAGTTGCAGGCAATAGCACAATACATCAGGAGTGCGGGGTTACATCATACACTGACACATAAAGCCCAGGCATATGATGAATCTCCTCCAATTACCTTGTTTCCTCTGTTCAAGTTACACGGCAGATTGCAATTTTCATTTACAGCTCTCATTCCAACCTGTAAATGTAACTGTGTACCTAGAACCATAATACTTATGCGATAATAAAGTGTTTCTAGGTGCCAGGGTTCAGAAGTTATAACTATTTGAGGTTTCCGTTCCTCTCGCCTGTTGGACAAAAGCAACAAGGAGAAGGAGGAGGAGGGAGCTGCAGGGAAGAGGGAGCTGACAGATGCTACAAGCAGCTACATAAACAAGAGGGGCTCATGTAAGGGAAGTGTCATTGGTAGATAAGAGTAATTGGGGCCAATGATTCTTAAGACAACAGAGTCACAAGAAATTCATAATATGATTCAGGTTTTGTGAGTTATAAGATGAGTTATAAGATGAGGATATGATTATATTTAAATTCATGTTAATTTTTGCTTATGGAAAAACATAAGATCCCGTCTTGTTGTCTGAGAACCACGGTGGTCGTAGAAGAGTTATGGTGTAGGGAGTGTAAAGGCTGATCTACCACCACCAATAGCAGATGTCAGCTCCTATAGCTATAAGTAATATGAATAACTATAGGGTAGAACCATAATATAATTGTCAACTTTCCTTGATGCTCCAAGAGGCTCTTGTGTAAGACATGTAACAGAAATCTAGGAAATTGGGAAAGTCTCCGGAGCTGGATATACTCCCATATCTACGGTAATTGGCATTTTTATCTGTCATGGGCAGTGTGAACGTTTTTGAACATTTTTCTTGAAGGTTACATCCCCAGTGCAGATGTAACTGGTAGCGCAATGCTCACTGGGAAAAAATATGCAAATTAGTCCATATTTATGGAGATGAGTTTTATGTTGGTAATATGTCTTATTTGACTTCTGATTAACACAAAATATACAATATTGACACATTTACGTAAATTTTTGTTTTTCCAGCTTTGGATACCTCCGGCTTTTGGATGTCGCCCCCAGTATGATAACGGATTGGAAGCTGTCGTGTTCGGGTTTATACCCTGGATTATTGTGATTGATATTTCTGTCCCGTTTTCCATCTTTTACAGAATGCACTCAACCTACTCCTTGTTTGATGTGTACTGTAAAATCGGCTCTTCCTGAGAAAAAAGTCATCAAGGACTTAGTCATCAAAAATTAGCCCCCCCACCCAATAGAAAATTTCATCTTTTGTCGAATTCCTCATACTTTACCTTGAATAGTATGTTAGATGTTTTTGTTTAGAAAATAACAATAATATAAATAATAATAATCTTTATTTATATGGCGCCATCATTGTCATCTACAAATCTAATATTACATTACAGAGTACAAATAGTCATATGGAACAATAGGAGTGAGGCCCTGTGGGCCTGACTCACAAACAGCTTACAGTCTATGAGGATGAGGGGGTGACACAAGAGCTTACAGTCTATGAGGGATGAGGGGTGACACAAGAGCTACAGTCTATGAGGAGGAGGGGGTGCACAAGAGCTTACAGTCATGAGGATGAGGGAGTGACACAAGAGCTTACAGTCTATGAGGATGAGTGGTGGTGACACAAGAGCTTACAGTCTATGAGGATGAGGGGGTGACACAAGAGCTTACAGTCTATGAGGATGAGGGGGGGACACAAGAGCTTACAGTCTATGAGGATGAGGTGGGCACAAGAGCTTACAGTCTATGAGGATGAGGGGGTGACACAAGAGCTTACAGACTATGGGATGAGGGGTTGACACAAGAGCTTCAGTCTATGAGGATGAGAGGGTGAGACACAAGAGCTTACGATATGAGGTGAGGGGGGGTAACACAAGAGCTTACAGTCTATGAGGAAGAATGAGGGGGTGACACGAGAGCTTACAGACTATGAGGATGAGGGGTTGACACAAGGCTTACAGTCTATGAGGATGAGAGGGTGACACAAGAGCTTACAGTCTATGAGGATGAGGGGGTAACAAAGAGCTTACAGATAAGGATGAGGGGTGATGGGTGACAAGAGTTTACAATCTATGAGGATGAAGGGATTGACACAAGAGCTTACAGTCTATGAGGATGAGAGGGTGACACAAGGCTTACAGTCTATGAGGATGAGGGGTAAACACAAGAGCTTACGACTATAGGATGAGGGGGTGACACACAGAGTTTACAATCTAGGAGGATGAAGGATGACACAAAGAGCTTACAGTCTATGAGGATGAGAGGGGGTGACACAAGAGCTTACAGACTCTATGAGGATAAGGTGGCGAACCAAGAGCTGTACAGTCTATGAGGATGAGGGGGTGACACAGAGCTTACAGTCTATGAGGATGAGGGGTGAAACAAGAGTTTACAGTATGAGGGGATGAGGGGGTGACACAAGAGCTTACAGTCAATGAGGATGAGGGGGTGACCCAAGAGCTTACAGTTATGAGGAGGAAGGTGACACAAGAGCTTACAGTCATGAGGATGAGGGGTGCACAAAGAGCTTACAGTCTATGAAGGATGAGGGGGGTGACACAAGAGCTTACAGTCAATGAGGAGAGGGGGGTGTACACAGAGCTTACAGTCTATGAGGATGAGAGGGTGACACAAGAGCTTACAGTCTATGAGGATGAGGGGTGACACAAGAGCTTACAGTCTATGGGATGAGGGGTTGACACAAGAGTTACAGTCTATGAGGATGAGTGAGGGTGACACAAGAGCTTACAGTCTAGAGGAGATGAGGTGGGGTAACACAAGAGCTTACAGTCTATGGGATTGAGGGGGTAACACAAGAAGCTTACAGTCTATGAGGATGGGGGGTACACAAGAGCTTACAGTCTTGAGATGATGGGGTGGACACAAGAGTTTACAATCTTGATGTGAGGGGGGTACACAAGAGCTTACAGTATTTGAGGATGAGGGGTGCCACAAGTTATATCTATGAGAGAGTGGGTGACACAAAGCTTACAGTCTATGAGGATGAGGGGTTGACACAAGAGCTTACACAGTTATGAGGATGAGGGGGGACACAGAGCTTACAGTCTATGAGGATGAGGGGTGTAACACAAGAGCTTACAGTCTATGAGGATGAGGGGTGACACAAGAGCTTACAGTCTATGAGATGAGAGGGGACACAAGAGCTTACAGTTTCTGAGGATGAGGGGTTACACAAGAGCTTACAGACTATGAGGATGATGGGGGGACACCAGAGATTACAGTCTATGAGTGAAGGGTACACAAGGTTACAGTCTATAGGATGAGGGGGTGACACAAAGCTGCTACAGCTAAGGGATGAGGGCGGTGACACAAGAGGTTACAAGTCTATAGAGGATAAGAAGTGGGGTTGGTGACACAAGAGCTTACAGTCTAGAGGATGAGGGGGTGAACACAAGAGCTAACAGTCAATGAGGGGTGAGGGGGGGGGTGACACAAGGGCTTACAGTCTATGGGAGGAAGGGGTGACACAAGAGCTTATAGTTATGAGGAACGAGGGGTTGAGAACACAAGAGCTACAGTCTATGAGGATGAGGGGGTGACACAAGAGCTTACAGTTCAATGAGGATAGGGGGTGACACAAGAAGCTTACGTCTATGAGGATGAGTAGGGTGACACAAGAGCTTACAGTCTATGAGGTGAGAGTGGACACAGAGCTTACAGTATGAGGATGAGGGGGTGACACAAGAGCTTACAGTCTATGAGGATGAGAGTGGTGACACAAGGCTTACAAGTATATGAGGAGGTGAGGGGCCTGTGAGGTGACACAGAGGTCGGTAACACAAGAGCTTACAGTCTATGAGGATGAGGGGGGTGGGGGGGTAAACAAGAGCTTACAGTCTATGAGGGATGAGGGGGTGGTGTAACACAAGAGCTTTACAAGCTATGAGGATGAGAGGGTGACACAGAGCTTACAGTCTATGAGGATTGAGGGGGTGGACACAATGAGTTTACAGTCTATTATGTTGAAGTGGGTTACACAAGAGCTTACAGTCCGTATGAGAGAGGGTGACACAAGAGCTTACAGTCATGAGGATGAGGGGGGACACAAGAGCTTACAGTCATGAGGATGAAGGGTGGGACCACAAGAGCCACAGTCAGTAAGTCAGAGCTTAGTCGGTAGTCCGAGCACCTAGGAGGATGAGGGGGTGACACTAGTTTACATTATGAGATGGGGTGCAAGTACAAGTCAGATGAGGTAGAGTAACGTCTATGAGGAGAGGGGGTGACACAAGAGATTACAGTCTATGAGGATGAGGGGGTAACACAAGAGCTTACAGTCTATGAGGATGAGGGGGTGACACAAGAGCTTACAGTCTATGAGGATGAGAGGGTGACACAAGAGCTTACAGTCTATGAGGATGAGAAGTGACACAGGAGCTTACAGTCAATGAGGATGAGGGGGTGACACAATAGCTTACAGTCTATGAGGATGAGAGGGTGACACAAGAGCTTACAGTCTATGAGGATGAGGGGGTGACACAAGAGCTTACAGTCTATGAGGATGAGGGGGTAACACAAGAGCTTACAGTACATGAGGATGAGGGGGTGACACAAGAGCTTACAGTCTATGAGGATGAGAGGGTCACACAAGAGCTTACAGTCTACTAGGATGAGGGGGTGACACAAGAGCTTACAGACTAAGGATGAGGGGGTGACACAAGAGTTTACAATCTATGAGGATGAGGGGGTGACACAAGAGCTTACAGTCTATGAGGATGAGGGGGTGACACAAGAGCTTACAGTCTATGAGGATGAGGGGGTGACACAAGAGCTTACAGTCTATGAGGATGAGGGGGTGACACAAGAGGTATAAGAGCCTCTAATAAGGTATAAGGTCCAGAGGTATAAGGTATAATGGTCCAGCCATTCTTTATAAAGGAATGGAGTAAAATAATTTAATAAATAAAATGCTGCTGCTTGAACCACCATCAGCTGCATCTTATATACAAAGGACAAAGTCAGTGGTACTGCAGAGAAGCCTGGAGCTCGGTATTTGGTGTCTGGCGTATAACAGACGGGAGAAGGACACTGGAATTCTAATAATACACTGATAATAAGCTGGGACCTTGTCATTGGCTACTTTACAAAGCGTGTAATTCCCCCCTAGCACAGCAGAATATATGAAACATTACATGACACCTCTTGGCGATCCATTTAATAGATAGATGTCTCTGGTCCTCTACAAATAAAATGCTTTTTGTAGTCGTAGTCAGCTGTGTCAACTGAAGGTTATAAATTAGGTGCCTTTTTATTTATGCACAAAATTTTGAATCATTTACACAAAATCTTTCAATGTCTAAAATTCTGTTTTTTATGTCTAAAATTCTGGGCTGAATAAGTGCTTGCACTTCCATATCTGTCTTTATAAATGCAGTATATAACTTTGGCTACCTGCAGTCACCACTAGAGGGCATCAACTGGATTTAGCTAGTGCTACACAAGGGAGGAAGCTCTATGGCTCTTGATGTAGTTTAGGCTGAGGGTAACAAATTTTGTTTTTGTTACTTGAAGCTCTCTATATGTACCAGTCACAGCCCTTCCATTCTCTTTACTCTACGGGGGAAGAGGAACACAATGAAAAGAGCTAAGAGAAAAACATTGTGAAGAAAAGTTTTAATGGTACTTGAAGCAGGTACAATCCTAGAACGTGAATCTATTTTTCACAGTCCTGCTGCTACTAGCAAAAGGCAAAGTTATGATTACACAGTTCTATATGGACAATAAGTAACACTGTCTGCAGCTTTATACAGTTAAAACTGCAGTTTATCAAAGGAAACCTGCTGTGAGGAATCTACTATCAGAAGTAGATATGATGGTAGATTCCTCCTGCTGCCTCTGCCCTAATCTGTCATTTAATAATCCTGAAACCTAACTGGTTATAAACTTTATTTTAGTAATATGTAAATTAACTGCAGAGGCTACTGGGGCAGGGTGTAGCTTAGCTCTAGTACACGACCCAGTAGCCTCCGCAGCTAATTTACATATCACTAAAAGTTAGGTTAAATTCCAGGATTAGTAAATTACAGATTAAGGCAGCGGCAGGCAGGAGAAATCAACCATCAGATCTACTTCTGATAGTAGATTCCTCATGGTAGGTTTCCTTTAAGTATGAAACCAGAGTGTCCCATCTTCTAGTCCCCACTAGACCATGTAATAAAATACAAATAACACTCACAAATCCTACTTTTTCCCATATAAGGCTGCATTTACATTGATGTATGCCCAGTCGGCCATACGTCAGCCGCCATGGAGAGATGATAAAGTCGGTATAGCCATGTTTGGAAAGACCCAAACTGTAGATGCATTACACTATCCAATTACTTGGTAAACACCATCCCAAAAATTTTCTACAATTCTTTTTTGAGACCTTATTCTAAAACAGCATCAAGAACTGATACTTATCACAAAATTGTACCAATAAAAATTACAGCTCATCCTACAAAAAACAAACCGCAACTAGCTCGGTTCAAGCTCTGTCTTGCATTTGTCACGGGTGACATGGATCGCAGGGGCACCCGTGTCCTGCTGTGCTGCCCTGCTCCCCCTCGTCTGTACTCATCTCTCCAGGCTTCTGGCTCCTCTCGGGTCCCGGCACGTGGTCCGCACGCCTCCTTCCTTCCAGGTCACACGCTCCCGCTGCTAGGGCGCGCACGCCCGACTCTTCATGAATTTAAAGGGCCAGCGTCCTCCTTATTGACGCTGGCATTCCCGGCTCGGCTATATAGCCTGGCGACTCCCAGCATCCCCTGCCGGATCTTCAGGTCATTCTGCTGAAGAGAAAGCCTTCCTGAGCATTTCCATACGCCTCCGAGTTTCCTGAGCATTTCCAGACGCCTCCGTGTTCCCGTGTTCCTCTGGTGTTCCCGTGTTCCTCTGGTGTTCCCGTGTTCCTCTGGTGTTTCTGTGTTCCTCTGGTGTTCCCGTGTTCCTCTTGTGTTCCCTTGTTCCTCTGGTGTTCCCTTGTTCCGGTACTCCTGTGGCGGTCCTGTACTCCTGTGGCGGTCCTATACTTCTCTGGTGGTCCTGTAATCCTGTGGCGGTCCGGTTATCCTGTGGCAGTCCAGTATCCTAGTGGTCTTCCGAGGTCCTGCCAGCCGTACATCCGAGGTCCTGCCAGCCGTACATCCGAGGTCCTGCCATCCCGAGGTCCTGCCATCCCGAGGTCCTGCCATCCCGTGGTCCTGTCATCCCGTGGTCCTGCCATGCCATGGTCCTGCCATCCCAAGGTCCTGCCATCCCGTGGTCCTGCCTTCCCATGGTCCTGCCTGCCCTGTGTCCCTACCTTGGCTGCCACCGCGGGCCTAGTCGTACCCGTGGAGAGACCTGGTGGCTCCCCGTCGCAGCAAGACCATCCTGCTTTGCGGCAGGCTCTTGTGAAGACCAGGAGTCCACTTTGACTCCACTCCCGGGTTGCAGCTGGCATCTATATCTCCCTCGGTGGTCCAGGGAGTCTACAAGACTTTAGTCCCAGAGATTGTGACAGTAAGATACGGCCATTGACTTCGCCAAGGTCATGATCTCTGCAAAAGCCATGGACAGTCCCAAGGATCTGTACCTGCTACTGGGTGACCTCCCTAGCACCTTCGCCCAGCAGTCCCAAGAGATTGCTGCCCAAAAGGAACTCTTGGACAAACTCTCTGCCACTCTTCAGATGATTGCCTCCCAGCAGCAGGCTCCCGCAACTCCTCCCGTTGCTTCAGTCACCCCGCTATGTTTTCCGGCAGTAGTGACTGGACCCGAAATTTTTTTGCCGGACAAATTTGATGGCAACCCCAAATTGTGCAGGAGATTAATTTCCCAGTGCTCACAGCACCTTGAACTGTTGTCCTCCCAGTATCCCACCGAATGCTCTAAGGTGGCGTTCATCTGCTGTTTGCTCTCTGGAGAGGCCCTGGCCTGGGCTACCCCTCCATGGGATAGTGGTGACCCGGACATGGTCTCCCATACCAAGTTCCTGGCAAAAATCTGGTCCAGGTTTGAACCATCTCAAGTTCGGCTACCTCACCTGTCCTGCTTGGTCCCTGTGTCCCCAGTGACTCCGCAGCTTCCCGGAGCTGCTCCCGTGACTCCGCAGCTTCCCAGAGCTGCTCCCATAACTCCGCAGCTTCCCAGAGCTGCTCCTATGAGTCAGCAGCTTACCAAAGGTGCTCCCGTGACTTTGCAGATTCCCAGAGCTGCTCAAGCAGCACCTCAGCCTCTGCAGCTTCCCAGAGCTGCTCCAGTGGCACCTCAGCCTCCGCAGCTTCCCAGAGCTCCTACCGTGGCACCCCAGCCTCCGCAGCTTGCCAGTGCTGCTCCCTTGCGCCCCAGCCTTCGCAGCTCACCAGTGCTGCTCCCGTGGCGCCCCAGCCTCTGTAACTTGCCAGTGCTGCTCCCTTGCGCCCCAGCCTCCGCAGCTTGCCAGTGCTGCTCCATAGGCTCTCCAGAAGTCACTCCAGCCTCCGCAGCTTGCCAGAGCTGCTCTGGCTTTTCCAGAAGCCGCTTCGGTGACTCCGCAGCTTCCCACAGCTGCTCCGGTGACTCCGCAGCTTCCCACGGCTGCTCCCCTGAGGCCGCTCCAGAGTCTCAACCGGCCTCCCCTGAGGCCGCTCCAGATTCTCCACCGACCTCCCCTGAGGCCACTCCAGAGTCTCCACCCGCCTCCCCTGAGGCCGCTCCAGAGTCTCCACCGGCCTCCCCTGAGGCCGCTCCAGTGTGCCAAGAGCCGACCCAGCCTGTGGCTTCCCAAGTCTTCTCGGTGCCTCCTAAAGTGTCTGATCACCAAGAAGAATCAGAGAAGGCTAAGGAGGAAGAACAGCGTGCTGAAGTAGAAGAGAAGAGGGGCCCTAAGGGCGGGGGTGTTACTGTCACGGGTGACCCCGCGCTCCTGTAATCCTGTGGCGGTCCGGTTATCCTGTGGCGGTCCGGTTATCCTGTGGCAGTCCAGTATCCTAGAGGTCTTCCGAAGGTCCTGCCAGCTGTCCATCCGAGGTCCTGCCATCCCGAGGTCCGGCCATCCCGAGGTCCTGCCATCCTGAGGTCCTGCCTTCCCGTGGTCCTGCCTGTCCTGTGTCCCTACCTTGGCTGCCACCGCGGGCCTAGATGCACCCTTGGAGCGACCTAGTGGCTCCCCGCCGCAGCAAGACCATCCCGCTTTGCGGCGGGCTCTGGGGAAGACCAGGAGTCCACTTAGACTCCGCTCCCGGGTTGCGACTGGCATCTTTATCTCCCTCGGTGGTCCAGGGAGTCCACAAGACTTTAGCCCCAAGGGACTATTCCCAGAGATTGTGACAGCAATACAATGAAAAAAAATAAAATAATTTTGTTTCCAAAAATAATTTGATTGTTTATTATTAGCAATACTAACAAATAGATAAATTGGGCGTCACTGATCTGAAAAATATTTTTTACTTGTTATTTATAGTAAGTGGTGACTGGCCAAAAATATTAAAGGAAACCTACAATAGCCAGAGCTGAGGCTACATGTCGCGAATATTCCAAGCCCCTGTAGCCTCTTTAATAAATTTGTATATCAGGTGCATTAAAAATTATAAAAGATTTGGGCAAGTAAAGGATTAGCCCTAAAAGGGCAATGCTACTATAGATAAGAGAAACCTGCCACCTGATCCTAATAGGTACATCCGTGATGTATTTTTTATGCTAACTTTTTAACACTATATACACATTCAAATGACCGTATGGGGGAATGTTTGTACGGGCGCAAGCTTGCGGCCGTACATACATCCCCCATAGAAACCAATGGCCGCATGAAGCGGTGCGGTGTCCTATCTTTCCCCATGTTACTCGCCATGCGCCATGCATCACTATGGAGAGGGGAGGGGTCATCACGGCAAACGTTTGCCAGCCCAGCTATGGCCCTGTGGGCATACATTCGTGTGCATGTAGCCTTAGTCTGAGGTGAGTTTTTAGGTTGTATTTTAGTGACTTTTTGGGCGCATTGGGGTATTCACACAATTTTTTGCACCTTTTTTTAGCACTGGAGTTCGCCGTGTAGCAGTTTCCTGGTTTGCGCCTAATATGTTTTTGCAATTCTCCTGCTCCCAGATGTTTGCACCTGATCTAACGTTGGTTTGTGCCTAAAAGCATATAAATAATTTCGCAAATACGCTCCACGTGTAGGAAAGACGATGGTATAAGTTGGGCAAAAATTTGAGCCACAAAAAAGTCTTAAACCCCCCCCCCCCATGCATTTGACAAAAAGCAGAGGCTACAAAGACAAATGTGATGCAAAAAATACTCACTATAGGGGCAAAAGGAGCTCAAGGAAGGGGTAAAAGATAAATCACCCCCAAAGTTATCAAAACCTTTCCCCTCCTTTCCCATCAATTTGTATTGACATTAGAAAATATTCTCTGATGTCTGATGTTCTGTGTGCAATGTAGGAATATTCATTTTAATATTTTATATTTCAGTTATCTATATTTATGTATCTGGAATGTACAGTATATATTGATAGTTTATGAATTAATATATAGTTTTGATTGTTGTACTTTATTGGTTCGGATGGTTTGTTATTAATGGGTGGGACATTGGTTCTCGTCTCTCACAGAATACGGGAGAAGTCCCTCCAGTGGACATCCTATAGAAGAACACGGGGGCAGGTGAGTTCGTGGCTAGTTAGGAGCTTATATTTCATGTTATTATTTTCTCATGGGGAATATTCTTAGACTCACATACCACGGAGCTGACAGGTCAAAGTGAAAAGAAAGAGCTCGGTTTTTGTATTGTTAACCTTTCAGTGAGTTTTCCAGGAAAAACAAGAAAGTGCTTTCCCTGCTCCGGCCCCTTGTAACTCCAGCACCTGTGCCAAACCGGAGAATGACGGATCTCAGCTATAAGGGTCAGATGTATGGAGCTGTGCTGTTAGGTTTCAGGCACAATTTAACTCCTTAACTACCTGGCCCTATTTTGTCGTTTTCATTTCCATTTTTCAATCCCCACCATCAAAAATTTTACATGTACGACTCGGCGAGGGCTTGTTTTCGTGTATAACAATTGCATTTCATAGTGACGGTATTCTATCCGTTGTACTGGAAAGCAGGAAAAAATCCAGTGAAAATGGTGAAAAAAACGCATTTACAGTTCTCCTCTGTTTCTCCTGATCATAGGGGTTTCAGAAGTTGAACAACACCACATCATAGCACCCTGCCATAAATGTCACCATTGGCCACGTTAAGGGGCACATGTACCTTAGTTTTGGCTTTGTGCTGCTACCTTTTTTTTAAAACTTTTTTCTTTTCTGCTGGTCAGATGTGTCTTAGGACCTTTTTAATACATCTCAGTTAAGGTCATTTTAGTCCATTCATTTTGCAACATTCACAAAAGTCACAAAAAGCCTCAAAAAAGTCTAAACTTGGTAAAAGCAGGATTAGATTTGCAACGTAAAAAAAAAGAAAAGAAAAAGAAAAGAATATTGCAACTTTAAGCCCTTAACGACCTGGCCCTTTTTTGTTGTTTCATTTCCATTTTTCACTCGCCACCATCAAAAATCTATAACTTTTTTATAGAGCTCTGTGATGGCTTGTTTTCTGCATAACAAATTGCACTTCATAGTGATGGTATTTAATATTCCATGCCGTGTACTGGGAAGCAGGAAAAAATTTCCAAGCGCAGTGAAAATGGTGAAAAAACGCATTTGCTCCGTTTTGTTGTGGGCTTGGATTTTATGGCTTTCACTGTGCACCCCAAATGAAGCATGGTTCTATTTATTCTTTGGGTCGTACGATTTACGGGGATAACCAAATTTATATAGGTTTTATAATGGTTTTCAAAACAATTGCAAAATGAGGTTCAAAACATGATGCCACAAAGATTGCAACAATAGGAGACAAAAAAACAACGAAACAAGAAAAAAAAAAAAACCCAAAACACAAAGGGAGAGCACATTTTGGTGTCCCCTCGACCCCCCCCCCCTCAAAAAGGTTGCCCCTAGTCCTATACCTAGCGAGTGTGACTCCCTCCACTCGCTGAAATACACTCACTCGTTTGCTTGGCTGGAACATCGGCCCTAAAAAAAAAAACAACTGGCAACCATAACTTTAGTTGAGTAGATATCATGAATATGTGAATTCTCCATAGGGGGCATGTAAGGTATCAATTGATATTTTGGATGCGATTTTCTCTGCCCCGTCGATACAATGAAATATTCCATGTAACATATCAGCATTGCAAATTGCTGATATACGCAAATAAATATATACATAGCTCGATCACATATGGAAGCTGAGCGGAGCCTCTCAGAACGACGTGACTCCAGAGCTTATCGTGTTTGCGCACTTGAACAGTTGTTGGTTGAAGATAAATGTTTGCCACGTTGCGATGCCTCCCGGAAAGATTTCACTGTCCTTTCCCAGTTTGGTAACTTCTTTTTCCAGGACTAGGCCACCCAAGTGAATTTGTTTGTAGGGAATGTCCACATTTCTCACAAATAACCCTGATGGAGCCACTTATCATGTGCGGGGTTTAAACACTATGCGATGGTCGGCTTTTTGTGTTCAGAATGTTTAATATTGAAGTAACAATTAGAAGTTTTTATATCTGAACAGAACAGAAATATCAACAACCAGCACCAAAGAGGAAATCAACTTGTGCTATAGACCAGATGTCGCCCAACCTTTTTTCACACCAGGGACCGGCTTTAACTAGACCAGTTTTTCCATGGCCCGGTGGGGTGGGGGCGGGTTTGGTCATCTGGTGTGGGGTTTATGAGGGGTGAGCATATAATATAATAATAAGAAAGGGTGCTATCCTGCCGAGACGGCCAGTCCCATCATATGGTTTGTGTCAAAATAGCAATGCAAAAGCATACAGCGTATCGCCCATGTCAGTTAAAATGCATACTCGTATCGCCATGTTATCAAAAGCATACAGCTTATCGCCAGTTAATAATCTACAGGAATGCTTAGATACATCGATCGCATGATTAATCAGACATACCGCATGTAAGTAGCAAATGCGTCACAGCGTATCGCCATGTAGTAAAAATCATAACAGAAGTACCGCCATGTAGTATAAAATGCATACAGCGTATCGCCATGTGTATAGTAACAATGCATACCAAATAACCGCCCATGGTAGTATAAAATCGCGTACAGCGTATCGCCATTTAGTTAAAATGCGTACAGAAATAAACCGCCATGTAGCGTATAAAATTGCATACACGCGTATCGCCCTGTATGTAATAAAGCGTCACAGAATAAACCGCCATGTATATCAAAATGCATACAGCGCGGGAAGCGCCATGTAGTATAATGCATCCGTCGTATCGCATGATATATAAAATGCCATACAAGAATACCGCATGTAGTATAACTGCATACGAATACCGCCAATTAGTATAAACATGCCATACAGCGTATCGCCGGTTATAAAATGCAACAGAATACCGGCCATGATATAATAACTGCATCAGCTACGCTTTAATACATCATACTAATGGCCATGTATAAAATGCATGATCGCAGTATTATGCACAGCCCCATGTAGTATAAAATGCATACGCTATCGCCATTAGTATAACATGCCTACGAATAACCGCCAGTAGTATAAAATGCATACAGCGTATCTGTGTCATAGGCTAAGAGTACCGTGTATAAAATGCATACATAATAGCTGTAATCTAAAACTGCCATACGAGCGCATACGCCTGTTAGTATAAAGCATACGAGAAGTGCCGCCATTAGTATAAAATGCATACATACCTCACCCATGTGTATAAAATGCTACAGCGTACGCATGTATATAAATGCATACAGAATACACTCCATGTATAAAAAATGCATACAGATACCTCCATTCGATGTATAAAAATGCAACGTAATCGCCATGTAGTATAAATGCATACAGAAGACCCCACGTAGTATAAAAGCATACAGCGTAGCGCCTTGGGGGTTAGTATAAATGCAATACAGATACCGCCATGTAGTAAAAATGCATCAAGATACCGCCATGTCGTATATAAATGCATACAATATACCGCAATGTGTAATACAAATCATACAGGAGTAACTCCATTAGTATAAAATGCATACGACTACCGCCATTATATAAATGCATACAGAATACGCAGTTTCACAATGCATAGTATAAAATGCATCACAGCGTATCGCCATTTATATAAATGCATACATACCGCATGTAGTAATCTCGGTCATGTGTATAAGCAACAAAACCGCCATTGATACAGTACACGAACACATGTATTAGAACTACAAATCGCATTAAAACAGGACGCCATATCACGCTCAGTACGCATGAGTATAAAGCATAGCTGCATAGTAAAGCATGATCGCAGTATAAAAATCTGCTCGCATGTATATAAATGCATACTAATACTCGCATGTAGTATAAAATGTATCCAGCGTGCCACCAAGTAGTATAAAATGCATACAGCGTACCGCCATGTAGTATAAAATGCATACAGCGTATCGCCATGTAGTATAAAATGCATACAGAATACCGCCATGTAGTATAAAATCCATGTAGTATAAAATGCATACAGCGTATCACCATGTAGTATAAAATGCATACAGAATACCGCCATGTAGTATAAAATGCATACAGCGTATCGCCATGTAGTATAAAATGCATACAGCGTATCACCATGTAGTATAAAATGCATACAGGATATTTCAGGGCTCCTATTGTAAACAGGGCAGTTAACTCGGTAGCATTTTAGATACTTAGCGGTAGTGTATCTATTTTATAATTACTTGGGGCATGCTGTGTGCATGTATACTACATGCGGTATTCTGTATGCATTTTATAAATACTACATGGTGATACGCTGTATGCATTTTTATACATGGCGATACGTGTACGCATTTTATATACTACTGGGGTATTCTGTATGCATTTTATACTACATGCGATACTGCTGAATGCATGTTATACTACTGGCGGTATTATTGTATGCAGTTTATATACACTGCGATACGCTGTATGCATTTTTTATACTACCGGCGGTATTCGGTATGCATATTAGTTACTAATGCGATTACGCTGTATTGCATTTTATGACTACATGGCCGTATTCTGTATGCATTTGATACTACATGGCATACGCTGTAGCATCTTTATTCTACATGGCGGATTCTGTAGCGTTTTATCACATGGTAGCTATAGCGCTGTAACACCGTAGTTATCATACACATGGCGGGTATTCTGGTATTCGTTTTATACCACAGGCCGATACGCTGTACGCATTTTTAACTACATGGCGTTATTCTGTATGCATTTATCATAATACTGGCGATACGCTGTATGCATTTTATCTAAACATGCGGATCTGTAAGATTACTACCTCTGTACTGTATATTTTATACTACGAATGCGCTATTTTTGCTGTATATGGGCATATTGTAATCCTTGTACATGGCGGTAGTCTGTATGCATTTTTATACTAACGTTACGTCTGTAATCAATATTTATACGACTATGGCGCTGTATTTTATTCATGTATGCTATGCTTATAGACTAGTGGCGGTATTCTATGCATTTTATACTACATGGCGAGCGTCTGTATGCATTTGAATTACTAAGGACCACCGTTACACGCTTCTCTGCTACTCACATGGCGCATACGCCTGTATGCATTTTAATACTACGAGGCGTTTCTGTATGCATTTATTCTACACATGGCGGAATTCGTTGCATTTTATACTACATGCGATGGCGGTATAACTACCTCGGTATGCTTTGCATTAATTATAGCACTGAGTTAAGACTCATGGTATTCTGTATGCATTTTATATACATGCGATACGCTGTAATGCATTTTATACTACATGCGGTAGTCTGTATGCATTTTATACTAATGGCGGTTTCTCGTTGCATTTATTAACTATGCGATGCGGGGGGCGTATGGGCGTTAGACGTGTCGGATGCGGTTGTTGTTTTATAGCACCCAGTAGCGATCGCTGGTATGCATGTTTATACTACGTGGCGGTAGTTCGTAGGCATTTTTATCTACAGCGCATAGTGTGGCGTGGGTAACTACTGGCGGTCTGTATGCATTTTAGTACGTACATGGCGATGCGTATTGTCGATTTATACTTCGACATGGGCGGTTATTTTAGTATGGCATTTATACTACAATGGCGATTACGCTGAGTTCATTTTTATACTACGGAGGTGGCCGGTATTCTTATCAGTTTTATACTACGGGCGAGGTATCGTCTGTGGATGCATTTATACTACCTGGCGGTATGCGCGTATCGCATTTATACTCATGGCGGATTCTGTATGCATTTCTATAATGCGCCACTCTATGCCGATACAAGGCGATTTATGCACTTGTATACTACATGGCGATACGCGTGTATGCATTGTTAGTACTACATGGCGGTTTATCTTCTGGATGAACGTTTATTACATCAGGGGCGACTACGCTTGTATGCATTTAGGTCTACAGGCGGGTTAGTTCTGGTAGCATTTTAATAGCTAACATGCGCTACGCTGTACAGGCATTTTATATGCTACCTGGCGGTATTCTGGTTAGGCATTTGTAAGATACATGGCGATACGCTGTATGCATTTTATACTACATGGCGGTATTCTGTTATGAATTTTTGTACTACATGCGATACGCTGTACGCATTTGCTAACATGCGGTATTCTGTATGAATTTATAACTACATGCGATACGATGTATGCATTTTAATAATGGCGATAAAGCTGTATGCTTTTATATACATGGCGATACGAGTATGCATTAGACTACATGGCGAACGCTGTATGCATTTTGCATTTGACTTTATTTTGACACCAAACCAATATGATGGGATGGGCCGTCACTCAAGTGGGCTAGGATAGCCACCCTTTTTTTCTTTTTGTAGATTATAAGCTCACACCCTCATAAACCCCACACCAGAGACCAAACCCCGCCCCCACCCCACCGGGCCAGGGAAAAAATGGTCTAGATTAAAGCGGTCCCTGGTTGAAAAAAGGCTTGGGGACCTCTGGTCTTATAGCCAAGTGATTTCCCTCTTCTGGTGCTGGTTTGTTGATCTTTCTGTTCTGCTTCAGATATAAAAACTTCTTAATTTTTACTTCAATATTAACCATTCTGACAAAAAAGCCGACATCCGCATAGTGTTTAAACCCCGCACATTGATTAAGGGCTCCCATCGGGTTATTGTGAGAAATGTGGACATTCCCTGACAAACAAATCACTTGGGCTGGCTATCCTGGAAACAAGAAGTTACCAACTGGGAAAGGACAGTGAAAATCTTTCGGGAGGCTCGCCACCGTGGCAAACCATTATCTTAAAACAACAACTCGTTCAAGATGCGCAAACACGATAAGGCTCTGGAGTCCGTCGTCTGAAGGCATCCGCTCAGCATTCATATGGATCGAGCTATTGTATATATTTATCTTGCAGAGTATCACAATGTTGGCAATTTTGCACTTGATATGTTACATGGAAATATTTCATGTATCGACGTGTGCAGAGAAAATCGCATCAAAATATCACTGATACCGTACTGCCCCCTAGTGGAGAATTCACATATTCATGATATCTATCAATAAGTTATGGTTGCCAGTTGTTGGGCCAGAGTTCCAAGCCAAGCAAATGAGTGAGTGTATTTCATGCGAGTTGGAGGGATCACACTCGCTAGGGTATAAGGGACTAGGGGCACATTACCTTTTGTTTTGAATGGTGTGGGGGGTGGGGGGGGGGGGGTGTCGGAGGGGGAACACCAAAATGTGCTCTCCCTTTGTTGTTTTGGGTTTTTTTTTTTTTTTTTTTTTTTTCGTTGTTTTCGTTTTTTTGTTTTTTTTTTTTTTTGTCTCCTATTTTTGCCAATTTTTGTGGCATCATGTTTTGAAAACCTCATTTTTGCAATTGTTTTGAAAACCCATTTATAAAACCTATACAATTTGGTTATCCCCGTAAATCGTTACCGACCCAAAGAATAAATAGAAATGTCTTTCATTTGGGGTGCACAGTGAAAGCCATAAAATCCAAAGCCAACAACAAAACGGACGAAAAGGCGTTTGTCACACCATGTTTCACTGCGCTTTGGAAATTTTTTCCTGCTCCCAGTATACACGGCATGGAAGTATAAATGACAATTCACTATGAAGTGCAATTTGTATGCAGGAAACACAAGCCATCACAGAGCCTATAAAAAAGTATAGATTTTTGATGGTGGCGCGTGAGTGAAAAATGGGAAATGAAACAAACAAAAAAGGGCCAGGTGTTAGGGTTAAAGTTGCACTATTCTTTTCTTTTTCTTTTTTATTTTTTTGTACGTTGCAAATATAATCCTGCTTTTACCAAGTTTAGACTTTTTTGAGGCTTTTGTGAACTTGTGAATGCTGCAAAAGGAATGGACTAAAATGACTTAACTGAGATGTAGTGTAAAAAGTCGTAAGACAAATGTGACACCAGCAGGAAAGAATAAAAGTTTAAAAAAAAAAAAAAGGTAGAGTACACAAAGCAAAATAAGGTACATTGCCCCTTACGTGGCCAATGGTGACATTATGGCAGGGTGCGTATGATGTGGTGTTGTTCAACTTTGAAACCCCTATGTCCGGGCGAACAGAGGAGAACTGTAATGCGTTTTTTCACCATTTTCACGATTTTTTCCCGCGCAGGACATGGAATAGAATACGGTCACTAAAATGCAATTTGTTACACAGAAAAACAAGCCCTCGCAGGCCTTTACATGTAAAATTGTTGATGGTGGGGGAATGGTGGGGATTTGAAAAATGGAAATGAAAACGACAAAATAGGGCAGGTGCTTAAGAGTACCCTTGTGCATGAAACCTACAAGAAACAGTCCCATACATCTGACCCTGATAGCTGAGATCCGTCATTACTACGGGTTCGGCACAGGTGCTGGAGTTACAAGGGCCGGAGCAGGAAAGCACGTACTTGTTTTTCCTGAAAACTCCACCTGAAAGGGTAACAATACCAAAACGAGTCTTTCTTTTCACTTTGACACTGTCAGCTCCGTGGTATGTGAGTCTAAGAATATTTCCCATGAGTAAATAATAACATGAAATATAAAGCTCCTAAACTAGCACGAACTCACCTGCCCCCGTGTGTCTTCAAAAGATGGTCCACTGGAGGACTTCTCCCTTTATTCTGCTAGGAGAGGCTGGACCAAGTCCCACCCATTAATAACAAACCATCAGAACAAAAGTACACAATCAAATATATATTAATTCATAAAAACTATCAATATATTACTGTACATTCCAGATAACATAAATATAGATAACTGAAATTTAAATATTAAGATAGAGATGGGAGTATACTCGTCCGAGCTTGATGATCGTTCGACGTATTAAGGTACTCGAAACGGCTAGTTGCTCGGACGAGTATTTGACCTGCTAAGATCGAGCTTTAATTAAAAACACAGTGAAGAACAATGAAGAATAGAATAAAAAACAGTGAACAAAGTGAACACAGATAATTTAAAACCTAGCGCAAACAAAGTTATACTCTGTCCCGGGGCTAGAGGCTTAGCGCACCGGGACGTAGTTTTATATTTATAACGTCCAGCTTCTGGGGGACCGGCTCATGAACGACAATCCGGATGGTCTGGAAGCGGGGGCCAGGTTACCAGATAGCTGAGAGCAGCCACTGTTTTCAGCTGTTATCAAAGTCTGACAGCACCGCCGCCCGGTTAATTTGTAACACCCGCGATCGGAGCAGCCGCGGGGTAGGTTAACCCCTTTACACGCGCCGGGGGTAAGGCGATGACCGCGCCGTGGTTAAGAGTCTTCCCCTATGGATTCGGATCCCAGCGCCGACTTTACGAGTGGAGTAACGATCCTTTCTGGCAGCTACGGGGACTGGAAGGATGGTGCCCCGGATGCCGGTCTGACATGGGCCGTCAGACCCTTGGGTTTACACGCTCACTTTATACAATAAAAATCGTATTGTGAGCAGTTGTATTGAAGACTCTCAACCAGCACGGATCGAGCACATCTGACGTGGTTTAAGGTCAAGTATTATAAGCTCTCAACATATGTCGTTTTTTTTATTGTACATAGAATTATAAAAATTTAATACATTAAATGTTTTGTCAGCCTAAAATGGTCACATTTACCAAATAAAAAACAACTTAATAAGTATAAAACACAATAAAACACCACAAAACCTGCATATGTGGTATTGCCACCGTCCGTAACAATCTGCATAATAAAACAGGATGTGACTGGACCAGCCCGGTAAACGCGGGAGGAAAAAAACGGTAAAAACTACTCCGAAAAAAAGATTAAGTTTTAATTAATACTCTATGTATGATATAAACGCCATGTAGTATAAAATGTATCCAGCGTGCCACCAAGTAGTATAAAATGCATACAGCGTACCGCCATGTAGTATAAAATGCATACAGCGTATCGCCATGTAGTATAAAATGCATACAGAATACCGCCATGTAGTATAAAATCCATGTAGTATAAAATGCATACAGCGTATCACCATGTAGTATAAAATGCATACAGAATACCGCCATGTAGTATAAAATGCATACAGCGTATCGCCATGTAGTATAAAATGCATACAGCGTATCACCATGTAGTATAAAATGCATACAGTTAGCTCTCTATATTACCATCACAGCCTTTCCATTCTCTTTACTCTACGGGGGAAGAGAACCATGAAAAAGAGCTACGAGAAAAACATTGTGACGAAAGTTTTAATGGTACTTGAAGCAGTACAATCCTAGAACGTGAATCTATTTTTCACAGTCTGTCTGCTACTAGCCCAAGCACAGTTATGAATCTACACATTCTATATGGACAATAAGTAACACTGGTCTGCAGCTTTATCATTACAACTGCAGTTATCAAGAAACCTGCTGTGAGTAATCTACTATCACAGTAGTATGATGGGAGATTCTCTCTGCCCTTCTGCCTAAATCGTCAGTTATAAGCCTGAAACCAACTGGTTAGAATAAAAAAAAAAAAAAAACCTTTTTGTTTAGTAATATGTACTTAACTGCAGAGGCTACTGGTGCGGGTGTACTTAGTCTATACACGACCCTAGTTATCCTCCGCAGCTAATTTTACTATCACTAAAAGTTTAGGTTAAATTCCCAGGATTAGTAAAACTTTATCAAGATTAAGGCAGCGGCAGGCAGGAGAATCACCATCAGATCTTACTCTGATAGTAGATTCCTCATGGTAGGTTTCCTTTAAGTAGAACCAGAGTGTTCCATCTTCTAGTCCCACTAGACCATGTATAAAATACAAAAACACGCACAATCCTACTTTTTTCCCATATAAGGCTCATTTTACATTGATGTATGCCAGTCCGGCCATTACTCAGCCCGCCATGGAGAGATGATAAAGTCGTATAGCCATGTTTGGGAAAGACCCAAACTGTAGACATCCCTTCCAATTACTTGGTAAACACCATCCAAAATTTTCCTACAATTCTTTTTTGAACCTTAGTCTAACACAGCATCAAGACTGATACTTATCCAAAATTGTACATAAAATTACAGCTCATCCTACAAAAAACAAACCGCACTAGCTCGTTCAAGCTCTGTCTGCATTTGTCACGGGTGACCATAGATCGCGGGCACCCGTGCCTGCTGTGCTGCCCTGCTCCCCTCGTTGTACTCATCTCCCCGGCTTCTGGCTCCTCTCGGGTCCCGACGTGGTCCGCACGCCTCCTTCCTTCCTGTCCCGCTCCGCTCTAGGCGGCGCACCCCGACTCTTCATGAATTAAAGGGCCAGGGTCCTCCTTATTGACGCTGGCATTCCCGGCTCGGCTATAAGCCTGGCGGACTCCCATCATCCCCTGCCGATCTTCAGGTCTTCTGCTGAAGAGAAAGCCTTCCTGAGCATTTCCATACGCCTCCGGTTTTCCTGAGCTTTCCAGACGCCTCCGTGTTCCCGTGTTCCTCTGGTGTTTCCCGTGTTCCTCTGGTGTTCCCGTGTCCTCGGTGGTTCGTGTTCCTCTGGTGTTCCCGTGTTCTCTTGTGTCTCCTTTTCCTCGGTGTTTTCCCTTTTCCTGTACTCGGTGGCGGTCCTGTAACTCCTGTGGCTCCTAACTTCGCTGGTGGTCCTGGAATCCTGTGGCGGTCCGGTATCCTGTGGCAGTCCATACCTAGTGGTCCTTCCGAGTTCGCTGCGCATCCGTACTCCGAGGTCCCCATCCGTACTCCGAGGTCCTGCCAGTCCCGAGGTCCTGCCATCCCGAGGTCCTGCATCCGTGGTCCTGTCACCCGTTGTCCTCCATGCCATGGTCCTTCCACCCAATGTCCTGCCATCCCGTGGTCCTCCTTCCCATGGTCCGGCCTTCCCGGTGTGGTCCCTACCTTGCTGCCACGCGGGCCTAGTTCGTACCCGTGGAGAGACCTTTGGCGCCCCGTCGCAGCAAGACATCCTGCTTTTTCGCAGGCTCTTAATGACCATGAGTCCACTTTTTGACTCCACTCCCGGGTTGGCAGATGGCATCTATCTCTCCCTCGGTGGTTCATGATTCTACAAGACTTTAGTCCCGAGTTGGTGACGTAAAGATCGCCATTGACTTCGCCAAGGTCATGATCTCTGCAAAAGCATGGACACCCAAGGATCTGTACCTGCTGACTGGGTGACCTCCCTAGCACTTCGCCAGCAGTCCCAAGAGATTGCTGCCCAAAGGAACTCTTGGACAAACTCTCTGCCATCTCTTCAATGATTGCCTCCCAGCCAGGCTCCCGCAACCCTCCCGTTGGCTTCAATCACCCCTCGCTATGTTTTCGGCATAGTACTGGACCGACATTTTTTGCGACAAATTTGCTGGCAACCCAATTGTGCGAGGGGGGAAAAAAAAGTATTTCCCATTGCTCACAGCACCTTGAAACTGTTGTCCTCCATATCCCACCGAATGCTCTAAGGTGGCGGTCATCTGCTGTTTCTCTCTGGAGAGCCCTGCCTGGGCTACCCTCCATGGATAGTGTGACCCGGACAGGTCTCCCATACCAAGTTCCTGGCAAAAATCTGTCCAGGTTTGGGAACCATCTCAAGTTCCGCTACCTACCTGTCTGCTTGGTCTGTGTCCCAGTGCTCCGCAGCTTCCCGGGCGCTCCCGTGACTCCGCAGCTTTCAGAGCTGCTCCCAAACTCCGCACTTTCCCAGAGCTGCTCCTATTGGTCTCAGCTTACGCAAGTGTGTCCGTTGACTTGGCAGTTCCCAGAGCTGCTCAGCAGCACCTCAAGCCTCCGCGCTTCCCAAGCTCCTACGTGGCACCCCAGCCTCCGCAGCTTCCATGCTGCTCCCCTTGCGCCCCAGCCTTCGCAACTCACCAGTTGCGGCTCCCGTGCGGCCCCGATCCTCTGTAACTTGCAATTGCTGCTCCCTTGCGCCCCGCCATCCGCACTGGCCAGTGCTGCTCCGAGGCTCTTCCAAGTCACTCCGCCTCCGCGCTCAAGCTGCTTCTGTCTTTCCGAGCCGCTTCCGGTGACTCCGCAGCTCCACAGCGCTCCGGTGACTCCGGCAGCTTCCCACGGCTGCGCCTGAGGCCAGCTCCAGAGTCTCACCTGCCTCCCCTGATGCCTCTCCAATTCCCCACCGCCTCCCCTGAGGCCACTCAGAGTCTCCACCCGCCTCCCCGAGGCCGCTCCAGGTCCTCACCGGCCTCCCCTGAGGCCGCTCCCAGTGTGCCAGCGCCGACCACCTGTGGCTTCCCAAGCTTCTCGGTGGCCTCCTAAAGTGTCTGAATCACCACGAAGAATCAGAGAGCTAAGGAGAAGAACAGCGTGCTGAGTAGAAAGAAGAGGGCACTAAGGGCGGGTGTTACTTCACGGTTGACCCCACGCTCCTGTAATCCTGTGGCGGTCCGTTTTTATCCGTGGCGTCCGTTATCCTGTGGCATCCATTATCCTAGAGGTTTTCCGAAGTCCGCCAGCTTTCATCCTATGTCCTCCCATCCGAGGTCCGCCATCCCGAGGTCCTGCCATCCTAGGTCCGCTTCCCGTGGTCCTGCCTGTCCTGTGTCCCTACCTGCTGCCACCGCGGGCCTAATGCACCTTGGAGCGTGCCTAGTGCGCCCCGCCGCAGCAAACCTCCCGCTTTGGCGGCGGCTCTGGTGAAGACCAGAGTCCACTTGACTCCGCTCCCGGGTTTGCGACAGGCAATCTTATCTCCCTCGGTGGTCCAGGGATCCACAAGACTTAGCCCCAAGGGCTATTCCCAGAGATTGTGACAGCAATACAATGAAAAAAAATAAATAATTTTTGTTCCAAAAATAATTTATTGTTATTATTCGCACTACTACAATGATCAAATTGGGGCCGTCACTGATCTGAAAATTTTTTTACTTTTATTTATAGTAAGTGGTGACTGGCCAAATATTAAGGAACATACAATAGCTCAGCTGAAGGCTAACATGTCGCGAATATTCCAAACCCTTAGCCTCTTTAATAAATTTGTATTCAGGTGCATTAACATTATAAAAGATTTGGGCAAGTAAAGGATTGTTATGTGGTAGCCCCTAAAGGGCAATGCTACATATATATAGAAACCTGCCACCTGATCCTAATAGGTCATCCGTGATTATGTTTTAATCTACTTTTTAACACTCATATACACATTCAAATGACCGTATGGGGGAATGTTTGTACGGGCGCAATTCTTGCGGCCTTCATACATCCCCCATATAAACCTAATGGCCGCATGAGCGTGCGGTGTCCTATTGTCCCCATTTTACTCGCCATCGCCATGCATACTATGGATAGGGGAGGGTCATCACGCAACCGTTTGTCCAGCCCAGCTATGGTCCCTGTGCATCCATTCGTTGCATGTAGCCTAGGCTGAGGTAAGTTTTGAGTTTGTATTTTATTGACTTTGGGGCACCTTATTTGGGTATTGTCACACAATTTTTTGCACCTTTTTTTAACTGATTCGGCCGTGTCGCGTTTCCTGTTTGCGCCTAATATGCTTTGCAATTCTCTCTCACAGATGTTTGCACCTGATCTAACGTGGTTTGTTGCCTAAAAGTCTATAAAATAATTTCGCAAATAGCTCCACGTTTAGAAAGACAGTTATAAGTTGGGCAAATTTGAGGCCACAAAAAGTCTTAAACCCCCCCCCCCATGCCTTTGAGAAAAAGCAGAGGCTACAAAGACACATGTGATGCAAAAAATACTCACTATAGGGCAAAGGGCTCCAAGGAAGGGTAAAAGATAAATCAACCCCCAAAGTTTCAAAACCCTTTCCCCTCCTTTCCCATCATTTTGTATGACATTAGAAAATTTCTCTGATTTCTGATGTTCTGTGTCAATGTAGGAATATTCATTTTAATATTTATAATTTCAGTTATCTAATATTTATGTATCTGGATGTACAGTAATATATGATAGTTTATGAATTAATATATAGTTTGATTGTGTACTTTTTGGTTCTGATGGGTTTGTTATTAAGGGTGGGACATTGTCTCAGTCCTTCTACAGAATAAGGGAGAAGTCCTCCAGTGACATCTATTTGAAGACACAGGGGGCAGGGGAGTTCGTGGCTATTAGGAGCTTATATTTCATGTTATTATTTTCTCATGGGAATATTCTTAGACTCCATACCACGGAGCTTGACAGGTCAAAGTGAAAAGAAAGAGCTCGTTTTGGTATTGTTACCCTTTAGGTGAGTTTTCAGGAAACAGACAAGTCGCTTTCCCTGCTCCGCCCTTAGTAACTCCAGCACCTGTGCCAAACCCGTAGATAATGACGGATCTCACGCTATAAGGGTCAGATGTATGGAGCTGTTTCTTTAGGCTTTAAGGCACAAGTTAACTCCTTAACTACTGGCCCTATTTTGTGTTTTTCATTTCCATTTTTCAATCCCCACCATCCCACATAAAATTTTACATGTACGACCGTGCGAGGGCTTGTTTTCGTGTTAACAATTGCATTTCATAGTGACGTATTTTCTATTCCGATGTACCTGGAGCAGGAAAAAATCGTGAAAATGGGAAAAAAACATTACAGTTCTCCTCTGTTTCGCCTCGATCATAGGGTTTTCAGAGTTAACAACACCACATCATCGCACCCTGCCATAATGTCACCATTGGCCACTTAAGGGGCAAGTGTACCTTAGTTTTGCTTTGTTACTCTACCTTTTTGTTTTTTTAAACTTTTATTCTTTTCCTGCTGGTCACATGTTCGTCTAGGACTTTTTAACTACATCTCAGTTAGTCATTTTAGTCCATTCCTTTTGCACATTCACAAAAGTTCACCAAAAAGCCTCAAAAAAGTCGAAACTTGGTAAAAGCAGGATTATATTTGCAACGTAAAAAAAAAAAAGAAAAAGAAAAGAATAATGCAACTTTAGACCTTAACCACCTGGCCCTTTTTGTTGTTTCATTTTTCCATTTTCACTCACGCGCCACCATCAAAAATCTATACTTTTTATAGAGCTCTTGTGATGGCTTGTTTTCCTGCATACAAATTGCACTTCATAGTGAATTGTATTTATACTTCCATGCCGTGTAACTGGAGAGCAGAATAAATTTCCAAGCCAGTGAAAATGGTGAATACAAACGCTTTTCGTCCGTTTTGTTGTGTGGCTTGGGATTTTATGCTTTTCACTGTGCACCCCAAATGAACATGTCTACTTTATTCTTTGGGTCGTACGATTTACGGGGATACCAAATTTATATAGGTTTTTATGTTTTCAAACAATTGCAAAAATGAGGTTGTTCAAAACATGATGCCACAAAATTGCAACAATAGGAGACAAAAAAAAACAAAACGCATCGAAAAAAAAAAAAACCAAAACACAAAGTTGGAGCAATTTTGGTGCCCCCTGACACCCCCCACCCCCATGGTATGTGCCCCTATCCATACCCTAGCGAGTGTGATCCCTCCACCGCGCATGAAAGACACTCAACAGCTTTGCTTGCTTGGAACTCGGCCCTAAAAAAAAAAACAACATGAGCAACATAACTTAGTGAGTAGATATCATGAATATGTGAATTCTCCATAGGGGCATGTAAGGTATCAATTGATATTTTGGATTGCGATTTTCTCTGCCACCGTCGAATACAATGAGATATCATGTAACATATCAGTCAAATCCAACATTGCTGATATCTGCAAGATAAATATATACAGCTGCTGATCCATAGTTGGGGAAGCTGAGCGGATGCCTTCAGAACGACGCTCCAGAGCCTTATCGTGTTTGCGCACTGAACGATTGTTTGTTTAAGAAATAAATGTTTGCCACGTGGCGATGCCGCCCGAAGATTTCACTGTCCTTTCCCAGTTGGTAATCGTTTTCCAGGGATAGGCCAGCCCAAGTGATTTGTTGTAGGGAGTCCACATTTCTCACAAATAACCCGATGGGAGCCCTTAATCAATGTGCGGTGTTTAAACACTATGCTGATGGTCGGCTTTTTTGTCAGAATGTTTAATATTGAAGTAAAAATTAGAAGTTTTTATATCTGAACAGAACAAAATATCAACAACCAGCACCAAAATGGGAATTCAACTTGGCTCTAAGACAGAGTCGCCCAACCTTTTTTCACCAGGGACCGGCTTTAATCAGACCAGTTTTTCCTGGCCCGGTGGGGGTGGGGGCGGTTTGGTCTTGGTGTGGGGTTATGAGGGGTGAGCATATAATTAATATATCAAGAAAAGGGTGGCTATCCTGACTGAGACGCCCATCCATCATATTGGTTTGTTGTAAATCAAGTCAAATGCAAAAGCATACAGCGTCTCGCCCATGTGTATAAAATGCATACTCGTATCGCCATGTATATAAAGCATACAGCTTTATCGCCATTAATAATCTACAGCGGAATGCCTTAGTAATCTATCGCATTATTATAATTCAACAGATACCCATGTAAGTAGCAATGCGTCACAGCGTATCGCCATGTAGTACAAAATGTCATACAGAAGACCGCCATGTAGTATAAAATCATACAGCGTATCGCCATGAGTATAGTTAATGCAATCCAAATAACCGCCATGGTGTATAAAATCGTACAGCGTAGCGCCATGTATATAAATGCGTACAGAAATAAACCGCCATGTAGCTATAAAATCAATACACGCGTATCGCCCTGTATGTAATAAATCGTCATCAGATAACCGCCATGTAGTATCAAGTGCATACGCTGGCGGTAATCGCCATGTAGTATAAATGCATCAACGTATCGCCATGTATATAAAATGCCTTACAAGAATACCGCATGTAGTATAACATGCATACAGAATACCGCCAATGTAGTATAAAAATGCCATACAGCGTATTCGGCCGGTTATAAAATGCAACAGAAACCGGCCATGATATAATAACTGCATACGTATCGCTTTATACATCTACTAATAGCGATGTAGTATAAATGTCATCGCGTCGCAGATAAAGCCAGACCATGTAGTATAAAATGCAACGCGTATCGCCATTAGTATAAAATGCCTACAGAATAACCGCCAGTAGTATAAAATGCATACAGCGTATCCCATGTAGCATAAAGGCTGATACCTGTATAAAATGCATACAGTATACCGCATGTAATAAAACTGCATACAGAGGATACCGCCCATGTAGTATAAAGCATCAGCGTGCGCCATTAGTATAAAATGCATTACATACTACCGCATGTGTATAAAATGCATACAGCGCTCGCATGTATTAAATGCATACAGAATACACTCATGTATATAAAAATGCATACAGTCCTCCATCGATGAGTATAAAATGCATAACGATTCGCCCATTAGTATAAAATGCATACAGAAGACGCCATCGTAGTATAAAAGCATACAGCGCTAGCGCCTTGGGAGTTTATATAAATGCAACAGCATACGCCATGATAGTATAAAATGCATCAAATACCGCCATGTCGTATAATACATCATACACATATACGCAATGTAGTATAAAATGCTACAGCAGTACTGCCCATGTTAGTATAAAATCATACAGATACCGCCATTATATAAATGCATACAGAATACGCAGTAATTCATCAGATACGCCATGAGTATAAATGCATCCGCGTATCGCCATTTATATAAATGCATACCATTCGATATTAATTCGCGGACGGCATGTGGTATAAAGCATAAGAAATCGCCATTGAGACAGATACACGTATCACCTGTATATAAAACGCTACAGAATACCGCCATGTAGTAAAAATGCTACAGCGTATCCGCCATGTAGTATCAAGCATCAGTCGGCCATACATAAACTCGCATATACGCGTTAAAAGCGATTAAGCTTCCAGTAATAAATGCATACAGAATCCCGCCATGGTCCAGTATAAAAATGCATACAGCGTATCGCCATGTATATAAATGCATACGCTTAACGCGCCATAGTAGTATAAAATGATCCAGTACGCCATGTAGTATAAAATGCATACAGAATACCCCCAGTAGTATAGAATTCATACACGTACGCCATGTATACAAATGCATACGAGGATCACCGCCATGTAGTATAAAATGCTACAGCGTATCGCCATGAGTAGAAAATGCATACAGAATCCGCATTATAGAAATGCATACAGCGACATCGCCATGAGTATAAATGCCTACAGAATACCGCCATGTAGATAAATGCGTACCGCGTATCGCCAAGTGTAAAAATGCATACGCGTAATCATCCATGTATATAACTCATCCAGAATACCGCCATTTAGTATAAAATGACACACAGCATGCCACCCAAAAAGTATTATAAAGAGATACAACGTACCGCCAATTAGTTAAAATCATACCGAGTCCATGCCAGTAGTACAAATAGAGCCGCTGATTAAAATACTACATAACAGAGTAAAAACATTCATATGGAATAGTAGTGCGGGACCTGCTCACAAGAGGGTAACACAAGAGCTTACAGTCTATGAGGATGAGGGGGTGATACAAGAGTTTACAGTCCATGAGGATGAGGGGGTGATACAAGAGCTTACAGTCTATGAGGAGGAGGAGATGACACAAGAGCTTACAGTCTATGAGGATGAGGGGTGACAGAAGAGCTTACAGTCTATGAGGATGAGGGGGTGACACAAGAGCTTACAGTCTATGAGGATGAGGGGGTGACACATTAACTGTCCAGAATATTAAGCCAATTGTAGAGGCATGAGTAAGGGTGGTCAATAGAGGATGTACCAAGCTGGGTGCAAAGCTAAGGCCACTAATGAAATCTTTGAGAAAAACAACAATAATATAAATAATAATTTTAATATAGCGCCAGCAGATTCCCCTGCGTTATAGGGAACAATAGGAGTGAGGGCCCTGCTCACAAGAGGTTACAGTATATGAGGATAAGGGGCTGACAGTCTATGAGGATGCATGGGTGACACAAGAGCTTACAGTCTATGAGGATGAGGGGCTGACACAAGAGCTTACAGTCTATGAGGATGAGGGGTGACACAAGAGCTTACAGTCTATGAGGATGCATGGGTGACACAAGAGCTTACAGTCTATGAGGATGAGGGGTGACACAATAGCTTACAGTCTATGAGGACGAGGGGGTGACACAAGAGCTTACAGTCTATGAGAATGAGAGAGTGACATAAGAGCTTACAGTCTATGAGGATGAGGGGCTGACACAAGAGCTTTCAGTCTATAGGATGAGGGGTGACACAGAGCTTACAGTCTATGATGAATGAGGTTGAACCAGAACTTAGTATGACATGAGGGTACCAGAGCTTACAGTCATAGATGAGGGTAAACACCGAAGCTTACAGTCATGAGGAGTAGGGGTGACACAAGATCTTCAGTCTATGGAGGATGAGTGGGTTGACACAAGACTTACAGTCTATGAGAGAGGGGTGACATCAAGAGCTTACAGTCTGAGGATGAGGGGTAAGACACAAGAGCTTACGAGCTATGAGGATGAGGGGTGACACAGAGTTTTAACAACTCTATGAGGATGAATGGGTTACACAAGAGCTTACAGTCTATGAGGATGAGGGGGTGACAACAGAGCTTACAGTCTATGAGGATGAGGGGGTGACACAAGAGCTTACAGTCTAATTTTCTTCTCGAAGAACGAGTAACCCCGAGCATTTTAGTGTTCTCTCATCTCTAATTATAACCCCTTACGCTCTCTTTTCTGTAACATGTTCTCCAGCCCTAGCATTAGTTTTTTTTATCCTTTCCAGAGGAGGGCTAAATAAAGCCCTACCGTAAATAACCCGCCCTAGTTAGCCTATATCTTCTAAAGTGTGGCACCTAGAAACCAGTTTGGGTTTAATTGTTAAGGGCGTCTCTCTTTAATAATACACAATGTGACATTTTCAGGGTTTTTACATTAGTTTTGTGTCAACAAACCAGGCCTGAAATAATCCAAAATGCAGGCACATCGGAAATTTCTTTACTTGGATTTTGGGCATTGATGTGCATGCAATCGGAGTGCAGTTGGTGGTGGGGTGGGGCTACAGCAGTGACTATTTCAAGGCGTAACAGTTTGCAGCATAGCACAATACATCAGGAGTGCGTGGGTTACATCACACACTGACACATAAATCGTATCTCCTAATCTCTCCAATTACCTTTGTTTCCCTCTGTTCACCAGTTACACGGCAGATTGCAATTTTCCATTATACAAGCTCTCATTCCATCCACCAGCTTGTAAAGGTAATCTGTGTACCTAGACCATATACTTATGCGATATAATTGTTTCTAGTGCCAGGGTTTCAAAGTTATAACATTTGGAGGTTTCCGTTCCCTTCGCCTGTTGGACAAAAGCAACAAGGAGAAGGAGGAGGGAGAACCATAACATAATTGTCAACTTTCCTTGGCTCTTGTGTAAGGGGGAAATGTAATAGAAATCTAGGAAATTGGGAAAGGCTCCGGAGCTGATATCTCCCATATCTAACGGTAATTGGCTACTGTGATCATTTTTATCTGTCATGGGCAGTGTGAACGTTTTTGAACTTTTTTCTTGAAGGTTACAAATCCCCAGTGCAGATGATAACTTGTAGCGCAATGCTCACATGGGAAAACAATTGCAAATTATCCATATTTATGGGATGATTTTTTATGTTGGTTAAGATGGTCTATTGACTTCTGATTAACACAAAATCAACAATATTGACACCCTTTTACGTAAATTTTTGTTTTTCTTTCCAGCTTTGGATACCTCCGCTTTTGGAATGTCGCCCCCAGTATGATACGGATTGGAAGCTGTGTCTTCGGGTTTTATACCCTGATTATTGTGATTGATATTTCTGTCCCGTTTCGCATCTTTAACAGAAGCACTGCAACCTACTCCTTGTTTGATGTGTACTGTAAAATCGGCTCTTCCTGAGAAAAAGTCATCAAGGACGAGTCATCAAAATTAGCCCCCCCACCCAATAGAAAATGTCATCTTTTGTCGAATTCCTCATAATTACCTTGCATAGTATGTTGAATGTTTTTTCTGTTTAGAAAATTAATAATATAAATAATACAATCTTTATTTTATGGCGGCCATCATTGTCATCATACAAAATCTCGAAATAATTACATTACAAGAGTACAAGATAGCATATGGAACAATAGGAGAGAGGGCCCTGATCACAATATCTTACGTCTATGAGGAATGAGGGGCTGACACAAGAGCTTACAGTCTAATGAGGATGAGGGGTGACAGAAGAGCTTACAAGTCTAGAGGATGAGGGGTTACACAAGAGCTTACAGTCCCTATGAGGATGAGGCGGGTGACACAAGAGCTCCAAGTCCTATGAGGGTGGTGGGGGTGACACAAGAGCTTACAGTGTAATGATGATGCAAGGGGGTGACCAGAGCTTACAGTCTATGAGGATGAGAGTGACAAACAAGAGCTTACATCCCTAATAGGGATGAGGGGTGACCAAGAGCTTACATCTATGAGGATGAGGTGGGACACAAGAGCTTCAGTCTATGAGGAGAGAAGTGACAAAAGAGCTTTACATTTCTATGAGGAGGAGGGGTGACCCAAGAGCTTCAGTCTATGCGGATTAGGGGGTGACACAACAGATCTTACATTCTCTGAGGAGGATTGTTACAACAAGAGCTACAGTCCTATGGGATGAGGGGGTGACACAATAGCTTACAGGTCTATGAGGATGAAGGGGTGACACAAGACTTACAGTCTATTAGTTTGAGGGGTGACCAAGAGCTTACAGTCTATGAGGATGAGGGGGTGACACAAAGAGCTTACAGTCTAATGAAGTATGAGAAGTGACCAGTACTTACAGTCAATGAGAGGATGAGGGGGGTGACACAAGAAGCTTCATCGATGAGGCTGATGGGTGACACAATAGCTTACAGTACTATGAGGATGAGGTGGTGACACAAGACTTACAGTCTATGATATGAGAATGGTGACACAAGACTTACAGTCTATTTGAGATGAGGGGTGACATAAGAGCTTAACAGTCTAATGAGATGAGGGGGTAACACAAGAGCTTACAGACAGGAGAGGGGTGCCACAAGAGTTTACAATCTATGAGGATAAGGGTTGACACGGAGCTTAACAGTTCTTGAGGATGAGAAGTGGACGAGGGGGTGACACAAGAGCTTACAGACTAGGAGGATGAGCTGGTGACCAAGAGCTTACGTCTATGAGGATGAGGGGGTGACACAAGAGATTACAGTCTATGAGGATGAGGCGGTGACACCACGAGCTTTGCAGTCTATGAGGATGAGGGGGTGAACACAAGAGCTTATCAGTCTATGAGGATGAGGCGGTGACACAGGCTTGCAGTCATATGAGGATGGAAGAGGGGGGGGGGTGACACAATAGCTTACATCTATGAATGAGGGGTTGACACAAGAGCTTAAGTCTATAGGATGAATAGGTGACACAAACTTACAGTCTATTAGGATGAGTGAGGGTAAAACACAAGAGCTTACAGTCTATTAGGATGAGGGGGTGGACACAAGAGCTTACAGTAATTTTGAGGATGAAGGTGGACACAGAGCTTACAGTCTATGAGATGAGGGGGTGACACAAGCTTACAGTCTATGAGGATGAGGGGTGACATCCAAGAGTCTTTACAGTCTAGAGGATGAGAAGTGAACATCAAGAGCTTACAGTCCTATGATGATGAGGGGTGACACAAGAGCCTTACAGTCTATGAGGATGGAAGTGACACACGAGCTTAATCTATGAGGATGAGGGGGTGACACAAGAGCTTACAGTCTCTGAGGATGAGAAGTGACACAAGAGCTTACAGTCTATGAGGATGATGGGGTGACACAAGAGCTTTACAGTCTATGAGGATGAGGGGGTTGACACAGAGCTTACAGTCTATGATGAATGAGGGAAGTGACCAAGATCTTACAGTCTATGAGGAATGAGAAAGTGACAACCAGGAGCTTACAGTCATGAGGGATAGGGTGTGACACAAGATACAGGTCTATGAGGATGAGATGGTGACACAGATAGCTTACAGTCTTGAGTATGGAGGGGTGCATATAGGTCTTACGTCTTATGAGGATGAGGGGTAACACAAGAGCTTACAGACGAGGCTGAGGGGGTGACACACGATTTTACAATCTATGGAGGATGAGTGGTTGACACAAGAGCTTAGCAGTCTATGAGGATGAGAAGTGACGAGGGGGTGACACAAGAGCTTACAGCCTCTGAGGATGAGTGGTGACACCTGAGATACGTCTATGAGGATTAAAGGGGTGACACAAGAGCTTACAGTCTATGAGGATGAGGCGGTGACACAATAGCTTACAGTCTATTATGATTGAAAGGGTGGACACAAGAGCTTACATACAAGTCCTTATGAGGATGATGGTTGACACAAGAGCTTACAGTCTATGAGTGAGAGAGGTTCACAAGAGCTTCCGTCTATGATGGATGAGGGGGTAACACAAGAGCTTACAGTCTATGATGATGAGGGGGTGACACAATACTTCCAGTATTTGAGGATGAGGTGGGGCACAAGAGATTAAAGTCTATGAGGATGAGGGGGTGCACCGGGAGCTTACAGTCTAGAGGATGATGGGGTGACACAAAAGCTTACAGTCTATGAGGATGAGGGGGTGAACAAGAGCTTATAACAGTCTATGAGGATGAGGGGGTGACAACAAGAGCTTACAGTCTATCTATGATGGTGGGATAGAAGTGACACAGGAGCCTACAGTCCAATGAGGATTAGGGGGTGACACATAGCTTACAGTCTAGAGGATGGAGGTGACACAAAGAGTTACCAGTCTATGAGGAGATGGGGTGACACAAGACTTACAGTCTATGAGGATGAAGGGGTAACACAAGAGCTACCAGTACATAGATGAGGTGTGACACAAGAGCTTACGTCCCTAGAGATGAGAGGTCACACAAAGCTTACGCTACTAGGATGAGGGGTGACACAAGAGCTTACAGACTCAGTATGAGGGGGTGACACCAGAGTTACAATCTATGAGGATGAGGGGGTGACACAAGATCTTTACAGTCCTATGAGGATGAGGGGGTCCACAGAGCTTACGTCTATGAGGATGAGGGGGTGACACAAGAGCTTATACATTCTATGATGATGATGGGTGACACAAGAGGTTAAGAGCCTCTAATAAGGTATAAGTCCAGAGGTAAGGTATATGGTCCCCATCTTTTAAGGGAAGGGAGTAAATATTTA
This sequence comes from Engystomops pustulosus, assembly GCA_019512145.1. Taxonomy (NCBI): domain Eukaryota; kingdom Metazoa; phylum Chordata; class Amphibia; order Anura; family Leptodactylidae; genus Engystomops; species Engystomops pustulosus. The sequence goes on from CM033641.1 coordinate 24,773,261, forward strand.
ATAATAAAATGCTGCTGCTTGAACCACCATCAGCTGCATCTTATATACAAAGGACAAGTCATTGGTACTGCAGAGAAGCCTGGGCCGGTAATTTGGTGTCGTCGGATACAGACGGATAAGGACACTGGAATTCTAATAATACACTGACTAATAAGCTGGGACCTTTTCATTGGCTACTTTACAAAGCGTGTAATCCCCCCTAGCACAGCATACTATCTGAAACATTACATGAGCACCGTCTTGGCGATCCATTTATAATAATGTCTCTGGTCCTCTACAAATAAATGCTTTTTGTAGACCCCTTCGTAGTCAGCTGTGGTCAACTGACGGTTATAATTAGGTGTCCTTTTATCTACACAAATCTTTCAATGTCTAAATTCTGTTTTTTCTGTCTAAACTTCTGGGCTGAATAAGTGCTTGCACTTCCATATCTGTCTTATAAATGCAGTATATAACTTTGGCTACTTGCAGTCACCACTAGTAGGGCATCAACTGGAATATAGCGTGCTACACACAAGGGAGGAAGCTCTGATGGCTCCTTGATGTAGTTTTAAGAGGCCCCTGTGGGTAACAAATTTTGTTTTTGTTAGCTTCTCTATATTACCATCACAGCCTTCCATTCTCTTTACTCTACGGGGGAAGAGGACACCATGAAAAAATGCTACGAAAAAACATGTAGACAAAGTTTTAATGGTACTTTGAGGCAGTACACTCCTAGAACGTAATCTATTTTTCACAGTCTGTCTGCTACTAGCCAAGCAACAGTTATGTCTACACATCTATATGGACAAAAGTAACCACTGTCTGCAGCTTTATCATTAACAACTGCAGTTTATCAAAGGACCTGCGTGAGATAATCTACTATCAACAGTAGATATGATGGTGAGATTCCTCCTGCTGCCCTTCTGCCTAATCTGTCATTTATAAGCCTGAACTCCCTGGTTAAATAAAAAAAACCTTTTTGTTTAGTAATATGTATTAACTGCAGAGACCACGCTACTGGGTGCGGGTTAGCTTAGTCTAGTACACGACCCTAGTAGTCCTCCGCAGCTAATTTACTATCACTAAAAGTTTAGGTAAACTCCCAGATTAGTAATTTATCAAGATTAAGGCAGCGGCAGGCAGGAGAAATCAACCATCAGATCTACTCTGATAGTAGATTCCTCATGGTAGGGTTTCCTTTAAGTAGAACCAATGTGTCCATCTTCCTAGTCCCCACTAGACCAATGTATAAAATACAAATAACACGCACAAATCCTACTTTCTTCCCTATAAGGCTGCATTTTACATTGATGTATGCCTCGCCACTACTCACCCGCCATGGAGAGATGATAAATCGGTATAGCCATGTTTGGGAAAGACCCAAACTGTAGATTGCATACCGCTTCCAATTACTTGGTAAACACCATCCCAAAAATTTTCTACAATTCTTTTTTGAACCTTAGTCTAAACACAGCATCAATACTGATACTTATCAAAAATTGTACCATAAAAATTACAGCTCACCGACCAACAACAACCGCACCTAGCTCGTTCAAGCTCTGTCTTGCATTGTCACGGGTGACCATGATCGCGGGGGCAACCCGTGCCTGCTGTGCTGCCCTGCTCCCCCTCGTCTGTACTCATCTCCCAGGCTTCTGGCTCCTCTCGGGTCCCGCACGTGGTCCGCACGCCTCCTTCCTGCCGTCCATCTGCTACCCTCTAGGCGGCGCCCAAACCCGACTCTTCATGATATTAAAGGGCCAGGGTCCTCCTTATTGACGCTGGCATCCATCCCTCCCCGGCTCGGCTATATAGCCTGGCGGACTCCCACATCCCCTGCCGATCTTCAGGTCATTCTGCTGAAGAGAAAGCCTTCCTGAGCATTTCCATACGCCTCCGGTTTCCTGAGCATTTCCCGACGCCTCCGTGTCCCGTGTTCTCTGGTGTTCCCTGTTCCTCTGGTGTTCCCGGTTCCTCTGGTGTTTTGGTGTTCCTCTGGTGTTCCGTGTTCTCTTGTTGCTCTTTCCCTGTGTTCTGTTCCCTTTTCCGGTACTCGGTGGGCGGTCCTGTACTCCTGTGGGCTCCTATTACTTCGCTGGTGGTCCTGGATCCTGTGGCGGTCCGGTATCCTGTGCAAGTCCATACCTCAGTGGTCTTCCGAGTTCCTGCCAGCCGTACTCCGAGGTCCGCCAGTCCGTACATCCGAGGTCCTGCCATCCCGAGGTCCTGCCATCCCGAGGTCCTGCCATCCCTTGGTCCTGTCACCCGTGTGTCCTGCCATGGCCATGGTCCTTCCATCCCAATGTCCTGCCATCCCGTGTCCTGCCTTCCCATGGTCTGGCTTCCCTGTTGGTCCCTACCTTGGCTGCCACCGCGGGCCTACTAGTCGTACCCGTGGAGAGACCTGTGGCTCCCCGTCGCAGCAAGACATCCTGCTTTGGTCGGCGCTCTTGAATGACCAGAGTCCACTTTTGACTCCACTCCCGGGTTGCAGCATGGCATCTATATCTCCCTCGGTGGTTCAGATCTACAAACTTTAGTCCCAGATTGGTGAAGTAAGATCCGGCCATTGACTTCGCCAAGTCATGATCTCTGCAAAAGCAGGACACCCAAGGACTGTACCTGCTGACTGGGTGACGCCCCTAGCACCTTCGCCCGCAGTCCCAAGAGATTGCTGCCCAAGGAACTCTGGACAAACTCTCTGCCACTCTTCAGAGATTGCCTCCCAGCACAGGCTCCCGCAACCCTCCCGTTGCTTCATCACCCCCGCTATGTTTTCCCGGCATGAGTGACTGGACCTACATTTTTTGCCGACAAATTTGTGCAACCCCAATTGTGCAGGGGGGAAATTTCCCAGTTGCTCACAGCACTTGAAACTGTTGTCCTCCCATATCCCACCGATGCTCTAAGTGGCGTCATCTGCTGTTTGCTCTCTGGAGAGCCCTGCCTGGGCTAACCCCTCCATGGGATAGTGTGACCCGGACAGGTCTCCCATACCAAGTTTCCTGGCAAAAATCTGTTCCAGGTTTGGGAACCATCTCAAGTTCCGCTACCTACCTGTCCTGCTTGGTCTGTGTCCCCAGTGACTCCGCAGCTATCCCCGGAGGCTGCTCACCGTGACTCCGCAGCTTCCAGAGCTGCTCCAAACTCCGTCACTTCCCAAGCTGCTCCTATGGTCTCAGCTACGCAAAGTGTGCCTCCGTTACTTGGCAGATTCCCAGAGCTGCTCAGCCACCTCAGCCTTCCGCAGCTTCCCCAAAGCTCCTACGTGGCCCACCCCATCGCCTCCGCGCTTGCCCAGTGCTGCTCCCTTGCGCCCGCAGCCTTCTCAACTCACCAGTTGCCTCCCGTGGCGGCCACGACCTCTGTAACTTGCATTGCTGCTCCCTTGCGCCCCCGCCTATCCGCACTGGCCAGTGCTGCTGCCGATGGCTCTTCCAAGTCACTCCGCCTCCGCAGCTGCAAGCTGCTCTGGTCTTTCCGAGCCGCTTCCGGTACTCCGCAGCTCCACAGCTGCTTCCGGTGACTCCGGCAGCTTCCCACGGCTGCCGCCTGAGGCAGCTCCAGAGTCTCACCTGCCTCCCCTAGATGCCGTCTCCAATTCTCCACCGACCTCCCCTGAGGCCACTCCAGAGTCTCCACCCGCCTCCCCGAGGCCGCTCCAGGTCTCCACCGGCCTCCCCCTGAGGCCGCTCCCAGTGTGCCAAGACCGCCGACCCTGTGGCTTCCCAAGCTTCTCGGTGCCTCCTAAAGTGTCTGAATCACCACAAGAATCAGAGATGCTAAGGAGGAAGAACGCGTGCTGAGTAGAAGAGAAGAGGGCACTAAGGGCGGGTGTTACTGTCAACGGGTTGACCCACGCTCCTGTAATCCTGGCGTGCGGTTACCGTAGTGGCGGGTCCGGTTATCCTGTGGCAGTTCCATTATCCTAGAGTCTTCCGAAGTCCTGCCAGCTGTCCATCCGAGGTCCTCGGCCATCCGAGGTCCGGCCATCCCGAGGTCCTGCCATCCTAGGTCCTGCTTCCCGTGGGGTCCTGCCTGTCCTGTGTCCCTACCTGCTGCCACCGGGGCCTAGATGCACCCTTGAGCGTCCTAGTGCGCCCCGCCGCAGCAAACCTCCCGCTTTGGCGGCGGCTCTGGGGAAGACCCAGGAGTCCACTTGACTCCGCTTCCCGGGTTGCGACTGGCATCTTATCTCCCTCGGTGGTCCAGGGATCCTACAAACTTAGCCCCAAGGAGCTATCCCAGAGATTGTGACAGCAATACCATATGAAAAAAAATAAAATAATTTTGTGTTCCAAAAATAATTGATTGTTTATTAATTGCGCAACTACTACAAATAGATCAATTGGGCGTCACTGATCTGAAAAATATTTTTTACTTGTTATTTATAGTCAGTGGTGACCTGGCCAAAATATTAAGGAACCATACAATAGCTCAGACTGAGGCTAACATTCGCGAATATTCCAAGCACCCTTAGCCTCTTTAATAAATTTGTATATCAGGTGCATTAAACATTATAAAAGATTTGGGCAAGTAAAGGATTTTAGTCCCCTAAAAGGGCAATGCCTACATAGATATAGAGAACCTGAACCTGCACTGATCCTAATAGATCATCCTGATTATTTTTTAATCTACTTTTTAACACTACATGATACACATTCAAATGACGTATGGGGGAATGTTTGTACGTGGGGGCCGCAAGTTTTGCGGCCGTAGATACATCCCCCATAGAAACCAATGGCCGCATGAGCGTGCGGTGTCCTATTTTCCCCATGTTACTCGCCATCGCCATGCATCACTATGGGATAGGGGAGGGGTCTCACGCAACGTTTGCCAGCCCAGCTATGGCCCTGTGCATACATTTCGTTGCATGTAGCCTTAGTGCTGAGTGAAGTTTTAGGTTTGTATTTTATGACTTTGGGCACCTATTTGGGTCATTGTCACCAATTTGTTTGGCACCTTTTTTTAGCACCTGGAAGTTCGCCGTGTACGCAGTTTCCTTCGCTCTTGCGCCTAAGGTTATCTTTGCATTCTTCTCTCCCAGATGTTTGCACCTGATCTAACGTGTTTGTTGCCTAAAAGTCATATAAATATAATTTCGCAAATACGCTCCACGTTTAGGAAAGACAGGTTATAAGTTGGGCAAAATTTGAGGCCACAAAAAGTCTTACAACCCCCCCCCCCATGCCTTTGAGAAAAAGCAGAGGCTACAAAGACAAATTGATGCAAAAAATACTCACTATAGTGGCAAAGAGGCTCACAGGAAGGGTAAAGATAAATCACCCCCAAAGTTATCAAAAACCCTTTCCCCTCCTTTCCCATCATTTGTATTGACATTAGAAAATTTCTCTGATTCTGAGTGTTCTGTGTCAATGTTAGGAATATTCATTTTAATATTTTATTATATTTCAGTTATCTATATTTATGTTCTGGAATGTACAGTATATATTGATAGTTTATGAATTATATATAGTTTTGATTGTTGTACTTTTTGGTTCGGATGGTTTGTTATTAATGGGTGGGACATTGGTTCTCTCTCTCACAGAATACGGGAGAAGTCCTCCAGTGGACATCCTATGAAGAACACGGGGGCCAGTGAGTTCGTGGCTAGTTAGGAGCTTATATTTCATGTTTATTTTCTCATGGGAATATTCTTAGACTCACATACCACGGAGCTGACAGGTCAAAGTGAAAAGAAAAGCCTCGTTTTTGTATTGTTAACCTTTCAGTGAGTTTTCCAGGAAAAACAATAAAGTGCTTTCCCTGCTCCGCCCTTGTAACTCCAGCACCTGTGCCAAACCGGAGATGACGGATCTCAGCTATAGGGTCAGATGTATGGAGCTGTGCTGTTAGCTTTAAGGCACAATTTAACTCTTAACACTACTGGCCCTATTTTGTCGTTTTCATTTCCATTTTTCAATCCCCACCATCAAAAATTTTACATGTAAAGAGCTCTGCGAGGGCTTGTTTTCTGTGTAACAAATTGCATTTCATAGTGACGGTATTTTCTATTCCATGTACTGGAAAGCAGGAAAAAATCCAGTGAAAATGGTGAAAAAACGCATTTACAGTTCTCCTCTGTTTCTCCGATCATAGGGGTTTTCAAGTGAACAACACCACATCATACACCCTGCCATAATGTCACCATTGGCCACGTTAAGGGCAACATGTACCTGGATTTGGCTTGTGCTGCTACCTTTTTTTTAAAACTTTTTTTCTTCTGCTGGTCAATGTTGTCTCAGGACCTTTTTATTACATCTCAGTTTTAAGGTCATTTTAGTCCATTTCTTTTGCAAACATTCACAAAGTCACAAAAAGCCTCAAAAAAGTCTAAACTTGGTAAAAGCAGGATTAGATTTGCAACGTAAAAAAAGAAAAGAAAAAGAAAAGAATATTGCAACTTTAAGCCCTTAACGACCTGGCCCTTTTTTGTTGTTTCATTTCCATTTTTCACTCGCCACCATCAAAAATCTATACTTTTTATAGAGCTCTGTGATGGCTTGTTTTTCTGCATAACAAATTGCAACTTCATAGTGATGTGTATTTAATATTCCATGCCTGTGTAACTGGGAAGCAGATTTCCAAGCAGTAAATGGTGTGAAAAACCATTTGCTCCGTTTGTTGTGGGCTTGGATTTTATGGCTTTCACTGTGCACCCCAAATGACATGTCTACTTTATTCTTTGGGTCGGTACGATTACGGGGATACCAAATTTGTATAGGTTTTATAATGTTTTCAAACAATTGCAAAAATGAGGTTGCAAAACATGAGCCACAAAAAGTTGCAAAAATAGGAGAAAAAGCCATGCAAAAACAAAGGTACATGTGCCCCTGAGGTCCCTTATACACTAGCGAGTGTGATCCCTCCAACTCGCATGAAAGACACTCACAGCGTGTGCTTGCTGGAACATCTGGCCCCAACACTGAGCAACAAGAACTTTAGTGAGAGATTTCATGAATATGTGAATTCTCCACTAGGGGGCAGTACGGTATCAGTGATATTTTTGGATGCGATTTTCTCTGCACACGTCTAATACAATGAGAAGATTCCATGTAACATATTCAAGCAAAATTCAAAATTGTGATATACTGCAAGATAATATATACAAGCTGCGATCCATTAGTGACGGCTGAGCGGATGCCTTCAGAAGACGGACTCCAGAGACTTATCGTGGTTGCGCAGCTTGAACATTGTTGGTTGAAGAAATAAAATGTTTGCCAGCGTTGGCGAGCCGCCCGAAGATTTCACTGTCTTTCCCAGTTTGTAACTTCTTGTTTCCAGGGATAGTGCCAAGCCCAATGATTTGTTGTAGGGAATGTCCACATTTCTCACAAATAACCCGTATGGAGCCACTTATCATGTGCGGGGTGTAAACACTATGCGGATGGGTCGGCTTTTTTGTCAGAATGGTTAATATTGAAGTAAAAATTAAGAAGTTTTATATCTGAAGCAGAACAGAAAGATCAACAAACCAGCACCAGAAGAGGGAAATTCACTGTGCTATAGACCAGAGGTCCCCAACCTTTTTTCACCAGGGACCGGCTTTAGAGACGTTTTTCATGGCCCGGTGGGGGGGGGGTTTGGTCATATGGGTGGGGTATGGAGGGGTGTAAGCTTATAATTAAGATATCAGGGAGTGACCGACCCAGAATCCATCATATTGGTTTGGTGTAAAAATAAGCAATGCAAAAATGCATACGCGTACGCCATGTAGTAATAAATGCATACGTCGTATCGCCATGTATTATAAATGCATCACAGCTTATCGCCTGTATTATAAAATGCATACAGCTTATCGCCATGTAGTATAAATGCATACAGAATACCGCAGTAGTATAAAATGCGACAGCGTACGCCATGTAGTAAAAAATGCATACAGAATACCGCCATGTAGTATAAAATGCATACAGCGTATCGCCATGTATATAAAATGCATACAGAATACCCCGCCCATGTAGTATAAAATGCGTACAGCGTATCCGCCATGTAGTATAAATGCATACAGAATACCGCCATGTAGTATAAAATGCAATACAGCGTATCCGCCATGTAGTATAAAAATGCATACAGAATACCGCCATGTAGTATACAATGCATACAGCGATCGCCATGTAGTATAAAATGCATACGCTTATCGCCATGTAGTATAAAATGCATACAGAATACCGCCATGTAGTTCAATGCATCAGAATCCGCCATGTAGTATAAAATGCATACAGCGTATCGCCATGTATTATAAAATGCATACAGAATAACCGCCATGTAGTATAAAATGCATACAGCGTCGCCATGTAGTATAAATGCATACAGAATACCGCCATGTAGTATAAAAGCCTACGCGTATCGCCATGTAGTATAAAATGCATACAGAATACCGCCATGTAGTATAAAATCAATGCATACAGCGTATCGCCATGTGTATAAAATGCATACCGAATACCCCATGTAGTATAAAATGCATACAGCTATCGCCATGTAGAAAATGCATACAGAATAACCGCCATGTAGTATAAATGCATACAGCTATCGCCATGTAGTATAAAATGCATACAGAATACGCCATGTAGTATAAAATGCATACAATCTCATCGCCATGTGTATATAAAATGCATAGCAGAATACCGCCATGTAGTTAAATGCATACAGAATACCGCCATGTAGTAAAAATGCATATAACGTATCGCCAGTAGTCAAAAGCATACAGAATACCGCCATGTAGTAATAAATGCATACCACGCACGCCATGTAGTATAAATGCATACAGAATACCGCCATTAGTATAAAATGCATACAGAATACCGCACGTATATAAATGCATACAGCGTCGCCATTAGTATAAAAAGTCATACAGCGATCGCCATGTAGTATAAAATGCATACAGAATACCGCCATGTAGTATAAATGCATACATAACCCGCCATGTAGTATAAAATGCATCGCGTATCGCCATTATATAAATGCATACAGAATAACCGCCATGTAGTATAAACATGCGTACAGAATACCGCCATGTAGTATAAATGCATACAGAATACCGCCATGTAGTATAATGCATACAGCGTATCGCCATGTAGTATAAAATGCATACAGAATACCGCATGTAGTAAAATGCGTACAGCGTATCGCCATGTAGTATAAAATGCATACAGAATACCGCCATGTAGTATAAAATGGCTACAGCGTATCGCCATGTAGTATAAAATGCATCCAGAATCGCCATGTATATAAATGCATACCTATCGCCATGTAGTTAAAATGCTACAGAATACCGCCATGTAGTATAAAATGCATACAGGTATCGCCATGTAGTATAAAATGCATACAGAATACCGCCATTAGTATAAAATTGCATACAGCGTATCGCCATGTAAGTATAAAATGCATACAGAATACCGCCATGTAGTATAAAACTGCTACAGCGTATCGCCCATGTAGTATAAAATGCATACAGAATGCACCGCCATGTAGTATAAACGCGTACAGCGTATCGCCACTGTATAAAAAATGCATACAGCGTAGCACCATGTAGTATAACATGCACAGAATACCGCCATGTAGTATAAAATGCACACAGCATGCCACCAAGTATTATAAAATAGATACAACGTACCGCAAGTAGTATAAAATGTGCAGACGAGTACTGCCATGTAGTACAAATAGAAGCCCTGAATCACAAATATCACAAATGCTGCATATACATACAGCATATATACACATAAACAAACAGTAGATACAGCATATACACATATACACATACATATATACACACACACATATACATATATACAAACACACATATATACACACACATATTACATATATTTACACATACATACACATATTATACATATATACACATATTATACATATATACACATATTACACATATATATGCAAAGATAAAGTAACCTTACCTATTGTGTTCTTGGAAATTTCGGTGCCTTGTCCTGCAGTGGTGGTGGCGCAGTGAGGTAGCCGGGAGCAAGTAGGTCGTGAGAGCCGGGAGGCCAGGGAGGCTAGGGAGCCTGGAGCTTAAGCGGGGGTAGGGGGAGCAGGGAGCCGGGAGCCTGGAGGGGGGGGACGTTAGCGGAGCCGGGTTGAGACGGGAGTGGAAGGGGAGTGGAGAGCCGGAAGCGGGTAGGTCAAGAGCCGAGAACCGGGAGCGGGGTGGCAGAGGGAGCGTGGAGCCGAGAGCGGAGGGAGCAGTAGGGGAGCGTGGAGCTTGAGCAGGGACAGGGAGCCGGGAGCCGAGAGCCTGGAGGGGGGGAAGTGTTAGCAGAGACAGGTTGAGACGGGAGTGGAGAGCCGGGAGCGGGGGGTGGAGAGCCGGGAAATGGAGGGAGCAGAGAGCCGGGAGCGGAGAGCCGGGAACCGGAGGGAGCGGAGAGCCGGGAGCGGGGGTGGAGAGCCGGGAGCAGGGAGGACGTTAGCGGAGGGAGCGGGGAGCCGGTAGCCGAGAGCCTGGAGGGGGGGGGGGCTCGGTGCCGGCAGGGTCTGGGGGCCGTTGTAAGGTGCCGGCGGCGTCAGGGGGTGGGCGCAAGGTGCTGGCAGCGTCGGGGAGCAAGGTGCCGGACGGAGGGCTGCAACGCGGTCCCGTCTGGTGCGAGAGCTCAGTGCCGCCCCTGCGCGGACCGGCTGATGAACTCCAACGGCCCGGTCCTGGTCCGCGGACCGGCGGTTGGGGACCTCTGCTATAGACCCAGGGGTGAACCCAAACTCTCTGCTGCCTCAGGCGAACAATAAAACAAAACCCTATCTTATAGTAATATATCATGGTTGTTTTTAATAGGTCGCTTCCCCATCATGTGTCTGACATCAGGTGTGAAGAGACACAATTTTTAATTGTAGCAGGTGACTGGGCCCCTGATCCTGTCCCCCACCTTCCTGCAGTTGATGCTGCCTGAGGCGAAAGGCTCAACTCATGGCTGGTGCATCTTTGTGTAGTGCCTACTTTTTGTTTAATTCTTCACAACCCATTTCAATTGAATAATGTGACTTATTTATATTTCCCATTTCTAACACTAACCCTTAGAATGCCCACATTGGGGCACATTTACTTACCCGTCCGGAGGAGTTCACAGAAAGTGCATTGTCCGTGTATAATGCACATCTGCTGCAATACACTAAGATGCGCCCGATATCCTGCATGTGTCGCTTCCCCGCTCAGGTCTGACAGAGTTCACCTTCTTCTTCCTGGTGTATGTAAGTGCATTGCGTTGCGACACAAATTGAAAGTTAAATCTCGCGCTCCGTCCAAATCCATCGAATCATCCGACGGCGCCCCCCCCCCTCGATTTCTGTTGCATGGAAGCAGTCGAGCCGCGCCACTATCCGATCACGTGCAACACAATCCCAGTGCAGACCCCTGTTAAATACCTGTCAAAGCCGCGCAAATCCCGAAACTGGTGAACAGTCTGAAGAAAGTGCGTTCCGCTTTGTATCATAGCCAACTTAAAGGGGTTGTCCACTTTCAGCAAATAATTAATATTGTTTGTATAATGAAAAGTTTTACAATTTTCCAATATCCTTTCAGTGTCAATTCCATTTTCAAGATCTATGCTTGCGGTCATTCTATAGAAAGCTTCTATGTTTACTTCCAGTGGACAGAAATCTGTCCATGGTCATGTGATGGACATGTAGATGCATGAGCCATTATTATCACACGACTTTGGTTACTTTCTATGATATATAACGGCTTGAGCATCTGCAAGTCCATCACAGGACCAGGGACCAGGGACAGATTTCTATCCATTGAAGCTTTATACAGTAGGACAGCAAGCAGAGATCTAGAAAACCTTGAGGAATTGATACAGAAAGTATATTGGAAAATTGTATAACTTTTCTTTACACAAACAATATCAATTATTTGCTAAAAGTGGACAACCCCTTTGATGATGCCCCCTTCCTGTGCCTACATGCAGTGCAGTGCATAGTTCCCTCTCCTGACCCTATAATACCCCCACAACATAACCCAATCACCTATATAGTCCCCCTTTTTTAGCCAGAAACACATTTAAAGCCTCCCTCCTGTCATTATACCCCTTCACCAGCCGTTTCCCCTTGATATCCCATAAGGTTAAAGAAGAAGGTTTGCTTTGAGGATGGGTCCCCTATCATACGCCTACCCCAATGTTCTCTCTTGATTTCCTATAATACTATTCCGGTACATAGTGAGCCTTGTAATCCGCTTGCCCTGTTACATACCTACCTCTCTATATTGCCCCTAGAGATGGGCGAATTTGTTAAAATTCGTTTCGTCCCGATTCGCAGAATTTTTCGAAAAAATTAAATTCGACCCGAATCGAATCAAAACGAATCACGTTAAAAAACAGGCATTTCCTGGCTGCAGAGAGCCTGCAGGGTGTTGTAGAACGTTGTGCCATGCTTAAATATGCATAGGCGGTCTTCAAACAATGCTTCACTCTTCCCCTCCATGTGCACTTACATAGGCCAACTTCCCCAAATAAGCGAAGCGGGAATGCAGCCTGAGAAGGTAACGTCTGTGCCAGCTCGAAAGGACCGAGCTGAGGGCCAAGATCCCACTATAACATCACAGAGTGCACTCAATTTACATTGACATCAGATGATTCCATAGATTTCGACAGAACCTGTTCTGTTAAATGCGGATACATGTGGAAAGCCCCCCAAAAGAGTGCAGAGGATGTCGGCAGTAATTTTGCATTGACGTCACTGATCATTTTGCCCTTCTTTTCACGCGTCAGTGTCCTCTTTCAACCGGTCAATAATCCATCAGTATTGCTAAAGCCAAAAACAAACAGGAGTTTCATCCTTCTGACAGATGAAATGAAGGGGAAAACCAAACATAGTGGCAACATCATAGAGTGATGGAGGGTGAAAACAGCATTATGGAAATCACAGGGTGTTCCAGGGAGACAGCGGTAAGTTGGCAGCAGCATGAGTAGGCCGCAGAGTGGCACAATGACAAATTATGGAGGTGGCGGAAACATGGTAGGCCACAAAGTGGCACAATGATAAGAGTGTGGAGGTGGCGGCAGCAGAAGCAGAAGCAGGAGCCCACAGGTGGCAGCAACATGGTGGCAGCAACAGGGATAGCCACAGAGTGGCACAATGATTTAGTGTGGAGGTGGCATCAGCAGCAGGATCCCACAGGTGGCAGCAACATGGTGGCAGTAACAAGGAAAGCCACAGAGTGGCACAATTATATAGTGTGGAGGGGGCATCAGCAGCAGCAGCAACAGGAGGCCACAAAGTGGCACAATGATAAAAGTGTGGAGGTGGCAGCAGCAGAAGCAGCAGCAGGAGCCCACAGATGGCAGCAACATGGTGGCAGCTATAGGGATAGCCACAGAGTGGCACAATGATTTAGTGTGGAAGTGGCATCAGCAGCAGGATCCCACAGGTGGCAGCAATATGGTGGCAGTAACAGGGAAAGCCACAGAGTGGCACAATTATATAGTGTGGAGGTGGCAGCAGCAGCAACAGGCCACAAAGTGGCACAATGATAAGAGTGTGGAGGTGGCGACAGAAGAAGCAGCAGCAGGAGTCCACAGGTGTAAGCAACATGGTGGCAGCAACAGGGAAAGCCACAGAGTGGCACAATGATATAGTGTGAAGGTGGCATCAGAAGCAGCAGGAGCCTGCAGAGTGGCACAATGATATAGTGTGAGGGTGGCATCAGAAGCAGCAGGAGCCTGCAGAGTGGCATATTGATATAGTGTGAAGGTGGCATCAGAAGCAGCAGATGCCTGCAGAGTGGCACAACGATAAAGTGTGAAGGTGGCATCAGAAGCAGCAGGAGCCTGCAGAGTGGCAAAATGATATAGTGTGAAGGCGGCATCAGAAGCAGCAGGGGCCTGCAAAGTGGCACAATGATATAGTGCGTTGGTGGCATCAGTAGCAGCAGCAGCAGGAGGAGCCCACAGAGTGGCACAATGATATAGTGTGAAGGCGGCATCAGAAGCAGCAGCAGCAGGAGCCCGCAGAGTGGCACAATGATATAGTGTGAAGGTGGCATCAGAAGCAGCAAGAGCGGCAGAGTGGCACAATGATATAGTGTGTTGGTGGCATCAGAAGCAACAGCAGCAGGAGCCTGCAGAGTGGCACAATCATATAGTGTGTTGGTAACATCAGTAGCAGCAGCAGGAGCTCGCATAGTGGCAGAATGCTATAGTGTGAAGGTGGCATCAGAAGCAGCAGGAGCCCGCAGAGTGGCACAATGATATAGTGAGAAGGCGGCATCAGAAGCAGCAGCAGCAGGAGCCCACAGAGTGGCTCAATGATACAGTGTGAAGGCGGCATCAGAAGCAGCAGCAGCAGGAGCCCACAGAGTGGCTCAATGATATAGTGTGAAGGCGGCATCAGAAGCAGAAGCAGCAGGAGCCCGCAGAGTGGCACAATGATATAGTGTGAAGGTGGCATCAGAAGCAGCAGGGGCCTGCAGAGTGGCACCATGATATAGTGCGGAGGTGGCGGACAATTCCAGTCCCTGGTAAAGATGGTAGGAGGCAGATGGTGCAACTAGCAGCAGATGTGCGGCATCAGGCGGGTGGCAGCATCAGAATAGTAGCTGAGGCAGGTAGTTAGAACCCCGACTCATTTCTCAACGTTTGGAGGAGGCGTCATGGCTGATCTAATCTGATGCATTAGGCATTGGTGAGTTGAAATCCTGGCCGATCCAAGCCTGATTCATCTTGACAAAGGTCAGTCTCTCCACATTACGGGTGGACAAGCAGGTTCTCCTGGGGGTAACGATGGCCCCCGCCGCACTGAACACCCGCTCTGATGCCACACTACTGGCCGTACAGGACAGCTTCTCTACTGCAAACTCCGCAAGTTGCGGCCACGCATCAAGTTTGGTTGCCCAGTAGTCCATGGGATCCTCTACCTCAAGTGGTAAAATGCTGTCCAAGTAGGCCACCACCTGCTGGTGCAGGGTCTGCTTCATGTCCTGCTGCTGGTGGCGGCTACACTCCTCACTAGGTGGGTGAAGGGAATTGCTCATTAAGGAATCCAGACTTAAGCGACTGTTGATGGAACTGCTACTGCTCCTACCCCCCCAGCTCCCCACAGCAGCCGTGGTAGTAGTACGTGAGCAATGACTGCCAGGAATCCCCCGGTCAGACCTGACAGAGGATGGACAATGGCGCACATAGGCAGCGGCCAACTGTGTGCTCAGTATTTCTCTATAGTATGCCAGTTGTTCCTTCCTCTCAGCAGCAGGAAAAAGGTCACCCATTTTGGACCGGTAGCGAGGGTCCAAGAGGGTGGAGAGCCAAAAGTCATCCCTATGTCGGATGTTGACTATTCGGCTGTCACTAGTTAGGCAAAGCAGCATGCTGCGGGCCATCTGCGCAAGTGACTCTGAGGGACTCCCGGCCTCCATATCCACAGTATACTGCCACGGTGCTTCTGGGTCATCTGCCTCGTCTTCTACCTCCTCCGGATGCTCCTGCTCCTCCTCTCCTGTCACCTGAGTAGAAAAACCACAAATTGCACCAGACTCTGCTTGTGCTCCAATGTCCTCCTCCTCCTCCAGTTCAGCCCCCACCGGACTCATGTGGCCATGAGAGGTAGTTTCCACTTCTCCAGTGCCCTGACCAGATAGATTTTGCAGCATGAGTTCCAGGACATGAAGCAGTGGAATGACGTTATTCATCCCGCAGTCCTGGCGACTGACAAATAACGTGGCCTCTTCAAAAGGTCTGAGCAAACGGCAGGTGTCACGCATGAGCTGCCAGTGGCTGACATCAAAGTTACACAGGGGAGTACTACGGTCCGCTTGCATCATCAAAAAACGACTTTTCTCTGTTCATACAGGCGGTCTAACATATGAAGGCTGGAATTCCAATGGGTGGAAACATTGCATATCAGTCTATGTTGGGGTAGGCCGTTCTGGCGCTGCAACTCGAGGAGGGTGTGCTTGGCTTTGTAAGAATGGCTGAAGTGCGTGCACAGTGTCCTGGCCATTTTAAGAATGTCTTGCAGATGGGTGTAAGACTTCAGGAACTTGTTGACTACCAGATTGAACACGTGCGCCATGCAGGGCACATGGACCATCCCTCCTCGGTGCAGTGCGGACACCATGTTCCTCCCATTGTCTGTCACCATGGTTCCGATTTTTAGTTGTCGCGGAGAAAGCCACACATTGATTTCTTCTTGCATGACGCAGAGCAGTTCCTCCCCTGTGTGACTTCATTTGCCCAGGCAAACCAGGTGTAGAACTGCGTGACGCCGCTGTGCCCTGCACAAGTGGTATGATGGAGCAGCACTTGTGGAGGCTGAGGTGGTGGTGGAGAAGGAGGAGGAGGAGGCGGACACTGGCGCAGGAGCAGCAGTTTGACAACGTGGAGGAGAAAGCGTCGTCTCTTGTGGAAGTTGTTGGTGTGGCTGGGCGGGAAGCACATTCACCCAGAGGGCCGTAAAGGACATATACTGGCCCTGATCATAATTACAGCTCCACACGTCTGCGCTGCCGTGCACCTTGGAAGAAACTGATAAGCTCAAGGACTGGCCCACCTTCTGTTGTACATATTGGTGAAGAGCTGGCACAGCCTTTTTGGAAAAAAAATTGCGGCTTGGAACTCTCCACCTCGGTTCGGCACAAGCCATTGGTTCTCTGAAGGGTGCAGAGTCCACGACTTGGAAAGGGAGAGACTGCAGTACCAACAACTTCAACAAGAGCACGGTCAGCTTCTGCACCTTAGGATGGCTGGACGCATAGAGTTGTCTTTTTGTAATCGCCTCGCTCAACGACTGCTGGCGCCATGCGTTGTGAGGAGCAGGAGCATCTGGATCGGGAGATGATGTCAAAGACAAACAGCTCCCTTCGGCAGAGGTGTTGGAGCCTTGACTTGCTGAAACAGCATGTGTGCCACTAGGTGCTGCTGTTGTTGCTGCGCCTGCAGGATGGACCGCATCTGACACCCGTTTCTCCCAGGCCATTGGATGGTGTTGCTGCATGTGTTGGCGCATGGCCGTGGTGCCAAGGTTAGCTCTCTGGCCACGCTTCACTTTCTGCCCGCAGATACGACATATACCCATGCTCGGCTCCTCTGGTGTCTTTACAAAAAACTGCCACAACGCTTAGGTGGTAATTTTACCGCCAACACTCTGCACTGAGCGACTTCTACCGCTGCTGCCTCACTGAGCCCCTGTGCCACTGCTTATTTGGGCCTGCGAATCGGTATTTGTACCCCGCGAACGTTTGGCTCCCGTCCTCGCATTGCTGTCACCCTGCTGACTCACAGACACAGTAGCGACTTGCTGCCTGCTCCGCAAGCTGACACTCTCTTCGCCCGGCGATGATGAATCCCCTGCTACACCCAGCTCCCAAGTGCGATCGGCTACATCATCGTCAATTTGCATTTCCCAGTCACTGCTACTCTCCTCACCGGTGTCAGTATGCACAGCCTGCCTACTGCAGGATGCAGCGGAAGTCTGCCCCACCTCTTCACTGCAAAGCAGCTGCTGACTGTCCTCAAACACTTCGTCCTCGCTGAATAGTGGCGCTGAGCCCAGACCACCTAGTAGCTCTCTGCGGGAAAGGAACAGGACAGAGCCTGGTTGAGGACAGGTGAGGGCCGCTGACCTGCTCCTGGGCCATGCCAATTAATTGTTGTATCAGAGGAACCCACGGACTCTTGGATGGGGTTGTCAGATGTTATATTTGAGGAATTGGATGACCTAGTCAACCATTCACCAACCTTTGGGTTGTTGATCAACACACTGCCACTAGATGACAACGGCAGTTCTGGCCTCACAGAGTCCCCCCTGCTGCGACATCCCCTTACTGTGCTGCCACCTCTGCCTGCTCCACCTGCCACCTTTCTGTCTGACATAGTGGTTTATAAACTACGTGGATTTGACACATAAACCTGGCTGTAAACTAGAGCCCCCAAAAGGTATTGCAATGTGCGTTATACAGATACCGCACAACTGACAGCGTAATTTCAGTGAAAATCACTGTATAAACTACGTGGATTTGACACATAAATCTGGCTGTAAACTAGAGCCCCCAATAGCTATTGCAATGTGCGTTATACAGATACCCCACAACTGACAGTGTAATTTCAGTGAAAATCACTCTATAAACTTTGTGGATTTCACACGTAAATCTGGCTGTAAACTAGAGCCCCCAAAAGGTATGGCAATGTGCGTTATACAGATACCCCACAACTGACAGCTCACTACTGCAGATGCATGAATGTCAAACAGATTTCTTCCTATTCGATTTTGTCACTAAATAGAACTGCTATTTTGGGTATACAGATCCCCCTTAGAGAACAGGGAGGGATTGCAGCAAGAATCGCACAGTACAACAGCAGCAGCTGGACAATACAACATGAAGTGTGAAGTGCTGAGATAGAAAATGGCTGGTTTTATAGGGCTGTGTGACATCACATAAGCCTGCCGGTCGCTGATTGGCTTACAGGTCTGCAGATGTCACCGGGGGTGTTCCTTTCTCCTTCCCAGAGTTCTCTGCCCCATGTAACACGTTGTTCTCGCGCCCATTTAGCAGAAACATGAGGGGAAAAAACCAACTTCGTTCCCGCGAATCAGCATAAACTTCAGCTTCGCCCATCTCTAATTGCCCCTCAATATCCCAAATAATAGGCTGGAAATGCTTGAAGTAGTAGTTCCCTTCTATACCTCCTATTTTGTACCTCTTATGAAATTCCTTAATAACAGCCTTGGCGTGCTGAGCTGAGCACTGAAACCCCTTCAAGGAGCCAATAGGAATGCTTGCTGGTTGATGGAACCCCCGCCAATCTCAAATTGATCCCCAAGGTGATCAGGTGATCCTTTTAAAACTGGAAAACCCTTTTGGGAAGTGTTCACCATATTTGATGAGATCAAACACCTACATGCATGGACACTCTTGGCCAAGCAGATTTACTATAACCTGCACCAGAAAGACCTGGACCCTACTGCAGAATTATTATGAACCACTTTTGCACATCTGGCACCAGCGATTTGAGACCAATGGGTTGAGACCAATGCACAAATCTCTGGCTTTAAAAAATTGGAAGAGATGGAGTAGAGATGTACTTGATGGTCAGGTTTGGGTTCGGCTGTCTGACCCTGACATATTGGCGCCCCTTTCTGTTCGCCTGCCTATCCAGCTGCATGACCTGGACATATGGCCGGATTAAGGTTGGTGGGGGCCCCCGGGTGCAAAATCTGGTGGTGACCCCATTGAATGTAGTCCAGACAATCACTATATGCAATTTCCACAGCAATCACTATATACAGATCCCCCAGCAGCCACTATATACATACCTCCCAGCAATCACTATATACAGCTCCCCCAGTAATCACTATATACAGCTTCCCCACTAATCACTATATACAGCTCCCTCAGCAATCACTATATACAGCTCCCCCAGTAACCACTATATACAGCTCCTGCAGCAACCACTATATACAGACCTCCAGCAATAACTATATACAGCTACCCAGTAATAGCTATATACAGCTTCCCCAGCAATCCCTATATACAGCTTCCCCAGCAATCACTATATACAGCTCCCCCAGCAATCCATATATGTATATACGGCCCCCCAGCAATCACTATATACAGCACCCAGTAATCACTATATACAGCTCCCCCAGCAATCACTATATACTGCTCACAGTAATCACTATATACAGCCCCCTCAGCATACACTATATACAGCTCCCCCATCAATCTCTATAAACAGCCCCTAGTAATCACTATATACAGCTCCCCCAGTTATCACTATATACAGCCCCCCAGCAATCACTATATACGGCCCCCAGCAATCCCTATATATAGCTCCCAGTAATCACTATATACAGCTCCCCCAGCAATCACTATATACAGTCCCCCTATAACTATATACAGTCTTTAATAATAACTACATACAGTCTCCCTATGACTATATACTGTCCCCTATAATAACTAACTATATACAGCCCCCCTATAATAACTAATTATATACATACTACTATTATACCTAAATACACCCCCCATCATAACTATATACAGTCCTAGGTAAAATAATAAAATTGTACTCACCTTCCATCGTTCTTCCAATGCACCTCCTTCCTTCACGCGCCCTGCTTATTGTTCCCTCGCTCTGTCATAGACTGAAGTCGGGGGCCCTGGGGCACATAATAATAATCGGGATACAATGTGGGCAATTCGGGCGGTCAAGCGCCCCCCCGAATCGCACTTGTTTGGTGGGGGCCCCATTAAGGGAAAATTGGTGGGGACCCCAGGGCGCGTGCCCTGGGTGCCCTCCCTAAAGTCCGTCCCTGCCTGGACATATTGGCCCCCCTGCTGTACGTCCACCTATTTGGCTGCCTGACCTGGACATATTGGCGCCCCTTGCTGTTTGTGCTCCTATCAGTAAGAGGGCTGAACCCAACCGCTGAATATCAAATTCAGACCCTACTAATGACTCCGCTCATCTCTATTTATAGGTGACAATTTTTAGCATAATATTTACATTCCATGAAAACAAGCCAATAAAAAGCACATGTCAAGAGCGTGGACTACAGGGAATAGAATCTGTCTCTTCCTCCACCACTTGACAGGATGGAGGGTTTGATAGATGATTTGCTTCCACATAAAAGATAGATAAAATGGAGAGTTGTCATTCTCTCTCCAAAGACTCTTTGTTATCAGAGACTCTGGGAGCGGCAGATCATTACTATTCATTATCGCAGACCTTTACCTCTGCACGGCTAAATGGCTACACAACACACGACAGACTCCAGCTACATTGTATAATACTAAAACCTGGATGGCAGAAGATCTACCAATACCTGAAGCCATCCCTAATGTAGCTGTTTATACATGACAAAGAAGGACCGTCCTGGAACCTCGACATCTGTGTCTGCATATATTATTATGTCTATTATCTATATTAATGACTCTATAACAGTTATGATGGTTCTTTATTGTTAGATGGCGACAGGTTAACAACCCTCCCCTGCTATGATCTGTAATACATGGGGGAATTAAGACGTACGTATGCAATTACTCTATGGTGTCTCTGCAGGGGAAATTAAGAATTAAAGGAAAACAGGAGATGGGGGTAGGTGGTGGGCCTGGAGGCGTAGCTTAATAGGGGTGGTAACCTTTTATTTTATCTGGGGGGGTGTTTTTGCTCTATTTTAAAAGGGGTTTACCAACCACTATTATACAGAAGTATTTATAAAGAGGGTAAGGAGGGTAATGAACCATCTGTAACATGTGTGCCCCCTCTGTCTCTAAAGTGTGGCTAAAAAACTGCTGATAAGTGTAGTTTTGTTTCATTCTGTTCTCACTAGTCTGAACACTGGTTTACTCCTTTCCTAGCAGTCTGTATTGATTTCCACCACCCTTCTCTGTCTCCTATCGAGTTTTCTCTGGTTTTCAAACAGTTCATCCACTGTGATGGACAAAATCTCCCTCCTCTCATATTTCTGGCCTATCTGGATGTCCGAGAACTGATACAATCCTCTTCTGGACCAAAACTATGAGATCTCATATAAGCTGTGCCTGCCATTTCATCTGTACTTGCGATCAGTCTTATTTGGAGCTAGCTAGTGTTTATTTTTGACTTCTGTGTTTTGGATTCCTTGACCTTTGCCTGTTTTCTGACTATCAGTTTGCCTATTGATTCTGTACTGCATAAGTCCTCTTGGTTTTGACCTGTATCACTTGACTTCTCTTCTATTGTCCTGTCTTTGTCTCCTTGTTTTCACTTTGACGCAGCAAGGTCATCCAGTTGTCACCTACTGCTTAGAGTAGGCTGAGCAATTAGGTAGAGGCAGCTGGGAAGAGGCTTAAATGTTAGGGCTCACTGTTCTAGTCTGTCTTTCCAGTCCCTCTAGGTCAGTGGTTCTCAACCTTTCTAATGCTGTGACCCCACAATACAGTTCCTCATGCTGTGGTGACCCCAAACCATGCAACTCGCAGTAAAAACACATTAAAATTGCGGCTCTGATGGCTTTAGGCGACCCCCAGTTTTGGTCGTTCGACCCCAGCTGGGGTCCCGACCCACAGGTTGAGAACCACTGCTCTAGGTCATTCCCTAACCAAGAATAACACCGTCTTTGCCTTTTTATAGGAAGTCATTAAGTGACATGCAAGTGGTAAGAAAAGGCAATGTTTGGAATATTACGGAGGTTCTTTTTAAATTCATGAATTCTGTCTAAACTGAAAATACATACCATATATACCCGAGTATTAGCCTAGTTTTTCAGCACTAGGTTTTTGTGGTAAAATTAGGGGCCTTGGCTTATACTTGGGTCGGCTTATACTCGAGTATATACAGTAATTCATTTGTTTTTGATTATTAGATTCTATTATTTGAGCATATTGGATTTGAGTATACAGCATTTATTTAAAAAAATTCCAAAAATTATACTAATTATATATATATATTTCAATGTACATGGAAATATATTATCAAAAAACCTTGAATGTATGTTTTCTTTAAAAAAAAAGGCCCCTAGGTCTGAATTACTGTATGTTATGTGACTACAATAATCTGAATAAAATATATGTATTTGGCAATTAAAAGGACAATTCCCTGGAGGTATCTTGTGTCACGTTAACATGTAAATGGAAACCAGGTCATGCAATAAATCACCAAATCTGCTTAGTCTGTTAAATACTTCTGTCTTCCTGCTGGGTGTCAAGTACGGTAATACAGATGTGAGCTAATTACTATCGAAAGCTTCACGGAGACGCGCAGAGAGTCAGTGTAACCAGTGTACAAAGCAGAGAATTCCAACCGCAAGTCTCGGAATGGGATATGGTAGTCAGGGGACCTCGTGACAAGTAGCCAAGGATTATGTTAACAGTTTTTGGTTAAGACTTTTCCAGCCATTCACCTGAATAATATGATATTGTGACAGTCCACAATGAATACACTAGTAGAGGAGAAGCAGATGGTGACATTTTATATTTGCAGTGAATGCCATCTTAATGTCAATTATCCAGAACGTTGGCACTTGAGAGTCGGTGATTTAAATATGTCTGTGTCATCTACTCACGGCGGAGAGGATAATTAGTTCTACACCGTGAAGGTGATTTTATGAGTAAAACCAACTTATAAAGCTGAAAGAATGAAAACAACATGATCTGCAATATGTCTCGTTATGATAACCTTATTTAATGAAGAATAAATCTAATGCTCCTAGCGCAGGACGACTCCGTCCCCAACAGCTGGGGCTACCAAGTTACTCATCATCCTCAGTGCTTCATATCCGGCCAAATCCAGCCCCATTTCTTCTACACATATAAAATTGGTCCAGTGTGTCCCCTGTTAAATATTCCAAGCCAATTCCTAGATTTCATTGGCTATAGTAGAGACTTTTCTTTCAGCTATGTTTATGAGCACTAGAGTTACTAGTCCTTAATGTCATACAAAGATGTTGTTTTGTAATCTAGTTCTCGCATTCTTCCCAAAACTTTGTTATATAACTTGGTTTCTGACCTCCAATTCTTTAATTCTAGTTCTAAGTGTCAACGCCATCTTCACCTGACTTTAAAATGTAGCCAAACCTTTGCTTCTACTGTGACTCTTTCTGTCCTGACCTTGGCCTGTCTATGACCCAGTAGCTGCCCCAAGCCGTCCTATCCAGCTGTTATCAGAATTGGTCTACTGCAAGAGGTAGTGGCCTTTGGTGTCCTTTGATGTTCATCTTTTGACAGATCCAACACTCCAAAAAAAATCAATAATTTTTGGTTTTATGCTCCCAAAATGAAACATGAAACTGGAAGTCAACCTAAGATGTCTCTAGTAGCTATTCTTTGTGCTCAATCACACTGTGCTTCATGTAGTAGATTATGTAATAATACAAAAATTTGACGAATTTTGGTACAAATTTTTTTAATGAGTTTTTGGAAGCTAAATGTAGCCAGCTTGAAAACATATCTCTTTGAGGGTCCAAAAAATTGACTCTCAGTAATCCAACATTTATGACAATAAAGCTAAAAATCCTATAGGTTTTTTAATCTTCTCCATTGTCCCGGTTTGTAGTTTACTTAGTTAACTTTCTCACTGGGATAAAAAACGTATATATTCCCAAACCTTGATTGGATTTCTATTTTCTACGTTACATCTGCTTCCAAATCATAAGATATTAGTCACACACTGTCAAACCAGGACCTTCGGGAACATTGTGGAACACAACTGAGGACCACATTATAATTGAATAAGTGAACATATCCTAGGAAACAGTAGACCTGGGGCCTTGTCTGCAGTGAAGCTTTTCAAATGTCAGACACCCTGTAACATTTTAAATTCAAGAAACACGGTTCATGTCTCGGCAAATAATGTTAGCAGTCCTTGTCTCTATAAAACTCAAGCATTAAAAATGGAAGAAAATGAAGCATAAAATTAGGTTTATTAACCACCAACTTGTAGTCAGTCAATGTAAGGAAGTTTCCTCAAGAGTCACCAGTCATACAAACCCAAAGTCGATATAATAATATGCTCCTTTCCTTAAAGATAAAAATTAATTTTAGAGGTTTTTTTTTGATAGGTTTAGCGGTTGGCTCCTTAGCGGTGGGCCTCCAGTCTTCCGCAATATGGAATGTAAGAAGTTGTCTAAGAAGTTGCTAAATCGTTTTAGGATCATGCTGATTATATTGTCTTAGGACTAACTATTGCTGTTGTAGTTGAATGAAGGCAGATGACCCATTTTCTTTTCTCAGCCAGAAGCTCACTGGTCATGGGTAGTAAATTCCAGAGAATAAGTGCAGTTTGAGAAAAGTCTTGGATACAGGAGTGGATACATGGATTATGAAGAATGTTATACTTAAAAGGAACTTGTCATTAGGTCTGGGGCCCCAAAAGTGTCAGAATTTTTCTGCATGCAGCTCAGGTTTAGGGTTCAAAAGTTTTTTAAACCATGCCTGTCTCATGATTTGAGTAGGTAACGGGTGCAGGGCTCGGGTGGCATGCGTTTGTTGGGACCCCCACTGCATGCGCCTGGCACATAGTGAAGCCAAGGTTAGTGCATCTCACTTCACTGCACATGTACCTGATGTTCGAAGCATGAACAATGCTTCTGACTCTTCTATAGGTAAGTCTAAATGTTTGAAGGAGAGAGCAAGAGTATATAGGGTAAATTGAGACATTAAAAAAACTGGTCCAAAAACAAAAAAATTGGTTTTGTTTCCCAAGTTGCCCTGACCGATTCTCTTTAAAGAAGTTGTCCAGGAGTAAAATTTTTTAGTTATGGCTGGAAGAACTTAAAAAAAATCAAAGAACTTATATTCACCTCTTTCCAATCCCGTTCAGTCACAGCATCGCCTGTTACTGCAGGCCTCTGTATACAGATGCTGGTGGTGCCTGCTATATCACTAGTTTCGGACTTCTGCAAGGGGCCCCCCTTCACCTTAAAAATATATACATGTGTAGATACTCATATATACACACATTAAGTGTCCCTGGTTTATCATGTATTGACTTTTAGGTACATTTCCTTTGAATAGGGGTTCAGTCCAGAATATTGGAGCTATATATGACAGGATGATATCGGTAGTTCTAGTATAAGTGTATTACAGCTACTTCTACTTTTTGACATGACAATCATAGTAACCTACAGTACAATTCAAGCTGATGTGGCATTTTCCTATAAAAAAAAAGATGTCAAGGACTGAAAATAGACTAGAACTCGGGATGTATGTGCATGTCCTCAGCACTGACAAATTGTCATGTATCCTGCTGTACTGAGCTCAGCTCCTCCTGTCGCTTTGGAACAATGGAGGACATTTGATGGATTCTGCCTTAGAACCTGTACATGTAGACGACTCATGGATGTTGGGTCATCTGAACGCAAAAGGTCTAGAGAACATCACATCCCAATACAGAGACATTTCTGTAGAACAAGTGGGCATTATCTTTAGTATATTAAAAGTTTCTTTTTCTTAGAGAGATATTGGTTTGCTTTCGGTTGTGGAAGCCATTTTGGCAAACATGAAAACAGGAAGTGCAGACATTTTGTTTCTCATCTTTGAATCAACTCTGAGAAACTGATGGAAAAAACATATTTCCAAATGTCAAGGTCAGATTTATATAGGTGATTGGAACATTATACTATACTAAGTACCTTATTTGATTCACCAAAAACTGTGTGGGCTTAGGTCCTTTAACTAGATACTCTAACAAGTGCAAATTGTCTTAAGATATCAAATATAACATTAAAAGGTTTTTTCACAAGAAACAAGTTAGGCCTTATCCACAGGATAGGGCCTAACTTGCTGATCGGTGATGTGACCCCCCACAGATCACGAGAACGGGTAGGGGAGGTCTGATGGGGTGTGATGTACCTTCATCAGACCCTTCTTCGCTAACTGAGATGAGAAGAGTAGCCGACCGTGCATGGCCGTTCTGCCCCATTCATCTCTATGGAGCTGATGGAGATTGCTGAGCGCCCTAAAGGGAATCTGTCAGTAGTTTTGACAATACAAGGCTGTCACTGGAGATCTGTGTAATCATAACTTTGTGTATCTTGTTATTAGTCACACGACTGTGAAAAGTGAAGTTATAATCCAGCACTGATGCTCGTGCAAGTGCTCTGAGTGGGCCTTTTAGCCTGAAGAGCTTTCCTCAGCTAGGAGTAGGAGCTGTATCAGGACTTTTGTTGGATACTTACAGCTGTCACTCAGAGCAGTGGGGAGGGGCCTGCAAACCTTGATGAAAGCTAATTTTTCACTGACCTGCTGCTACCTATTATGCATAGAAAGTAAAACTACACATTTTTCAAATACCTAGCACTGTCTGATGACGGATTCCCTTTAATCTTAATAGCTATATCTCTTAATACTCTATTCAAAGTCAAATTGGTCTCTAGACTAGCTAGGGGCTCCAAAGTCCAGGGGCCTTGGTGCAAACAAAGTAACGTGGGGGATATCTGATTGGTTTGTTCTCCTTGCACTGGAGAATTGGAGAAACCTTTGTGCAAAATTATATATAAAGTTGAAGAACAACCTTGATTACAATTTGGGTGCACAGTATCACTACATGTTAAAAGGTCGACCGAAATGTCAAATACAAATTTCTATACTTTCCCCCACAGTTAATCACTTTAGATGCTGAGCGACTACAATACGTGAAATATCACCAGACTATTTAGCAGAAGGGCGCAGAAAATAACAGGTAATCTGAAAGTTGTATGAAAAGGAGCCTGAGACATAAAGGATGACATTTCATCGATTATTGTTTTGCTACAGAGTAATGTGTGGCTTCAGCCTTTCCATAGAAATAAAGATGAGGTGATGGTGACTGAGAAAAAAAAATTCAACAATAGTTATCGATGCTCAAATTGGGTTTCAAAAATGTTTCATATTGTGAAAAATAAGTCTCTGTACACCAATGAGTCAGTCCTGGGGCACTTCTAAGGCATCTTAGCCTGCTATCCAATAACCCTGCTCTGTACTGATGAGGGGCAAAAATTCAGAAATAGCACCTCTACTCTATGTCATGGGTGTCCCTGCGATCCATGCATTGGATCGCAGGGACACCTTTGCCCCTCTCCGTGGCGCGCTGCCCTGGTCCCCGGCCCACTCTTACCTTTCCGTGATCATGCTCTTCTCTCGGCTGGGCCGCTTGTGCGTCCCCGCTCTCTAGGGCGCGGACGTGCCGTCACTGATTGGCGCTGGCCACTTCCAGGGTTGCTATATAATCTGGTGGTTCCCATCACTCCCCACGGGATCTTCAAGCCATTTCCTGAAAGCCCCTCTGTGTTCCTGCACTCCAGTTCCCATTCCCACGTTCCGTGTTCCTGTATTCCTGTTCCTGCGTTCCTGCTCCTGCGTTCATTGCTCCTGCGTTCATTGCTCCTGTGTTCCCGTGTTCCTGTGCTCCCATGTTCCTGTGCTCCAGTGTTCCCCTGTTCCTGCGTTCCTGTTCTATGTTCCTGCGTTCCCATGTTCCTGCTCCTGTGTTCCTGTGTTCCTGTTCCCATCTGCCTGGACCTCCTGTTGCTGACCACGGATTTGGACTCTGACTTCTGCATCTCTGCTGCCTGCCCTGACCCTGTGCCAGAACATCACTACGAGACTGTCACCTCCTAAGGTACCTCAACCTTGGCTGCCACCGCGGGCTAGTCGCACCTCTGGAACGAACTGTGGATTCCAGTCCCAGATTTCGGCTAGTACCATCTCCCGCGGTGGTCCAGAGGCTCCACTGATCCCAAACCCTGACACTCTATGGCCTCCCTGTCTCCAACTACACTGCTGCTGGTTTACTTATCGCAGTTTCTCTTGGAAAAATTTAGTTTTCCATCTCGGACCAGTGCCCACTCTTCCCAAGCATTATAAGAACTCTTCCCCCATATACAACTTAAACGGTTGGAAGACAGAAGGCCAGACACAATTTTTTTTTGAAAACCAGGACCATCTCTGCTCAGATCAGACAGCATCTAAGATCCATCTACTTCCTTGCTATCTGTTTTTTTCTCCCAAGATTCCTTAGCACTGCAACACATGGGCAGCTACAGAGTATACCAGCTCTTCCTATTGGGAAAACATTTCATAGTCTGATACTCAATTTTCCTTTCTCCACCCCCAATCAGCACCAGCAGTCGCCCTCTTTGCTCCAGTATGTGCCAGCTATAGGTGCCAGCTCTGAAGCCATCATCATGTATTGGCATCAGAGCATTGCCCGTACAGCAAGTACACTCAGGAGCTGCTGGAGCTGCTTTGGGGGAATAAGGAAATGTAAGCAGATGTTTATTTCCCAAACTGAGACAGGGGAGGTGCAAGGGTGGCAGAGAGCACTGTGGCTGCTGGGGGGCACTGAGGGCACTGTGGCTGCTGGGGGACACTGAGGGCACTGTGGATGCTGGGGGGCACTGCGGGCACTGTCGCTGCTGGGGGGACATTTTGGATGCTGAAGGGCACTGTCACTGCTGGGGGGCACTGTGGGCACTGTGGCTGCTGGGGGGCACTGTGGATGCTGAAGGGCACTGCGGCTACTGAGGGGAGCATGGTGGTTCCTGGGGGGCACTATAGGGGCACTGAGGCTGTTGAGGGGCACTGTGGCTACTAGGGGGAATTGTGGGCACACTGTGGCTACTGGGAGACACAGTGGCTACTGGAACACATTGAGTATTGGTTGCCGTGTCTCAGTTTATAGTTATGTTTATTGTTCAGCTTTGTGGTCACCCTGAAATGGCTGACTGTAATGGTAATACTGTATAAATGTAACAGCTAAACAGCTCCAGTAGGTAAATTAGACAGTAATAAAATTACATTTGTAACCTTTAAGGCAACCATGAGGCTGAAGTAGATCCAGAGACAATTATTTTGACACCGCCTGGTCTACATCATAAATTTGGGACAGATGTCTGTCTAATCATCATCAGTGAATATGGTAGGGACTTGTGCTCCCCTCTGCAGAGAGTCCATTGACTACAGTCCATACAATTGCATCATCCAGAAAACTGGATACTTAAGCAGGTGCCCCCTCTGAGCCAACACAAAGACACGGTAATCCACATGGGTCATCATGAGATCACACAACCCAGATAAAGAGATGGTATGTGTCATTATAATGTCTGTAGGGAACATAGGGAAAGTCAGGAAGCCCAGAAAAGATTCACATGAACATTCTATACATAATTAGTCTAGATTAAAATTTTGTATTATTTTCTACACAAACGAAGGTAGATAAAGGGGTTTTCCCCACGAATCAAAGTTGATAGGGCCTAACTTGCTGATCAGTGGGGGTCTCAGTGATGAGACCCCAACAGATCATGAAAACGAGGGGTCCAATGGGGTCTCAGTTACCTCAGTTGGACCCCTCGTCGTTCCAGAAGAGTAATTGAGCAGACGGCCACGCATGACTGTTTTGCTCCATACATCTCATTGGAGCCGACGGAAATTGATGAGCGTCTCAGGAAAGCAATTTCCAATGTTACATGAAACAGACACATGCCCTATAATTAGCTTTGAACTAATTCTGTTAATTAATTTCTCCAATGTAATTATCGGAGGCTCCACATTCATTACAGATATTGTTGCACTGATTGTGAATACAACTCATTCCGTAGCACGATTTATGTGATTCCAGTGGATTTTCTGCTAAGACTTGATTATACAATTGTTTGTATTGATCCTGCATAGAATTAAGTCATCTCTAAGGTACAACAAGATTTTTACTTACGTTGTAAATGTCCGCAGAGTTCATACCTGAGGCAATGAACAGACGCACAGAGGGACATTAGAGAGAATTTCTATCACATCTTACATTGCTTTTTCACCACAAGGCTGTCCATACGATGTTATGCTGCTGTAACACATTAGTCCTTGACTCACATTGTTATTTTATAACTGAATTGTTGTTATGAATTCCTGCAAACTAATAAAATAAAATATATATATAAACCTATTGACAAATACATCATGTCAACAGCTCGGCATTTCAAGCGGATGTGTGCATGCAGTTCAGTGGGTAAAATTCTTAAAGACTAGTGCAGTGGTGGCGAACCTATGGCACGGGTGCCAGAGGCGGCACTCAGAGCCCTCTATATGGGCACCCGCGCCATCACCCCAGGGTAGAGTTTGCCAGACAGGACTCAAGGCCTCTTGCAGTCCCAGGCAGCCCAGGACACCAGAAGGAAGCTACAATGATAATCCAAACTTCTTCTCCTTCTTTCTACTGTATTGGTGTCCTCAGGTGCCTATACAATTTAAACCTTTGAAAACGCCGGTAGTAATAAGTTAATGCTTAAATTGTTGCATTGGCACTTTGCGAAAAATACGTGGGTTTTGGTTGTAGTTTGGGCACTCAGTGTCTAAAAGGTTTGCCATCACTGGGCTAGTGCATGCGCCTAAGAGGTTCCAAAATAATATATTATGCTAATATGGGGGGGGGTGTACTATACATAAGTACTTATTTTATTCCATGTAAGGAATGGAAAATATTTAGTCTATTAGGCTAAATCCAGAACATGCTCACCATCTTAAAAGCCGCCATATTGGATCAGGGGCTGACACATTTGTGCCATTTACTTCCTCTGTCCACAGAGTGTAGCTTAGGTGGCATAATAATATTCTTGTGTTTCATGTGTGTGTATCATTTTAGAGTAAATCCCATTTATGTTTCTTATGGAAATTAGTTACCACTAATTTACCACCCATCAAATTTTATACCGAGAAGGACCCTCACACATCTCATACATCTGTTCCTGCTCTCAATACACATGTACACAATGACCATTTTAGGACCTTCAAAGGTGCTCCACAGGTCCTGAAACCACAGATTGAAAGAAGCATAAGAGACGCTTCTTCCATTCCCTAAGAAGCTCATCTAGTACCATATATGAAGTGATTCCAGACTTGTAGGAGCCATAATATTCATACAGCCTCGGGCCCATGGTAGTCATATTCTGCCCAATTAACATATTCCTTAAATGAAGGTGTTAAAATAAGAAAACAGGTGCACCCGATATGACCCTGCCTCTAGTGAATGGAGATACTAATTTGCAAAGCTACGCAAGACTAGTTTTACTTCTGGGGTGATTTGGGAGCTGTAAGACGCCCTTTAATGAGGTCATTAAGCCCAATTATAGATATATTGATAGACCTGTCTAGTGGGGTTGTATTTTAACTCTATTGTTTCCAGATGAAAAGTAGGAAAAATTGGCGAGGATCCATGCAGACAGTGACACTGGTGTAGATGATATGTATCCCTGGATGAATACAATGCTACATGTAGTCATTGTTATTCTGAATTTGGATGTTCATTGTTTGCTCCTTGGTTTACTGGTGATACTGAAGTGGAAAATACCAGTGATCCTGATAGGTTCAGAAGGTTTTAGGTCATAGGCAGCAGAAAATAGCCAGACACAGCCACACAATCTGTGCACAAAGTGGGCAAGGATGGCACAATGATGCAGGGAGAAGCTTTGTGATGTGTGTGCTGCAATAATGTCATTACTATATAAACCTGGATCTAACATGACTGATGGAGACACTTTCATGTGAGGCAGAAATAGCCCAGCATTGTGTGTGTGTGCAGGGGGTGGAGGATCCAGCTAGACCTCAAGGCATCACTATACATCCTTCATGTCTCACTTGGAGCTGGCTGCATCTGGAGTGACAGCCTTAGCTGTGTCCTAAGGAATTCACTGGCACACACCAGAGCCACAAGGCAGGTATTTGTCAGTGTGCAAGTGCCTGCTGCATGGAGAGGGTTAATGATTAGACTGCAGCACTGGAGATTATTACAAGGCTGAAGGCAAAGGAATATCCAGAATGTGGATGCAATCTGCACTTTTTTGTGTGTCTGTGTTGGATGGATGTCAACCCTGCAAGTTTCTAAGGTGTGACAACAGCTGAAGTGAGCCAGTCCAAGAAAGGGGATTGCAAGCTTTTGGGAATAATGTATAAGGAGGCACAAGGATCTGTCTCCAGCTGTGCTCCTGCACCCAGCTGGGTTGCTTTCTGCAGCTGTGCCATACAGACAGCACTGAGCATAGACTGCACCCTCTCCAGAGAAGAAGATAACGCAGGGGGCTAGGAGAAGACTGCTTCACATGGATGGGGACCTGTCCTGCTGCCCATTCCACCAGGGTGGCACTATGGTACCCCTATTTCTGCTTGGAGAGGAGTAACACTACATAAAGTATCCAGAGATGGTAATGAATAGGAGCCTTTACGAAGAAGTGCAGCAGAGAAGGGAACTGGTGGCAGGACAAGTTGTCACAGGGAGTCTTCTGTCTCTTCTCATCTTCTGGACCCTTTTTGGTAACATCTTGGTATGTACAGCTGTCATGAGATTCAGACACTTACGTAATAGAGTGACCAACATTTTCATTGTGTCTTTAGCTGTCTCTGATCTTCTGGTAGCCCTCCTGGTGATGCCTTGGAAAGCTGTGGCAGAGGTTGCAGGTCACTGGCCATTTGGAGACTTCTGCAATATCTGGGTGGCTTTTGACATTATGTGCTCCACAGCTTCCATTCTTAACCTGTGTGTTATCAGTGTGGACAGGTACTGGGCAATCTCCAGCCCCTTTAGATATGAGAGGAAGATGACCCAGAAGGTGGCAATGCTGATGATCAGTGCTGCATGGACTTTGTCCATCTTGATCTCCTTTATACCAGTACAGTTAAACTGGCACAGGAATAGGAAAGATATACCAGCCATCAATAACCATACTGAGGAAAACTGTGACTCTAGCCTGAATAGGACGTATGCCATCTCCTCTTCTCTCATCAGTTTTTACATACCTGTAGCTATAATGATTGTCACCTATACGAGGATCTATAGGATTGCACAGATCCAGATCAGGAGGATATCAACCTTGGAGAGAGCAGCTGAACATGCCCAAAGCTGCAGGAGCAATCGTGTAGACTGCAGAAACCACCACAATAGCTTAAAAACTTCCATCAAAAAAGAGACAAAAGTTTTGAAGACCCTCTCTGTCATCATGGGAGTCTTTGTGTGCTGCTGGTTACCATTTTTCATTTTGAACTGCATGGTCCCTTTCTGTGACAGGTCTTCTGGAGACCCCAAAGCTGGACTGCCTTGTGTCAGTGAGACCACTTTTGACATTTTTGTCTGGTTTGGTTGGGCAAACTCTTCTTTGAACCCTATCATCTATGCTTTTAATGCTGATTTCCGTAAGGTCTTCTCCAGTCTTCTGGGATGTGGACATTGGTGTTCTACCACCCCTGTTGAAACAGTCAATATAAGCAATGAACTAATATCCTACAACCAAGACACCATATTCCACAAAGATATTGTGACAGCCTACGTCAACATGATTCCCAATGTGGTGGATTGTATAGATGAGAATGATGAGACCTTTGATCGCATGTCTCAGATCTCCCAAACCTCTGCCAACATTGAGATGGCC
The DNA here is from genome assembly GCA_019512145.1 of Engystomops pustulosus. Lineage (NCBI taxonomy): Eukaryota > Metazoa > Chordata > Amphibia > Anura > Leptodactylidae > Engystomops > Engystomops pustulosus. Next base: position 24,807,059 of record CM033641.1, read on the forward strand.
ACCAGTTCAATGTGTGACCTGGACTGTGACACAGAGATCTCACTTCATAAAATTACCCCTTCCATGCCAAATGGGTTCCATTAAACCAAGTCATGTCTGGCAATAGTGATCTTCTCATTTGGTGCCATCACTCATCCCCATACATTTGAAATCAGTAAGTTATGATGACACTATGGTATACTTCTATTAAAGTTATGTGAGTGTTTGTGTGTTTTATATATGGGGACAATATCATGGTTTCTTTGCTATGTATGGAATGTAGACCTTGTCATTAGTACCTTCCTGAGATCTAAGGATATCTACCCTACATTTTGGCAATGCATGGATCATGGTACCACTCTCCTTATCAATGATGGGAGATGTCTTCTATATTTATTTTAAGATACACTAATAACTAATACGTAATTGGAGCAATTCATCCAACAAAGGACACACAGTGTAGTGTCTTCCTTTATTTACACATATATCTGGTTATTTATGGTGGAAGGCAACAATAATTCAATTTGCACTTTTATATAAATAAAACGATGTCAAACTGTTATATAGATAAACCATTAGGAGACATTTGATATCATTGAATATACTGTAACATTTGCACTTTTTATTATATAACTGCAACATAAAGTGCATCATACACAACCCTATAGGAAAACCATTACTAGACATTTGATACCATTGACTAGATTGTAACTTTTGCACATTCCTGATATAAAGGCTACATAATATACATCATACACTGCCCTATAGGAAAAACCAAGATGACACATTGGATAACATTGAATATATTGTAACATTTGCACTTTTTATTATATAAATGCAACATTAAGTACATAATACACAACCCTATAGGAAAACCATTACTAGACATGTGATACCATTGACTATATTGTAACATTTGCACTTTTTATAGTATAAATGCCACATAAAATACATCATACTCAACTCCATAGTAAAACCAAGAGGAGACCATTGAATATACTGTAACATTAGCACTTTGTATGATAAGAATGCAGCATAGAACACATTATACACAGCCCTATAGTAAAACCAAGAGGAGACATTGGATACCATTAAATATATTGTAACATTTGCACTTTTTATGATATGAATGCAACATAAAATATAACATACACTGCCCTATGCTAAAACATAGAGGAGACATTGGATACATTGTAACTTTTGATACATTGTTTTATTTGATTTGCACTGTTTATAATATAAATGCAACATATAATGCATCATATACTGCCCTATAGTAAAACCAAAAGGAGACATTAGATACATTGTAACATTTGACATTGTTTTATTTGCTTTGCACTTTTTATTGCATAAAAGCAATATAAAAAACCGATCAAACTGATAAACAGCATTTAACTCATTGTGACACTGCTTTATAGATATACACTTTTTATGATATAAATGCCACATAAGACATACAACTGATCTATATATAATTTGATGTATTATGCAATTTGCACACAGTATATTATATATATATATATATATATATATATATATATATATATATATGTACATATATATATATAATTGATAAATTCATAATTTGATAAACTATGTAATTTGCACTATGTATACATACATATTGCTAAATACATAATTTATCAAATTATGAATTTTACAATATATATATATATATATATATATATATATATATATATATATATGCACAGACACAGAAATATGAAAAACTGCAGTAGTAAAACCCTGATGGATCCCTTGATACATTGTAACTCTCTGCCTTGCCCTTGCACTATAGCCCCCTCCAGATGTCATCAAGCTCCATCATGATGTCTCCCTATTATTCCCCTAATAGGTTATGTAAGACCAAATGTTATATAAATGTAAAAACCTAAGGCTATATTCACACTGCCGTTGCCCGCCGTACCGTACCGTAGCGGGCAACGGCGTGTACGGGGAGAGAGGAGGTGAGCGCAGCTCACCCCCGCCCCTCTCCATAGGAATTAATAGCGCCGGCCCGTATTACGGGAAAAGATAGGACAGGTCCTATCTTTTTCCGGGTAAAGGAACGGTACGGTGCACACGTGTGCTGCACCGTACCGTCCCGTAGGGTGCCGTGCGCCCATAGGAGTGTATGGGGGACGTATATCGGCCGTATATACGTCGGCCGTATATACGTCCCCATACGTCGTGTGAATGTAGCCTAGGCTACATTCACACGAAGTATGGGGGACGTATATACGGCGATATATACGGCCGATATACGTCCCCCATACACTCCTATGGCGCACGGCACCTACGGGAGCGGTACGGTGCAGCACACGTGTGGGACCGTACCGTTCCGTACCGCGGGAAAAAGATAGACACCTGTCCTATCTTTTCCCGTAATACGGGGCGTGTGCGCTATTAATTCTATGGAGAGGGGCGGGGTGAGCTGCGCGCACCTCCTCTCTCCCCGTTACACTGCCGTTGCCGCTACGGTACGGTACGGGCGGGCAACGGCGGCAGGGTGAATATAGCCTTAATCAGCCTTCCCACATCTGCTATTGAAAGGGTTAAAGCAGCTCACAATAAGGCATCCACCGCTATAATCACTTATTGCTGTCTGTGAGACTGAGTAATCCTCCTGTAAAGCTGCTCAGTGTTTCTAAAACACATAATACCAAAAAAGCAACTCATGATACAAAGCCCTATATATGCTGCTTGTGAGATGTCCACAGTCCCCTATGTGTGTAGTAAATTATTCCCCTCCCCCACCCCCAGAAGGTTTGGGCTGCAGGTTTTTGATGCTGATTGGAGCCTAAGAAGTGAATATTATAATATAAGCATGAAAACATTTTTTTCTTCTGTATCCACTTTTGTGCATCAAAAAACTTCATATTTGATTCCAGCCTAATATTTCCCAATTCTTCATGTCTGTAGGTCTCTACCTCATAATGGTATTATTTTCATTGCTTTACTAAATCAAGTGCTCTTACATATGGGATGGATGGATGTGGATATTGGTGTGTATATCTGTGACTACCAAGTAGCGTATTGTGTAAATATCCAGAAATATTGATGTATTTATTTTCTTGACCTCTGGACAAGTGCAGTTCCATTATTGCATATCATGGTATTATATCATTGACTGTAACATTAAATATACATTTTATGATTTCATTTTTTTAACATAATTTTAAGTTCAATTTTTTCAAATTGTTACACTTTCTAGAAAGTGCTTCCGTCTTAGGGATTGCACAGCTTAGTTTTGTCAAAATCTGTGCCGGAAATACAAGGTGGAAGTTTTCCATTGACTATATTTGCAATTTAGTAGTCTCGTGACCATTTTAGCTGTGGTTTTGGGAATCACAGTGTGTGGGCGCATGCATATCTGCACGGGGATGATCAGTAAGTGGACTCATTGTCAAAGGGATTGTCTGTAGATTGAAAAACATGGCTGCTTTCTTTATAAAAAAAAGTGCCAAACCTGGCCATGGACGGTGCTTTGAATTGCCTTCTAAGCTTCATTAATCTCTATACAGCTGAGCTGCAATACTTGCACAAACCATGGTTAGGTGTGGCGCTGTTTTCAGAAGAAAGCGGCCAAGTTTCTTAACTTCCAGACGAACCTTTCTAACCTGCAAATAATAGTACACTGTTATCAGGCTGAAAAGACAGGATCCATGGTCCATATTTGTGGTCCGGGTGTCATACATGTATAATTAGTTTCTGAGCGATATGTCAGCAAAAAAGTCTGTGGGGCTCATTTACTAGGGGTCACACGCTGCACTTTCTTCTGACTTTGAACTTTTTTGGGGGATTGCGTGGACTGGGACAGGTATTTAAGAGGGGTTTGCGCTGGAATTATGTTGCACATGATTGGATTGTGTCGTAGCGGCACTGGCTTTCATGCGACATAATTTTGGGGACGTGCAGTCGGACAATCCGACTGATTCGGACTGAGCGCGGGATTTAAGTTTTAAGTTGTGTCACAATCCCAAGCACTTACATGCACCAGAAAGAAGATGGTGAACTCTGTCGGACCTGAGCGGGGTGGCGACACATGCAGGATATCGGGCCCACAATCTTAGTGAATCGCGGCACAGTGCATGATCGTCGGACAATGCACTTTCGGTGAACTCTACAGACTGGTATGTAAATGTGCCTCAGTGTGTCACCCGCATGTCGCCTGTTTTTGTGTTTTTGTAGTTTGTCCCAACTTCTGGAAGGATCACATGAGTGTGTTAAATAGCAACTGATCCCCAAATATGGCTGGAAAGTTGACTGGACCTGCTTTGAGTTTTCTTCAACCTCCACATGGATCAGTCCATCCGCAAACAAAAAAATTGGATAGCACAAGGACAAGAACAGCATTTGTGTGTATGTAGCCTTAAAGACAAACCAGTATTTTACAATGGAAATCAATGAATATCAAAAGGTGTAACAGATTTAAATGTCAAACCTATAGTAGCTGAGGAGCTCGCAAGACCTTATTCCTAAAATAACAGAACTACTAAAATAGTAAGTAACTCTGCAATGGTGCTTAATACTACGGATCTGGGAACAGAATCTGCATTTGTGGCTCTTCATCTGCTGATAGACTATAACTTGCTTGTAGGACCACTGGACCTTCAGTACTAATACTGACATTGCACTAGGTATTACTTGCATGGTATATGATTATTTGCCAATAGAGCATCAATACAAGAAGCTCCTGATAGATAATTTCCCACTGGGGTAATGCAGATAATTAAGAATCCATTAATTATTTAAGAATCTCCACTGCTCTCAGCTTCTGTGTATATGCTGCATTTGTTGGCAGGGATGAAAAAAGTGCACCCCAAAATATCAGGCGAGTTGAGACACTTGCCTCAGGCAGCACCAATGAAGGGGAGCATCAGGGACACAGATCTTTAGATCTTTAGAGATTCGATCTTTAGAGCAGATCAGAACTTTTTGCAAAACCAGCAGAGACTATAGTAAATATGCCCCGACACAACCATAGTGGCGTGCGGGGTAGAGAGACCGGAGCGGAGAGGAAGATTCAGGGGGTTTATCCGCCAGAAAACTAGCGGAGAAGCCATAATGAATATCCCCCAGTGTCTCTGGACAACCAATGCCAGCACGGGTGTGAGGCACTGCACGGAGAACCCACTTACTAGATATCTACCATACTGTATCCCTATACTATAACATAGACCAATATATAACAGTGGCAGATCCCCTACAATGTGACTGAAAACAAGTTACTCATATACTATAACTGCTTCTGAAAAAAATAAGATGGTTGACAGCACAGAGAAGAAAATTACAATTTATTTCACACAATTTCTGCTGGCCTGTTGAATTTGTCTCCGTGGGTCTAATACATAAAAATATGTAAAAAATGCTACGTTTTCTAATGGCAGTTCTACAATCTCAATACAAGCCCTGGACAATGGTGTCCTGCTGGTCTATTAATAGTTATTACCCATGATCTATAGATAGTACATAAGTCATTACAAGGGACCCTGCACCCCGCAGAGCTTACAATCTAGTTTAGTAGCACATAGAATGTAACATCAATCTAGATAACGTCCGTCTGCAATGTCCCCAAATTGGGGAGAGGGTGGTCTGAGATCAAATGTGTAATCTCAGACCACCCTTGATTTTAATGTGTCGATAGAAATCTCATTATCTTAAAGGGGTATTTCCACGAAGACAAGTTTCTTGTATATGCTCAGGATAACAAAACAACACGTTCTCTAATTCACTGTTATTAACAATAATACAACATTTCACAGATATAAGTCCAACCTGTCTCTATCAGTCCTGCTGTACACAATTTCAGTTGCCCCTAGACACGAGCTTGTAAATTATGACTTAGGGTTGGGTGGCAGCCACCTTGGATCTTTGTGTGAGATTGTGCAGATGAGATTTCTGTGTCTTGTGCCTGTAGCCCCGCCCCCTGCATGAAGCTCAGAGACACAGACACTGATTCATTCCCTGGCAGGAGATCGTGAGCAGAGAGAGAGGCTGCAAACTACAAGCTACAAGGAGATAAGTGATACAGGGGAAGGGGGAGGCAGGCACATATCTGTGTGAACACAGATGTAGCAGTGCTGTGTGTGTAATCTAATGGATCTCATGCATCTCTGATCTGTCTCATCTCTCTACGTGTCACTGTGTTAGTACAATGTCAGAAGCCAGATGAAAGTGTATATACACCTGTACCCTGATATTGTAACCACATTGTTATCCCACAGAACTAGATGGATACTAATGTGTCTGCTTAGAGAGGCCCCGTCCACACCTTGGGATTTTGCACTGTGAGAGCAATAGGAGCTAAAACAGCAACAAAACAGAGTAAAATTGTAAAGGAAGGGGTTAAAATGATCTGATTATTGTGTTAACATCTCTAGGGGGTTGAAATGTGAGAATCTCCTTTTGTGGTGAAAACCCCTTTAAGAGGTTCCTGTTATTGGAAATCCAACACAAAAGACTAAGAAAATTGCCATTGATTTGAATTGATCTTTGCATAGAACATTGTATAAGATTTCCAATAACATTTCTTTCCACTGTTGGAACAGAATAGAAGAGCTCAGATCACATCACATCTACCCAGAGATAACTCCTATTCTTAGGTTCTATTCAGACTATTGTCATCAAAATATGGCAGATCCATTGATTGGGGTCATACACATGCTCGATTTTTCCCATGGATTTGATATATAGCATTTGTGTCAATAATACCATAATCCTACATGTAATTGTACCAACATTGTCATTGATTGAATAATGTTTTGTCTCAATTTCCTGTAACTTAAAACATGTGACTTGATTGTTCTATGAAGCCCTTTCTATGGTGGTTTAGTATAAAAGAACAATATAACCTATACAATCTCATGATTTATACTGTAGCCACATCCAGACATGGCTGCATCGCATGTAACTGCAGTGTTGCCCAACAAATGGGTGGGATCGGTTGTTATAAAAACTAGATACTGACTTGTTTCCCCATTTACTTTTTATTGTATCAGCATCCTCAGGATGCCAATACAGTTTAAAGCTCTGTATGAGCAGTGAGCAGGTAGATTTGATCATGTGAAGGGGTACAATATACCTGTGCCTGGGCCTTTTCAAATGTTGAAGAGGACCGAGAATTTTACCCCTTACATCGGTAATACCTACTGGTAAAGGGTTAAAAGTCCTCCCAATGTCAACTAAAATTATCTTTAACTACAGTTCTGATTTGCAAATGAGTAGAGAAGAGTCAACTTCTGAATAGAAGAGTCAAGGTTTCTCCCAAGATTTCCGTGAACCCCACCTCCTTACTTTGACTGACAGCTCAGTGTTCCTTCAGATCTCGGTCTGGGAAAACAGGAAGGTTTATTCTTGTTCTTGATGACAGGTTGCCTTTACATTTGTACCTTACTCTAAAACATTCTTGTCCTTGAAATTAAGGACTATTTTTAACCCCCATCCTTTGACGTCATTCTGTGAACCTGTCTTAGACCCCTGTGCACACCCTACTTTTTGTCACATAGTGGCTGAAGAGCTTATCATGGAGTCATTGCAGAAGAGTCTTTAATAATAATAATAATAATAATTTTTACTTATATAGCGCACACAGATTACGCAGCGCTGCACAGAGTTTGCCAAACCAGTCCCTGTTCCCAATGGGGCTCACAATCTAATCAACCTGCCAGTATGTTTTGGAGTGTGGGAGGAAACCGGAGGACCCAGAGGAAACCCCGCAAACACAGAGGGAACATACAAACTCTTTGCAGATGTTGACCTGGGTGGGATTCGAACCCAGGACCCCAGCGCTGCAAGGCAGAAGTGCTACCCACTCAGTCTTTGTTAATTAATCAGTAATGTCCATTGTTACTGCGACTGATCATATCACATTGTAAAGGATCTAGATATATGTAGCTTTCTTTGTATTATTGTTATTTCATCACTAACATATAATTGTTACTGCAATCCTTATCAAAATCAAAGTTTACAGTCCAATCTCCCTATTTTATTCACGCCTATGTCTATTAAAGAAAGCAAAGACTTGTTACTAGAAAGCTAAAGTCAGAAGGACGAGTGTAAGGTAACCCAGCAGTATCAGACTACACACCATTTGTCTGTAGTCTGTAGCCATGGAAACACATAAGTCTACACAGGCGTTTCAGAGCAAATTAGTAGAAGACTCAATCAATATCAATATATCAGCCCCACTTATCATCACACCTGCATTTATTAACCAGATTGAGAAGGTTAATGTCAATGGGGCTTATTTATTTACCCGGTCCTGTCGCGATCCCGCGGTGCGTTGTCCGAGGTGGTTTCGGGTTCAGCCGGGATTCACTAAGGTCGTGCGCCCGATATCCAACAGCTGTCTCTGCTGCGCTGAGGTCCGCCGGAGTTCACCTGCTTCTTCTCGGCGCATGTAAGTGCTTGATCTTGCGACACATTTCGTTTTTTAAATTTAGGGGTTTTTCAAAATCCATCGCGTTGTTCGAAGGCCACGTCCCCCGATTTCTGTCGCTTGAAAGCCGGCGCGATTGCACCAAAATCTGATCGCGTGCGGAATTCGGTGCAAAAAAAAAAAAAATCGGGAAACCCGACGAAAGTGCGGCTGCAGAGCCCTTAGTAAATGAGCCCCACTGTGTATACGATGAGGAAATGAGAATTTGTGTCCCATTGGAATCACAGACGGATGTCAGGTTCTGTGCAGCAGAATATGTAAATGATGAGATAATAATAAAATTCTTCAATTAAAACAATAGTATAAGATAAGAAGATAATATAGGTCACTGCTTGAAGGACAGGGACAGATGCTCTGGAAATGTCTCATTCAGCCTTGCTGCCATCTATGTGGACATCTGGCTCTTATAATTGTTAGCACCTTTGGGAATCTGTATTTTTGGGATCTGTGACATCAATGGCTCAATTCATTGCTACAGACCCAAAAATACTGGATACATGAAAGGATGAACCTGGATTTGGTGAATACCTGGTGACTGACTACATGGTCCCAAGTCTGGCGGAGGAGGGACAATGCTCTGGGGTTGATGTCCAGTGTTTGGCCAAGACCATCAAGTTCTGGTAAAGAGAAATCTTTATGTTCAGACATATTACAAGACACATCGGACAAGTTTATTCTTCCAGCCCTGTGGGAATATTTCCATCATCGCTCTCAGCATGGTGTTTAAAGAGTGTGGTCTGCAAGAACTTGACTGGTCACACAGTCCAGAGCTCCGAGCTCAACACCACCAAACACGTGGGATTAACTACAATGGAGATATGAACCAGACTAAGTAATCCAACATCAGTGTCTTACCTTAAAAATATTCACACTTCTCAGACGGATCTATCTATCTATCTATCTATCTATCTATCTATCTATCTATCTATCTATCTATCTATCTATCTATCTCATATCTATCTATCTATCTATCTATCTATCTATCTATCTATCTATATATCTTATATCTATCTATCTATCTATCTATCTATCTATCTATCTATCTATCTATTTTACAGTAAGAAAAGATCCGGGCAGCACTATCCAAACAGAAAATGGGTAAAGGCGCGGTGACTCAAAACCACTAAGTGCCGGACTTTGCCGTGCACCAAAAAACGGCGCAAAAATACGCCAAATTAAAGATACAATTTTTTGCTATGTAATAGTGTTCTGCATACTCTGGGCCACATTTATCACTTTTGTGCGCCTAAGTGTAGTAGTTGCGCCTAAATTCGGGCGCACTGTTTTGCCAGAATTATCACAAGCTTCAACCATCTGTGATAAGTATATTTTCTGCCTCTTATTAATCACTTTACTTTAACACAGTTTAGGCGCAGTTTAGGCGCAATGTTAGATTCGGGCACTTACATGTGATCCTGCTACAAGCTCCTCTCTGCTTCTCCCACAGCCCAGAATGAAGATAACACTCACAGCAGCACCCAGGTGTGTGACACCCAGCACCCAGTGACCTCCTCAGCAGTGGCTTCTCCTGGAGGGGATCCCCCAGTGCTGATCTCCTGCTGCACCCCTGTAATTCTGCACAGTATCCCCCTCAGACACTGTGCAGAATTACATGGGGGACACTTGTTTTTAGTATCTGCAAACTTCTGCAAGCTTCTGCAAACTTGTGCAAACTTCTCTTCTCTCTTGCTGTGAGCTCAGCGTTTTGCAGAATATTTTGTAAATAGAAGGTGATGAAGTGTAAATAGAGTTTGCAGCTCCTGTCTGTAATGTATCTAATTGTATCTATTATATGTTCTAGTGTCTGGCTGAGCTCTGCTGCTAGAAATGAGCTCTTCTGCAAAGGGGCTCAGTGCTTTCTTCTCAGATAACGCCACCTTCGGGCTGGAGTGTTTTTGCGCCCGTTTTTGCGCCTAAATGCAAAAGTCGCACGTGATGAATATCATTAGGCGCAGCAAAACATCTGGAATTGAATGATAGATGAGGGAAGGGTGGTTATTTTAGCTGCGCGGCTAATTTGACGTTTAATCGCAAAACGGGCGCAAAAACGGTGCGCCTAAATGAAAAGGCGCAAAAACAACAGAAAAAACAAGTGATAAATGTGGCCCAATCTGTTATATTTTCTGATTTAAAGGTGATTTGTAAATAATTCATTGCCTTAACCATCCTACTGGAATTTACTACACAGTGGAAATAAATGCCAAATAAATCTGACGACGGATGTGCAGTATTACTTGCTGCATAGCTGCAGTTCACCTTTAAGGATGAAAATCAAGCAGAGATAAACACTTACTCATAGATCCAGGCGCCGTGACTGTGGTAATCTTCTTATATTTGTTATATAGATGGTCTCCTTCCTTCTACAGTTTAAAATAATTTCAAAATTATGCTAATGAGCCATAAAGGCTCAGAGGGGTTGTTACCAGAGCGGCTCTTTGCTTCAGCTTCCCAGGTTGTTACAATGTCTCTCCCTCCCCCTCTGCTCCCCTTGATCTATGAGGAAGTGCCCCTGGTTTATTGTGCCTGATTTTGAGAATTCATCACATTCACCAATTTTGCATTCTGTAACCTAATAATCATGCAGTGTTGTACATTATGAATCTATGGGTTTAGAAGTCTATGCTGCTGTGGTTGATTTGCCGCACATAAGAAAGTATTGAAGGCTAAATACAGTACCCTAATATAGATGTCCATACTGTAGTTACTGGGGTAAACTTTACCATTCTGCCCTGAGGAGTCCTGGGTCATATAACGCGCCACCAGATTCTTTCTGGACTTCCTCTGAAGTTCCGTGTCATGTAGATAAGTCAGGGGTGTCATTGCTATATGTCCTTGTCATGTCCTCCAACTGGTGTCATAGGAATGGTGCTCAGTACTGGTGCCATGGCCCCTGGACCTGCTGGAAGTCCACGGGATGACACAGTGGGGGTCATTTACTAAGGGCCCGATTCGCGTTTTCCCTACGTGTTACCCGAATATTTCCGATTTGCGCCGATTGTACCTAAATTGCCCCGGGATTTTGGCGCACGCGATCGGATTTTGCCGCATTGGCGCTGGCATGCATGCGACGGAAATCGGTGGCGTGGCCGAACGAAAACCCGACGGATTTGGAAAAAACGCCGCATTTATAAAAGGAAATGGTGTCGCGGAGCTTGCACTCACCTTCATCCAGGATAGGATCGTGAACTTCAGTGCATTTCAGGGAACTTCAACGCAGCGCCACCTGGTGGACATCGGAGGAACTGCCTTCATGAATCCCGGCCGGACCCGAATCCTGTGCAGAGAACGCGCCGCTGGATCGCGAACGGAAATAGGCTGTCAGCTGGCCACATGACCCACAGCACTTTACAAGGTAAAGTTTACAAGGGTAAGTAGAATATGGGTGACCCTATTATAGTACTGAATATTACCCCTTTATTTGTCTTATATTGGACTTGGGAGCTTCTTGGGCTTTTGAGACTTATTAGACCACATCATACTCTTTACAGTGCAAATTTACATCATGAAAAAAGAATAGGTTTTCTTGCAAATAATATTTTTTTCCCAAAGCGAATGTGGAAGGTAGAAAATAAAAAAACAAAGTAAAACAATCAAATAAAAAACAATTAACTTGAAAGGGGAAATTGGAAAGATAAGACGGGTAAAAATTTAACCCCATCAGAACAGTCATAACTTTTAACTTCCTTGTTTTTCAGTTCTGAGACTGTTAATAAACTATTGTTTTACAACTGGGAGACCTTGCATAGACCTTTGTGTACACTTACTCTTCCTCTCGGTCTTTTATAGTCCGATTAGTTTTTCCTTACCCAATGCCAAATCCTTATGTAGTACAACCTGTTGTTTGGTGGCTACTAGATGTACGTGCTGTGGTTGAATCATAATACCTTCCGGTTTCTCATATGTTAAACTGATGTGGGCCCCAAATTGATCTTACTTGCCATATGGTCTTCTAGACATCGGATTAATGTGTACAGACATATTCTGTACCAGCCATTTATCCGTGAGATTAACAGAGTCCTGTAACACATATTACAATCTACAGATCCAATACCTCATTTGTTTTCCTTACATCATAGACAAATGTCGGATTATGGTCGTGTAGATGTCACTAAGGCTGCATTCACACTAACGTATGGAGGACATATATACGGCCGATATACAGTACATCCTCCATAGACGGCAATGGGTGCACGTGCGACACTGTACCGCTCCGTACCCGGGAAAAAGATAGGACCTGTGTGCCATTACTTCCTATGGAGAGGGGCGGGGGTGAGCTGCGCTCACCTCCTTCTCCTCTCCCCGTACACTGCCGTTGCCCGCTACGGTATGGTACCGGAACCTTCGATGCTTCATGTTTCCAGGGCAACGACGGCGCCAAGTATGCTCGTCACGTGATCGGTCATGTGATCAAGTCATATGATGGTAAATCCATCACGTCATTATAACTCGATGAGATGAACTCTGTCAAAGTCAGCTACAACAATAAATAGACTGCCGACTATGAAAAACTCTACATTATTAGGCAATCGCCACATGGTAAGTAAAAAACAAGGACAAATATTGTGGAAAAAAAAGAAAAAAAATTATTATTTTTTTATATATATATATAACGCGCTCCTGCGTTGCCGTGACAGTCCGGGAGCATCGTTGGAAAACATGCTGATTGTAATGATGCATGTCTAAAGAAAAGAAAAATAGACATGAATACGGTTAATTTACATGAAGATCAAATATTAAAAGATGTGAAAAATCAAAACATCAGATCATAATAAAAACAAACTGCGAACAGGGCGATTTAATCTACATTCTTGTGAACGGCACTTTCCTGTTATTTGTAATAGGAATAGCATTAGAAAGTCAACAATCCACAGTCAAACAGCCGAGAAAATACATCCACATCCCATGCCGACCCTGGAAAAACACATGAATGTGAGAGAAAACAATCAAAAGGACAGAAAGAACCACAAACACCACGACACCCCGGGAATGGTAAGTATTCCACAGAATTAGCCATTCTAGGTTCTGAGTTCCAATAGTGGAGCGAGATGCGATGGCGCTTGACACGGAATGAACTCCCCGATACGGTCTTTAAAATTGCATAAGTTTATTGCTACGCGTTTCGGTCCGGTCCCCGGGTTGCATAAGTTTATTGCTACGCGTTTCGGTCCGGTACCCGGGTACCGGACCAAAACGCGTAGCAATAAACTTATGCAATTTTAAAGACCGTACCGGGGAGTTCATTCCGTGTCAAGTGCCACCGCATCTCGCTCCACTATTGGAACTCAGAACCTAGAATCTACAAATACCTATTGGTCTCCACCTGGGCAAATATAGGTAAAGAAGGTTGGCGCCGGGAACCTCCTTTTCTACTCTACATGCACATTTGGTTGTGCTTCAAGGTGAGCACCCATTCACTGTTTGTTTTAGACTTAAAAAGACTTCACTCTACTACACGAGGAGAGCGCTCTTGTCCCCTTTTGTTTCCCTCCCTCTCCCCTGAAACCTCTGAGTTAGAGCAATCCTTGCTCACTCAGCTCTAGTCTCTCCCTCAAGGTTTTCACTTCCACAGAATTAACCATGTAATTAGATGTATTACCATTAATTGTCAAATGCCTGTATCATAATGCACAAATTCCAATAATTCAATAATGATACTTGAATTCCTTTCTGAAAATCATACCCCTGGGGTAATGGGTGTCTAAAGTTAAAAAAACAATATGCCTATCGATTATTTCATTTTGCACTAATATTTCCTCCCCTAATGGGCCATAAAATGGCTGCTAATGGAGGGTCATGTGATCTCTGTAATTGTTCATGAAAAATCACCAATAAGAGATCACATGACCGTCCATCTGCAGCCATTTTATGGACAGGAATCTCTGGCTGATGAGGTAAAAGACAGAAGGCTTCACTTTACATATCAAGAAACTGGTACAGAACTATTACTAGATGTATTTTGGTAAATTATCTTATATACTGCCCCCCACACACTTACACACATATTACAAATAACATGAGGTAAAGTGGCCAACCCCTTAAAGATTTCACAAGATAAGTCACTGAAAGTTAGTTGTCAAACTAACTTATATTTTAAAAAAAGTACTTAATTTCTTATCCTAGAACCTAGGTAATCCTGACATTACGTCAGGCGTGGATAAGGGGTTTCACAGGCCCTGGATCGATATCTACTGTTTTATAACCAGGAGTTTCCAAAAGGGAACCACTGCCCCACTCCTCCTGCAGAGCTAAGTTCTACTTCTGAACCCCGTCCTCTAAGACCACTTCAAGCTTTACTACCGGGACACTACCTGACTTCATTAGGTCCTCCTTCCAACTTTAGGAGAACACGTACCTCTTTGTAGGAATGAGTTGTCACACTCTGACCTCTATCTAGACCTGGATGATCTGTCCACCTTCATACTTCTCAAATTGGGGAACCTGTCACCAGGTTTTACCAGACTAAACTACTAGCCCACTAAGGTAGGGTATGAAATGTGCTTTCTAGAATTCCCTCTTTTATGTGAAATTTTATCCATTTATTCATTTTCACAAGAGATGAGTCAAGTTTTAGTTATATTAAAGATAATGATCTTATCTTCCCAGATCACATCAGGCTTTGTGAGCTAAAGAACCAGAGATAAAACCAAAAAAAGACATACTTGGAATTTTTAACTCCCTGTATGTCCCATGGTGACAGGTTCCCTTTAAGCAAATCACTCATTGTCAACCAGAGGGCCGGAGAATATACACTTGCACGGAAGTGAAATCCTCCATTTCCTGATGGGCACAGGAGGCAAGATTAATAAACTTCTCACGCTGCTACAGGATGCCCTCCAAACTCCACACCATCTTTTCCTACTCCTCCTTTTTGTGCTGGCATTGGGACCTGGAAGAATGCATTATGCTACATGTGTTTTGGGATTGTAGTGTGCTGGATAACTTCTGGATGACTGACCATACCCGGGCATACCTGGGCAAGTGCCTGCAAATAGACTCATGCACACGGTGGAGGTTTCCATGTCCCATGTATTTCTATGGGCTCATGCACACGGTGGAGGTTTCCACGTCCCTAAGTATTTCTATGGGCTCATGCACACAGTGGAGGTTTCCATGTCCCATGTATGTCTATGGGCTCATGCACACAGTGGAGGTTTCCACGTCCATGTATTTCTATGGGCTCATGCACACGGTAAGAGGTTTCCATGTCCCATGTATTTCTATAGGCTCATGCCACAGTGGAGGTTTCCATGTCCCATGTATTTCTATGGGCTCATGCACACTGTGAGGGTTTCCACTCCCTAAGTATTTCTATGGGCTCATACACACGTGGAGGTTTCATGTCCCATGTATGTCTATAGGCTCATGCACACGTGGAGGTTTCCACGTCCCATGTATTTCTAGGGCTCATGCACACGGTGGAGGTTTCCATGTCCCATGTATTTCTATGGGCTTCATGCACACGGTGGAGGTTCCACTTCCCTAGATTTCTATGGGCTCATGGCACACTCGGTGAGTTTCCATGTCCCATGTATTTCTATGGGCTCATGCATACGGTGAGGTTTCCATGTCCCCATTTATTTCTATGGGCTCATCCACACGTGGAGGTTTCCTCCACGCCCTAGTATTTCTATGGGCCTCAGGCACACAGTGGAGGTTTCCATGTCCGCATTTTTATTTGGGCTCATGCATACGGTGGAGGTTTCCATGTCCTATGTATTTCTATGGGCTCATGCACACGGTGGAGGTTTCCACGTCCCTAAGTATTTCTATGGGCTCATGCACACAGTGGAGGTTTCCATGTCCCATGTATTTCTATGGGCTCATGCATACGGTGGAGGTTTCCATGTCCCATGTATTTCTATGGGCTCATGCACACGTGAGGTTCATGTCCCATTATGTCTATATAGCCTCATGCACACTGTGGAGGTTTCCACGTCCCTAGTATTTCTATGGGCTTCAAGCAGACGGTGGAGGTTTCCAGTCCCATGTATTTCTATGGGCTCATGCACAGTGGCATTTTTCCACGTCCCATGTATTTCTATGGGCTCATGCACACAGTGGAGTTCCCAGGCTAGTCTGAAGGTCCACTATTGGATTTTTCGTGCGTGAAAACTACAATGTTTAAATACCACTAACCAAAAGTCCCTGATTCTACTGCATACTCTATTGTAATGAATGGTTTTAAGAATAAAAAAAGCATTGAAACCTCAAGGCATGCATTTATGTGCGCCAAAGTATTCCATTCAGCTCAGAAAATCTATTCATAGGAACAACACGTTCTTCCACAATTTACAAAAAAAAGGTTGTTTTTCCCCATTAAAAATGTATTATAGATTTATTTTGGTAAGGAGCGCTGATACCTTGATCTCATACTCAAAATGTCAAACGCTTCACAAATAATAGAATTAAGGGTCCGATGACAAGTAGTATTATATGGTATGTGTGTATGTACATGTGCCTGTGAGGGATATATACATTGTAAACTCTTACTTAATGAAACTATTCCATGCAATCTCTGTGTCCGGTCACTGCCTCATATGATCGTGATGAAGTTTCCTGCATTTGTACATCAGTGGACCATCAATTGCACGGACATTAGAGTACATGATATGTTGGATGGGGTTCTAGTCGGTGGGCCGTGGCGTTCGAGAGGAGGAGCGAGGTGCTGCATGACAATATTGCCTACTGAAGTGTGTGGGAAGGTTTTATTGCCATCACACCTACCACTGCCCACAGGACCATTACACTTCTTCTAGATGTAGGCATACATCTGTGTATCTGCGCAGTCAGTACTACTCCTATCTCCTCCTGCTGTGGCCTAGTACTGAATGACCCATGGCCCGGCATATGGTCACTGCCCAGTGTCTAGGGACACTGTTCTATATAATGCATTGCACACATTGAATAATTAATGAATTTAGACATATGTCTAAATAGCAAATCTACAAACCTCTGTATTGAGCAAGGTATGATCAAGTGGCACCAGGTGCTCCATTAGTGTCATTGGGTAACAAAGTGGCCCTATGGTTGGCCAGCAGCCTTAGATAGTGGACGCTAAATGCACTGAGTGCGTATGTTCCCCTCCAAGTTCTAGGTTGTACTCCCAAATCCAGAAACTTTTGCTGATTTAGGATCAGTTCACACCTGTGTTGGTGGTTTTTGTAATGGTCTCCATTTAAGGAGAGTGTACCAAAACTAAGAATGGGACGTGAACGGAAATTCTCAACCTTCCAATTTCCATTGACTTACATGTATGGAGGGTTACGTTCCATAACCATTCGCTATAATAGGAAGGCTAATAATAGGCTTATATGGTGCTGGTTCCAATTGAAGAATAATTAAGTCTGGTGTTTTGAACACATTCTTAAATTCCTCCCGTTGGCACTCCGACACCCCAGTCGGAAACCTCTGCCAGTTTGGAGTTGTAGACCAGATGTTATCTGGTGGGCATCTTTGCTTTGTCTCTGCTGGTTTTTCCGGGTGTTTTGGGTGTTCCTTCCAGCCCGACTTTCAACACTGCACGATAATACAAAATATTTCTCATACAGTAAAGGTACAGTAGAATATTAGAAGTTTGCCGACCCCATTCCTGATTGTTCATGATGGAACCCTAAATACCACGATTGACAAATCGACTCAAAGTGAGACATACCACTACATAGGAGGGGGGGGGACAAGAAGGGAGGGTGAGGGCCACCATTACAATGTAGATATAAAGTGTTTAGCAGCTTTTGTTTTCAGTGTTTCAGGGAACACTAACAATCATTTTTACATCTCCAAAGGTCATCTCATGTTCCCTCTCTGCCAAAAATTGTCGGAGAATGCATTATGAACCTCCCCCACTGTGTCCAAGATTACATCATAAACCTCATTTGGGGCTGATTTAAATAGTGCTTTCTCTGGCAATCTTTATTTTTTGTCAGTATCTCACAAGAAGTTGTATAGTTGCTGGAGACCAACCTGTCTCGCATTATATGGACACTACACAAAAACGGTGTATACTTCATTCTGCCTCCGGGGTTGCTATAGCACCTTGAACTCTTTCTCCTGCATTCCTTTTGTAAATTTAATGATTGATGGGCGTCCCAGTAGTGTATCAGCAGCTATCCGGGACAGGGCTTCTTTTGTCTTATTCTGGATCGAACGTATGCATAGGATAAACTAATGGACCTGGATTTTTAACAACTATGTAGTATTAGTATTTTTAATATGCCCTGGAAAAAGTTTCATTTTAATTTTACCCTAATTAGATCAAAACAGGGTCTTTGCAGCTGCCCCTGACCAGCAAGCGCAATGGGATTTATGAAAACTCTGTTTCCCTAATTATGTGACATTAGATAATTTGTTATCATTCCACTGAATTTCTATAAATATATATATAGAAAAGCCTAAGCTAACATTCGGTCCGCTAATTTACTGTGTACATGACAAATGTTATAATGTGATAATTATGTACCTGCTGTAGGACAAAGGGCATCAATCTGCATAATGATATCATACATTGTAAATAATACAAAAAAAAACACTGTATTTTTTTACAAATTGGACAAAGTGTTCTTTAAAGTCATTTTGGGATGAAAAAGCAGCAAATCAAATTTTGATATAATTACAGCAAAAGCGTTTATCCTATCAATAATTCAATAAAGTAATTTCTTTATTTATATAGCGCACACAGATTACGCAGCGCTGCTCAGAGCTTGTAACATCAGTCCCTGTCCCCAATGGGGCTCATTATCTAATCAACCTAGCAGTATGTTTTGGAGTGTGGGAGGAAACTGGATAAAACCCACACAAACAAGGAGAGAACATACAAACTTTTTTGTGAACCCAGGACCCCATCTCTTCAAGGCTGTAATGCTAACCACTAAGCCACTTTACTTACCTGGTCCCAATTATTCCAGAGACCCATAAGATTCTCCATTTATCTGGAATCTCCATCCCATGACCCTATGTGTGAATGACCCTGTGTTTACACCAATATATAAAAATATATATAAAAATATATAAATACACAGTGCAATATAGTACTGTAGTAACAACTGGTCCATCTGAGTTACTATGTTGCATAACTCTGGGCAGGCGCAGCTCCTACACTAGACAGTGTAACTCCTGCGGTCTCGGTGTGAGAGCAGTTTAGTATCGTACCGGCGGTCCGTGGAAGAGCTCCAGATGGAAAATCTTATGATACGTATTTCACCCAACATCTAGTCTAGCTTGTTGCAACCTTCTTCTCCACAGCTCAACTCTCTAACTCCCAACCGCTAATAGTCATTTGCAAGCTCATCATTGACATCAACTGTAATCCACACAGCCCTGACTGACAGAGCATTTGATTGGTCCCTCTGAACCCGATTCACTCATAAATGACCATTTTACTTAGCTCTACATTGACTCAAGCCACATCTCCTAACCACCAGTCAACACCACTCCCTGGCAGCTGGTGTAATGGCCCCGGTCGGACCTTCGACCTTTGCACTTGATGGGACCTTAGCAACTAGTATGGCCAACTCTATTCCTATCTAGGTCATGTTAAGTGAGCATACTTCCTTCTTAGTTTTTACTGCCATCTACTGCATGTTCTGGTATTGCAGCTGTTATTACCATCTGTCTAAGGAAAGGGTTAATGTTTCCAATACTGATATATAATATATCTATAGTGTGTGTCCTTCTCTGCCTCAAGGTCAGCTATTGGTTAAGCCTGGATCGTGCAATTGGTGAACATCACTAGTCCTGCATAGACTAGCAGCCTGCGCTGCTGTCTCCCCTGAGAGGGCTTTCCCCTGTGAGTTTTATGTGCATATAATAGAGGGTGACGCTTGACCCATCCATTTGGGAAAGATGTTGTCTAGGGTTACAATTGCATCATGTTGTTGTTTTTCATGTGCTCATCACTTTTTAAGGGGTTTTATCTACTTTATGTTCCTGCTAGAACTATATGTATTAATAAAGATTGTATATATTTGCTCACTGTCACACCTTCTCTTCCTTATTTTTGTAGCATATCAGTATACAATTCCCCGCATCATAAAATTTATACTAGGAAGGTTTCTACAATTTAGATATTTCTTACCGCAAGAGCCATATCCATTCCTTCTGTCCCTCTTGTAGCTGTTCCTCATTTCAGGTGTTCAGGTCTCCAGGTCTAGACACCATTGAATTGTCCCCACTGCCTGCAGCACAGGAATTTATAGTTGGATAGGGGGCTGCATAATTTTGTTTCTTAATGGCCGTTGGAGGGGTGGGCTGTATAATCTTGTCCATGATTGGTCAGTTACAACTAACTAACTGCACAATATTGCTCATGATTGGTCGATCAGGTAGGCCAGTTATCCAGATGGGTAGAGTTGACGACCTAATTTTGATTGTTTGGGTAAGGTGAGCATTGTTACAACATCTTTCTTCTATAATGGTTTAGTACCTGAGGCAGACTATCAGGTTTCAATCAATTTTGGCTGATCGTCTACATCTGGTCTATTTTTCTTACATTATTAGGGGCTTTTTTGGTATATAAGACACAACCTCATGTTTCCAGTAATATGTGATTCTTCTGGTGTTAAATTTACGCAGGGACAGTCGCCGGATATTCGGAGTCCGGAGCTTCCTGATGTATCTGGCATGGCAAGGGGCGGGCTTACATCATACACGGCACACAATACATTGGTATATATCAGACTACTGAATCACTGTTCTATCCCTTGATCCTGCTTGGTCAATTACTGACCTCAGCTGATATTGCGGATGACTAATACACCCTGTCACCTCTATGTGCCACAAGACTCAAACAATGAAGGACCAACCCAAGGGTGCTTATATAGGCAGTACTTGAAAGCATACAGGTAATAATAATGACATACAGCATGGACATTTCACATTATATCCAACATATTCCACTAAGTCTACTACACTCAGGGATTAATTATTAAATCATAAAAAACATGGGCAACTTATGCAAAATAGTGGCCACCCTTTTAAATATAGTTCCTGTTCTTATAAGTAAGTTGTTTCCCGTGGCAGTTGATGGAGGTCTCATTCTTCATAATCATCTTTCTTTCTGGTGGTACTTCAGGGCAACAGTGAAGAGGAGAAGATGACAAATCTCGGCAAGCCGTCTGCCATCTCATTCGCGCTACACGATGTCATGAGTGAATTGTACTTGCCGATGCTGCTCAGGCCTTACAATAATGCATAAAAATAGCAGAGATAGTTTAACTTCTTACATACAGTTCAAAGTTTGGACACATCATTACATTTTTTGGTTTTCATAGTTTTATTTTTTCTACCGTGTGTGTTACATAAACCGTATATATATTAACTCGAGTAAAGATGAGTTTTTCAGCACAAAAATGCGTTGAAGAATGTGCTCACAACCCGGCTCATCTCGAGTCAGAATTTTTTTTTTAAAATACTTACCTTCCAATGCCCCATGGCAGGTCCTCTTCTATCCATTGCAGCTCCGGCATTGGCTCCGTGTCCCGGTCCGTCACAGCACCAGGACGTCAGCCCTCGCTGACATCATAGTGTTGTGCTTGGCACACACATAGAATGTCAGGGGTGGGGGTGGCGTGGAAGGTGAGCACACTTTTTGTTTTTTTTCCTACTGGCCATTATAATTGAGGGCAGGGCTGGGGGCTATATAAACAGGGGCTGGGTGGCTAATATCAACAAGGCTAGCTGCTATTACAAAAGAGGCTGGCTGGCTATATCACTACAGGGGGGGGCTGGTGGCTATATACACCAGGGGGCTGGGCTTGTCATATACTATCCAGGGGCTGGCTGGCTATATACTACGGGGGGTGTGTCTATACCACAGGGGCTTGCTACAACACAGGGGGCTGCTGCTATATACTACAGGGGCTGCAGGCATACTACAGGGCTGGCAGGCTATGACTACAGGGGCTGCGGCTATATACTAAGGGAGCTGGTGGCTATATACTACAGGGCTGAAGCTTATCACCGGGGGGACTGCTATATAATGGGGGGTTGAAGGCTATATACTGGGAGGGTGGGCAGTTGGCTATACTAATGGGCGGGGGGCAGGGTATATACTACATGGGTAGCAGGCTATACTACAGGGTTGCAGGCTGTATACTACAGGGGGCTGGTAGGCGTATACTACACAGGGGCTGGCAGGCTGTATACTCCAAGGATATCATGCTAATACTACAGGTCTGGCAGGCTGTATACTACAGGGGATTGGTAGGCTATATACTACAGGGCGCTGGCAGCTGTATACTACAGGGGATTGGTAGGCTATATACTAGCAGGGGCAGGCAGGGGCTATACTTACATACGCAGTGTATGGGAGTTTACTGATCATTTAATACAACAAGCTTGTGGCTGTACATACGTTCCTCGTTGCCAGCTATGGTGTCCGGCGGCTCGTTCAGTGAGCACACAGTGTAGTCTCAGCTCTTGTCAAATACACAGAGGGTTTTTTCTGAGACTTTCTAAGTGCAAATCAATGTTAAATCAGGCGGGCAAACATCTGGAAGCAGGAGAAATGCAAAGCCAATCAAGGCGCAAACCAGAAACTGCTACATGGCAAACTCTCCGGTGCACGTGATAGGGCCTAACTTTTTTGTTCGTGGGGAAACCCCATTTACCTCCTTGCTCCACAATCTAAGGCTACATGCACACTGCGTGTGCCCGCCGCACGCCCCATCTCACCCCCGCCCCTCTCCATAGCGATATATGGCCGCGGCAGCCGTCAGAGCGTACACGGGAAAGATAGACAGTCCTACCTTTCCTCTAGCTACAGAGCGGTAACGGTGCCGCACGTGTGTGCAGTCACGTACCCAAATACGCTCCCGTAGGGCCAACAACGTGACCCATAGAAGTGTATGGGGGACGTTATATCGGGCCCATATGAATATCATAGTGAATATCTTGTAATACCATCACACCTCAGTAATATTATTAACAAGAAAGTCTCAGAGTTGATGAATGCTCCGGTGCTGAACGGGGGGGGGGGGGGGGGTCAATATTTTTCTATTATTACAACCCTTATTGTCGAAGAAAGACATGTTTAATGTGTTTTTGTACCCTAAAGGACAAGACAAATTCCCCTATGAAAATACGGGGATCAATTCTATGTCTAAAGGGGGGAAGTGCTGGACCCAAGATCTGAAGGCTGCAGGCGAGGCTCACAATACAATGGATTAACTTCTGAGGTCATAGCTGTACAATACATGTCTAATTCCAGGACATTTGTTTTGATTTGAGTATGACCTCAGCCGGCTGATTTTCTCAGAGCTCTTTTGTATTTTTCTCACAATATCTAATTGCTGGAACATTTGTTCCTGTATGTGTGAATAGAATGCAAAATATGAATTCAATTTATAAGGGTTTGGCATGTAATCTGAATAATCTATATAATCTACTCATTTGAAAATATGAAATTAGGAATCAAGGTTTTCAAACTGAGATGAATTATTGTTATACATATGTCTGTATACATATTTGTAGTCTCTGTCTATTAATTTGCGTCCTCTCTTTTGCTGGTGTGTGGAGACCTAACCTGCTGTGACTCACAGCTCCTCCCTCTTCTCTTCCTAACTCTTTATGCAGAAGCAAAGTAAAACACAGGAGGGAGTGTGATCTGAGCCAAAGTAACTTGAGTACGAAATACTTTACTCTGATCTGATATGTTACCAAAGTTTCCAGCTGATTTTTTTATGTTTCAAATAGGTTGACAAGTCACTTAACATTTTTACGTTGGTGGTGGGTGTGTAATAGAAATCGTCTCCTCTCTATCTAACTCCGGCCCCTCCCCCACAAAACGCAACACGGAACACGGGACCCACTGCTTCTGCGATAGAAAGATACAAACTTTAATCTAACTTTCTTTTTATTATAGGGAAAAATTTTATAGAAAAAACACCTTTGACAGTGCACTCTAATTTGTATTTCCTCTATTACAGTGATGGCGCAACACTTTTTGAGGCTTGGTGGTTCAAATTCACCAAAAAACGAGCAAAATAACACTCGGGTGGTGGTGCACCTTGCGAAAAAAAACCTATCTTGTGATATTATAGTTTAATAAATAACAAATACTTACTAGTTCTTTAACTTACCTCTTAGTGACTTTCTTTCTTGTTAATTGGTCGATTGGTTTCTTTTGTTGGTCTATATTAACTTGTTTGGGGGTGCCATGAACTAAGATAAGTGCAGGGAGGGGTGAGGGGTAGATTATTCCAGTGATGGCTGAACCTGGTGGCAGCTCCAGCAACAGCTAGTTTTTAAGAGTACTTTTTGACTGAGAATTGCCCCCACACAAGAGTGTACAATTATCACCAGCCACCCGCGTTCAAGCTCAACTCCAATAAATTAACTACCACCAACTGGCACAGTCCACCTTAACGAAACCACAAGCCTCCTTTACTCTCCTCTCTCGGCGGCGCTTCAGCTCCTGTGTAGATGTTCCCGCGCAGGCCAGCATAGTGTTGAGTCTTTGCGAGCGGGGGCTGCTCTGTTTTCCCAACAACCACGCTCCACTCTTGGCGTCATTGTGGGGCGGCCTCCTCCCCGCAGACAGGCAGGAGTCAGCAGCGTGATCCTCTGCCGAGATGCAGCCGCTCACTGCAGTACCACAAATCGCCAACCGACCCACCCGACCGCGACCCCGTCGGACTCCGTACCCAGACAACAACAACTGCCTAGAGCAATTTTTCTCACAGCACGTGTGTCACTGAAAATGGCTACGTGTGTCAAGTGCGGACAGCGTGTCATAGGTTGGCCATCATACGACTGCTCCTATGGGAATATGGGGGAGCCATAAAAGAGTATTCCTGATGACAGGTTTCCCTTTAAAATGGTGGATAGCTAATGTTGTCAATCATCCCCCGAGTTTTAGGCAGGGACAGGGTAAGGGAAAATGAAAAAAAAATATAATATAAAAAAAATAACTATAGAAAATGGGAGCTTAGAGAGGACCTGTCAGCTCAATAAAAAATTGTAGTTGAACGTACTAAAGTAAGCAGCTCCCTAGCCCTCCCCCAGTTATCGCACTGTTTAATCTCTAACTTTATCTAAACACACCAAAAAGCTATGAAACACAGCAGTGCGGGTGCTCTGAGGAAGCAGTGACTGCAGCATTTAGCCTGGCAGTCACTGCCGGCTTATGGTATGGGAGTGGGAGTGGGGCCCCTGGAGAGAATCTGAATAAACGGCACTGTCTTGGACCGCCCCCTCATGAATAAGCCAGACCAATGTAAGCTGCGTCCGTCAGTCAGACCACTATGTACTGCAGTTTTTCATAGCCTTTTCAGTATGTTCTGATAAAGCTAGAGATTTAACAGTGGAGGATGGGAAGGAGCTGCTTACTTTAGTATGGGCCACTTAAAGGGGGTTTACCATGTAAGAAAAATTTCAAATCTCAACCCCCTAGTGGTGTTTACACAATAAAGAAATTTTATTGCTGTCTTAGCTCCTATCACTCATGATGGTCAGTGTACATATCCAGTTGTTGGCGGGACCCTCTCTATGCAGACATCTCCATGATTCCTCTATTGTTTTGGTACAATGTGGGTTTAGAATTATCAGGGCACAAAGTTTATATAACCTTTACCTAATGAACGATTGCACTAGTATCTAGACCTACAATAGAAGAGAGATGAGACAGATTAGAGATGATTCCATGAAGTGCATATTAACTGTTACTATTGCTATGCCTGTGTCTCCCACCCCTGATAAATACTCACCTCCATAGCTTGTTATTTTCTACCATGCTGCTGGGCTGGCAGGAAGTCAGTGTATGTAGCATGTGAGCTACGTCCTGACTGCAGGGTGGAGTGAAAGGAGCCACGTCCGTGAAGCCTCCTATGCACGAGGGAGCTGACTAAAGTCAGCAGTGTACAGGGTTGTGTCTAGGGGCACCTTTACAATTGAGTACAACCAGGACTGATAGAGACAGGTTGCACTTATATCGGTGAAATGCTGCATTTTTGGTAATAACAGTGAATAGAGATGTGATATTTTGTTATCCTGAGTACATTTAAGAAACTTGTCTTTGTGGGAATACATCTTAAAGTGTTTTATTGACCTGACAGGTCCTCTTTAATATGAAAAATTCAGTTTGGGAGAACGTCAAAGCTTACAGTCTTGAGAGATGAGGGTGACACAAGAGCTTACCGTCTATTAGATGATAGGGGTGACAACAAGGCTTACAGTCTAATGAGGATAGGGGTACACAAGAGCTTCACAGTCTATGAGGATGAGGGGGTGTGACACCAAGACTTACAGTCTATAGGCTGAGGGTGTGACACAAGAGCTTACATCATGAGGATGAGGGGGTGACACAAGCTTACAGTCTATGAGGCGAGGGGTGACACAAACAGCTTAGTCTGAGGACTGATGGGGGTACACAGGGCTCAAGTCTATGAGATGAAGGGGGTGACACAAAGCTTACAGTCTATGAGGACAGGGGGGTGACACAAGAGCTTTACATCTATGAGATGAGGGGTGTGCCAAGAAGCTTACATTCTATTAGGATGAGGGGGTGGTCACCAGAGCTTACAGTCGATGAGGAGGAGGGGGTGACACAGAGCTACAGTCTATGAGGAATGAGGGGGTGGACCCAAGCTTCAGTCTATTGAGGATGAGGGTGACCCAGATCTTCACTTTTAGGCTATGAGGACGGGTGACACAAAGCTTACACGTCTATGAGATGAGGGGGACACAAGAGCTTACAGTCTATGAGGATGAGGGGGTGACACAAGAGCTACAGTCCCTATGAGATGAGGGGGTGACCACAAGTTCTTATAGTCTATGAGGATGAGGGGTAACACAAGAGCTTACAGTCTATGAATGAGGGGAATGAGTATGGTGTGAGGGGCCACAATGAGCTTACAGTCTATGTGAGATTTGAAAGAGTAAGTCAGGTGAGGGACACAGAGCTTACAGTCTATGAGTAGAGGGTCGACACAAGCACGCTACAGTCTATTAGGAGAGGGGGTTGACCACAAGAGCTTACATCTATGAGGATAAAGGGGGTGACCAAAGAAGCTATATCTATGAGGATAGGGGGTAACACAAGTAGCTACGTCCTATGAGATGTGACCAATCTTAGCCTATGGGGGTGACACATGAGCTTACAGTCTCATGAGGGAACAGTTCTCTGGAGGTGGGTGACACAGAGCTTACAGTCTATGATGATGGGGGGTGACACAAGAGCGTACATCCTATGAGGATGGGGGGTACAGACACGTCTAGGAGCGGAACAGATTCAGTTCTGAGGAGTAGAGGGTGAACACAAGAGCTTACAGTCTATGGAGAGAGGGGTGACACAAGGCTTACGTCTATGAGGATTAGGGGGTGACACAAGACTTATCATTATGAGGGACAGATTTAATAGGAGATGAGGGGGTGCCACAAGAGCTTACAGTCTATGAGCTGAGGACTCTTCTGCAAGTCTCAGCTAAAACCAATTTTTTTCTGAAGCACACTGCATTTATCCATAAGATATTACAAAGCTTCTGCATCATACACACTTTCTTCATATTAGTGGTGGGTGGTAACCTATCTTGTCATATACCAAGTGTCTGAGCTGAAGCAAACTTCTTTCATTATTTTTCAGCTCACTATCACAAATGTTTTGCTGTATTTCAATTACATTTAGATTTTTGTTGCTGAATCCTGTTTCTCAAGAACTGAACTCTGTGACCTTGCTCTCCATTGACCCCATGTGATTTCATCTCTGAACTCCATCCAACATCCTATAAATTGTGCTCTACATAAAAAGGAACTTAAAAACCAAAGAGTTTATGTCCTATCACATGTAAATCCACTCATAGATAAATGTAGAATATCGTCCTGTACTAGAAGAAGATGGAACACCTGACTGTCTATCTTAAAGGGTATCTGCCACCGAGGACTAAAGGATAGTAAAACCACACACACTGACATACTGGTGTGCGCCCCCCCGGCAGATCTGCTGTTCTTTTTAAGCTTCTTCTATGCCCCTACGTTTAAATTATGTAAAATGAACCTGCAGGGCTCTGGGGTTCCATAGTTTTTTGATAGAGCCTAGAGCCACTGAGGCTAATTTGAATACTTTGCATACTTTTGGCCATACTTTGCATTTTTTGCATAGAAAGCTTAAAGAAAGTCATCCTTCAGTTGGGGCACACACCAGATGTAAGTGTGTTTTGGCTTACAATCCTCATCCTGGCGGTTAGATGTTCTTACATGGTCCTAACTTTTCAACTTTGGCATAAATGAAAAGATGATAGAAGCACTGAGTTATACTAATATACAGCACACAGGAGAAAGCTACCAGAAAATGACAATTTCAAGTCAAAAATTTCAAAACTGATCACTCACTTATGTACCCCCTTCCTGCGGAGTTCACCAAAAGTGCATTATCCGACGAAAAACCACTGTGCCGCGATCCTAAGACGTGCTCCCCGCCCAATTCCTGGCATGTGTCGCTTCCCCGCTCAGGTCCTGCTGGAGTTCACCTTTCTTCCTGGTGCTGTAAGGGCATTGTCTTGTGACACCATTTGAAGTTAAATCCGCGCACTACAAGTCCGAATCAGTCCGGGTCGTCGACGGCCCTAAACCCCCTATTGTGGTTGCATGGAAGCCAGCACAGCCTTAACGAAACCGTAGTGCTTGCGCCCACTGCACTGTGTACCATAATAGTCACTATGTTTTAGTCTTGCTTACTCTTCCTCTTTCTTTATACCCACAAAACCTTTAGGCATTAATCGGCAATACACTAATAATATAATAATCTTAATTTTTATAGCGCCACAAATTTCCGTAGGGTCTTACTGATTCTGGGGAACATATACAAGTAAATATATACTTTACAGACTAATAACAGCCATATTGAACAATAGGAAGTGAGGGCCCGATCACAAGAGCTTACACTATGATGATGAGGGGGGGGTGACACAAGAGCTCACCAGTCTATGAGAAGGGGGGGAACACAATAGGCTACAGTCTATGAGGATGAGGGGGTGACACAAGATCTTACAGTGTATGAGGATAGGGGGTGACACAGAGATTACTCTCTGGAGGATGAGGGGAACCCAGAGCTTTAGTCTATGAGGATGAGTGGGGACACAAGGTCTTTACAGTCTATGATGATGAGGGGTGACACATAAGCTTACAGTCTAGAGGATGAAAGGGGTGACCAAGAGCTTACAGTCTTAAGGATGAGGGGGACACAAGAGCTACAGTCTATGAGGCTTAGTGAGTCTGACACAAGAGCTTAAAGTCTATGAGATAGGTGGTACACAGAGCTTACACTCTCGAGGATGGGCGGTGACACAAGACTCACAGTCTAGAGGATGAGGGGGTGTCACAAGATAGCTTACATTCTATAGGATGAGGGTACACAAGAGCTTACGTCTATGAGGATGAGGGGGGGCACAAGAGCTACAGTCTATGAGGATGAGGGGGCTCACCAGAGCTTACAGTCCGATGAGGATGAGGGGGTGACCAATAAGCTTACAGTCTATGAGGCGATGGGGGCACAAAGACTTACATTCTATAGGTAGGGGGTGACACAAGAGCGACAGTCTATGAGATGAGGGTCGACACCAGAGCCTTACAGTCTATGAGATGAGGGGTGACATCAATAGCTGTACAGTCATGAAGGATAGGAGGTTACACGAGAGCTCACGTCTATTGACGGATGAGGGGTGTCCAAGAGCTTATCAGTCTATGATGATTAGGGGTGTGCTCACCAGAGCTTTACATTCTATTAGATAGGGGTGACACAAGGCTACAGTCCCTATGAGGAGAGGGGGGCCAAGAGCTTACCAGCTATGAGGATTAGGGGGTGACCAAGAGTCTTACAGTCTATGAGGATGAGGGGTGACACAAAGCTTACAGATCTATGAGATGAGGGGGGGGCCAAGACTTACGTCCATGAGGATGGGGGGTGACACAAGTAGCGTACAGTCTATGAGGATGAGGGTCGACAAGAGCCACGAGCTTACATTCTGAATGAGGGGTGACACAAGCTTACGGTCTATGAGGATGAGGGGGTGACACAAGAGCTTACAGTCTAGAGGATGAGTGGGTGACACAAGAGCCGACATCTATAGATGAGGGTCGACCCAGAGCTTACATCTATGAGGATGAGGGGTGACACAAGCGCTATCGTCCTATGAGGATGAGGGGGTGACCCCCACAAAGGAGCTTACGTCTATGAGGATGAGGGGTGTGACACAGAGCGTGACAGTCTAGAGGATGAGGGGTCGCACCCAGAGCTTACAGTCTATAGGATGGGGTGACACAAGAGCTACAGTCTATGAGGCATGGGGGGTGACACAAAGCTTACAGTCTATGAGGATGAGGGGGGGCACACAGACTTACAGTCTAGTAGATGAGGGGTGACACAAGAGCTTACATCCTAATGAGGATGAGGGGGGACCCAGAGCTTACAGTCCTATGAGAATGTAGGGGTGACCAAATGCTACAGTCATGAGGAGAGGGGTGACACAAGAGTCTTAACAGTCTATGAGGATGAGGTGTGACACAGAGCTTACAGTCCTATGAGGTATGAGGAGCTGACATAACAAGAAGCTTAAGTCCTAGGAGGATAGGGGGTGACACAAGAGCTTACAGTCTATCGATGAGGAGGTTGACACAAGACGCTCACAGTCTATGAGGGATGGGGGGTGCTCACCAGACGCCTTACACGCTTGATGGATGAGGGGGGTACACAAAGCTTACAGTCTATGAGGATGAGGGGTGAACCAAGACGTAACAGTCCTATTGAGATGAGGGGTCGACCAATACTTACAGTCCTATGATGATGAGGGGTGACACAAAGTAGCTTACAGTCTTGAGGATGAGGTGGGGCACAAGATGCTTACTAGTCATGAGGATAAGGGGGTGACACAAGAGCTTACCAGTCCTATAGATTAGGGGTTGACACAGAGCTTACATTCTATGAGGAGTAGGGGGTGACACAAGATCTATACAGTCCTATGAGGGGATGAGGGGGTTCCTCACCAGAGCTTAACAGTCTAATGAGGATGAGGGGGTGAAACCAAGAGCTTACAGTCTATGAGATGAGGGTGTGACACAAGAGCGTACAGTCGTATGATGATGAGGGTGAACCAGATGCTTACAGTTATAGCATGAGGGGTGACACAGAGCTTAGTCTAATCTCATGAGATAGGGGGCTCACAGAGTACAGTCTATGAGGATGAGGGGTGACACAAGAGCTTACAGTCATGAGGAGAGGGGGTGACACAAGCGCTACGTCTATTAGGATGAGGGGTGACACAATAGACTTACAGTCTATGAGGATGAACGGGGGCACAAGAGCTTACAGTCTATATGTGAGGGGGGCAAGGGAACAAAGAGCTTGTTATCTGCATCCAGAATTTCTTCATAAGGAGTGGAATACATCATTTAATAAAAAAATCTGCTGTCATGAACAGTGTTACGTACCCTTTATATCAGAGTCCATAGTCATGGTACTGCTAAAACAATCTGGATCTGGTACCCTGGCATTTTGCACATAACATACAGGGGAATACCAGAATTGGTTAATAAAAGAGAGTAAGTATTGTGCAGTGTGATAGGCCTGCCCTAAATAAAAGATTAATAAAGCATGTTGATGCTTTGGGTTTTGGTATTAGACGTATATGGGGGCAGGTTGATTCAGTGATGGTGCAGCTCGGGAGAAGTCCTGGAAACATGAGTGGGATGTTGATTAAGGAAGAGATGATAATCGATCATGTATGGATCCAAGCGCCGTGTTGGGTGAATAGAGTGAGATGAGAGAGAAAGAGGTAGGGAGTGCAGCACATGCGTGCGTTGTTGAATGATAGTGTTAATTTAAACTGTATTCTGAAAGAGTTGATACAATTTTAAATTACCCTCATCCACTTTAATTTCCCATTACACCATGTATTGAGGGATGAATATTCAACATATCGTTAAACATTTCCTTGCTCTCTTTTAACTTATGTATGCCTCGCCCAATGGTAAGTATCATTTGTTGCATATCCTTCCAAACCTTCTCACAATAGCCATATAAACCAAACAGATATCTTTTTAATAAGCAGTACATGTCTCCCATCCACCCCCTTATATGACCACTATACATCAGCCTATCATTCACTTACACAATT
The DNA here is from genome assembly GCA_019512145.1 of Engystomops pustulosus. NCBI lineage: Eukaryota > Metazoa > Chordata > Amphibia > Anura > Leptodactylidae > Engystomops > Engystomops pustulosus. The sequence goes on from CM033641.1 coordinate 24,839,576, forward strand.
ACTTTGCTCTCTATGTCAACTTTTCTTTGAAATTGTTTCAAAACTTATTGAGGGAACCAGTTGCAATCAACAGATTGTGGATTGTCACTGTCATTCACCCCTGACCTGAGCGAACATAAACATAACTGTCCAGCTTGATGCTCGTTCCGAGCATTAGCGTACTCGAAACGCTCGTTGCTCGGACGAATACTTCGCCCTCGATAAATGGCATCTCCCGCCGTTTTTCTTTTGCTGCCAGAAACATAGGCCAATCCAAGCCAGAACTCCTGCACTCCACCCAGCATGACGTGGTACCCTTACACGTCGATAGCAGTGTTGGCTTGCCAGTCAGGTGACCCTGGGATAGACTAGCCTCTGCCCACGCGCTGCTCGGATCATTCCTGTGTCTGGATTCCGCTAGTGAGAGAGCTTCTGCTGTTCAGGAGCGTTAGGGTGTTCTATTCAATGTGTTATGGCCATAGTGATTCTACAACGAAACCCAACACCCTTCTTAGGTCTACAATCACGTTTATACTTTTTTTTTTTATTTGCAGCTTACTACCCTATTGGGAGGAATTTAGCAGGTGGACTTGCTACAGTTGTGTTAGCTCTGTGGGGACACACATATCCACCACCATCAAACAAAACACCAAGTGGGGAAAATTTTTAGGGGTTATTTCAATTGCAACAGTCGCCATTTACTTTTATTTTACGATTATTTTTTCATAACTCCATCGTCATATCTCAATCTGGCATAGCATGTGCTTCATAGTTGCTAGAAAAACCATAGCAATAGGAATAGCATCGTTTGTTTTAAAACTAAAAAACACAACAAAAAAGTAAAAAAAATTAAAGTTAAACTTCATTTCACAAAAATGTTTACGACAAGCACCGGGCTATGGGTAGAAGGCTAGGCGGGGGGACTGGGCGTCCAACTACTCTACTGCAGGGTCAGAGGCCGTGGTCCTGGGCGGGGTGAGACACGAAATTCAGCAGGGAACGCCGCAGAGCTACACTCCCTAGTTCATGGCTGAGTTACTGGGACCCGTGGTAGAGACTGTTGAGGCCATACCCAGTGCGAAACACAGGTGATGTCGTGGATTGCCGACAATCTGCGAGTCAATTTTGTCCACCAGTCAGTCTTCCACGCAGTCCACCCATTCACCGAAATCGGCACTGCCTGCCTCCAGGCCCTGCCCTCGCCTCCTCCCCCCCATCTGGGGCCCCTCCCATGAAAATGGGCATTTGCAGAACTCGGCATCTCTGAGAATCTGTATGGGCCAAGCTGGTGCCATGTCCCATGTATTTCTATGGGCTCATGCACACGGTGGAGGTTTCCACGTCCCTAAGTATTTCTATGGGCTCATGCACACAGTGGAGGTTTCCATGTCCCATGTATGTCTATGGGCTCATGCACACAGTGGAGGTTTCCACGTCCCATGTATTTCTATGGGCTCATGCACACGGTAGAGGTTTCCATGTCCCATGTATTTCTATAGGCTCATGCACACAGTGGAGGTTTCCATGTCCCATGTATTTCTATAGGCTCATGCACACTGTGGAGGTTTCCACGTCCCTAAGTATTTCTATGGGCTCATACACACGGTGGAGGTTTCCATGTCCCATGTATGTCTATAGGCTCATGCACACAGTGGAGGTTTCCATGTCCCATGTATGTCTATAGGCTCATGCACACAGTGGAGGTTTCCACGTCCCATGTATTTCTATGGGCTCATGCACACGGTGGAGGTTTCCATGTATTTCTATGGGCTCATCACACGTGGAGGTTTCTCCACGTCCCAACGTATTCTATGGGCCGGAGGTTTCCATGTCCCATGTATTTCTATGGGCTCATGCATACGGTGGAGGTTTCCATGTCCTATGTATTTCTATGGGCTCATGCACATGGTGGAGGTTTCCACGTCCCTAAGTATTTCTATGGGCTCATGCATACGGTGGAGGTTTCCATGTCCCATGTATGTCTATAGGCTCATGCACACTGTGGAGGTTTCCACGTCCCTAAGTATTTCTATGGGCTCATGCAGACGGTGGAGGTTTCCATGTCCCATGTATTTCTATGGGCTCATGCACAGTGGAGTTTTCCACGTCCCATGTATTTCTATGGGCTCATGCACACAGTGGAGGTTCCCAGGCTAGTCTGAAGGATCCCTTATTGGATTTTTCGCAGTGAAAACTTACAATGTTAAAATAACCAATAACCAAAAGTCCCTGATTCTACTGCAATACTCTATTGTAATGGAAATGTTTTAAGAATAAAAAAAAGCATTGAAAGCCTCAAGGCAATGCATTTATTGTGCAGCCAAAGTATGTCCATTCAGCTCAGAAAATCTATTCATAGGAGACAACACGTTCTTCCACAATTTTACAAAAAAAAGGTTGTTTTCCACCATTAAAAATGTATAATGGATGTTATTGCATTGTAAGGAGCGCTGATACCTTGATCTCATACTCAAAATGTCAAACTGCTTCACAAATAATAAAGAAGTGAGGGTCACGATGACAAGTGGTATATATGGTATCCGTGTATGTACATGTGCCTGTGAGGGATATATTACATTGTAAACTCTTACTTAATGAAACTATTCCATGCAATCTCTGTGCCGGTCACATGCCTCATATGATCGTGATGAAGTTTCCTGCAGTTTTGTACATCAGTGGACCATCAATTGCAAGGACCTGTAGAGTACATGATATGTTGGGATGGGAGTTCTAGTCGGTGGCCGGTGGGCGTTCGAGAGGAGGAGCTGAGGTGCTGCATGACAATATTGCCTACTGAAGGTGTGGTGAAGGTTTTATTGCCATCACACCTACCACTGCCCACAGGACCATTACAGCTTCTTCTAGATTGTAGGCAGACATCTGTGTATCTTCAGTCAGTACTACTCCTACCTCCTCCTCCTGTGGCCCAGTACTGAATGACCCATGGCCCGGCATATGGTCACGGCCCAGTGTCTAGGGAACACTGTTCTATATAATGCATTGCACACATTGGAATAAATTAATGAATTTAGACATATGTCATAAATAGCAAATCTAACAAACCTCTGTATTGAGCAAGGTATGATCAGAGTGGCACCAGTGGTCTCCATTAGTGTCATTGGGTAACAAAGTGGCCCTATGGTTGGCCAGCAGCCTTAGGATAGTGGACGCTAAATGCACTGAGTGCGTATGTTCCCCTCCAAGTTCTTAGGTGTACTCCCAAAATCCAGAAACTTATTGCTGAGTTAGGATCAGTTCACACCTGTGTTGGTGGTTTTGTAATGGTCTCCATTTAAGGAGAGTGTAACCAAAACTAAGAATGGGACGTGAACGGAAAGTCTCACCTTCCAATTTCCATTGACTTACATGTATGGGAGGTTACGTTCCATTACCATTCCGCTATAATAGGAAGGCTAATAATAGGCTATATATGGTGCTGGTTCCAATTGAAGGAATTAATTAAGTCTGGTGTTTTGAACACGATTCTTAAAATTCCTCCCGTTGGCACTCCGACACCCACGTCGGAAACTCTGCCAGTTTGGAGTTGTAGACCAGATGTTATCTGGTGGGCATCTTTGCTTTTGTCTCTGCTGGTTTTTCCGGGTGTTTTGGGTGTTCCTTCCAGCCCGAACTTTCAAACACTGCACAATAGCATGAAATATTTCTCATTCAGTAAAAGGTACAGTAGAATATTAGAAGTTTGCCGACCCCATTCCTGATTGTTCATGATGGAACCCTAAATACCACGATTGACAAATCGACTCAAAGTGAGACATACCCCATACATAAGGGGTGGAGGGGGGCAAAGAAGGGAGGGGTGAGGGGCACCATTACAAGTGTAGATATAAAGTGTTTAGCAGCTGTTTGGTTTTACAGTGTTTCAGGGAACACTAACAATCATTTTTACATCTCCAAAGGTCATCTCATGTTCCCTCTCTGCCAAAAAATTGTCGGAGAATGCATTATGAACCTCCCCCACTGTGTCCAAGATTACATCATAAACCTCATTTGGGGCTGATGTAAATAGTGCTTTCTCTGGGCAATCTTTATTTTTTTGTCAGTATCTACAAAGAAGTTGTATAGTTCTGGAGGACCCAACCTGTCTCGCATTATATGGACACTACAAAAACTGTGTAATACTTCATTCTGCCTCCGGGGTTGCTATAGGCACATTGAACTCTTTCTCCTGCATTTCCTTTTGTAAATTATAATGATTGATGGGCGTCCCAGTAGTGTATCAGCAGGCTATCCGGGACAGGGCTTCTTTTGTCTTATTCTGGATCGAACAGTATGCAATAGGATAAACTTAATGGACCTGGGATTTTTAACAACTATGTAAGTATTAGTATTTTAATTATAGCCCTGGAAAAAGAGTTTCATTTTAATTTTACCCTAATTAGATCAAATACAGGGTCTTTATGCAGCTGCCCCTGACCAAGCAAGCGCAATGTGGATTTATGAAAACATCTGTTTCCCTAATTATGTGACATTAGATAATTTGTTTCATTCCACTGAATTTCATATAAATATATATATAGAAAAGCCTAAGGCTAACATTCTGTCCGCTATAATTATCTGTGTACATGACAAATGTTATAATGTGATAATTATGTACCTGCTGTAAGGACCAAAGGGCATCAATCTGCATAATGATATCATACATTGTAAAATAATACAAAAAAACACTGTATTTTTTTACAAATTGGACAAAGTGTTCTTATTAAAGTCATTTTGGGATGAAAAAAGAAGCAAATCAAATTTTGATATAAATTACAGCAAAAGCGTTTATCCTATCAATAAATTTAAAAGTAATAATTCTTTATTTATATAGCACACACAGAATATGCAGCGCTGCACAGAGCTTGTCACATCAGTCCCTGTCCCCAGTGGGGCTCATTATCTAATCAACCTAGCAGTATGTTTTGGAGTGTGGAAGGAAACCGGAGAAAACCCACACAGACATGGAGAGAACCTTTTACAGATGTTGACCCTGGGACATGAACCCAGGACCCCATCTCTTCAAGGCTGTAATGCTAACCATTAAGCCATCGTGCTGCCCTTTTCTTACCTGGTCCCAATTATTCCAGAGACCCATAAGATTCTCCATTTATCTGGAATCTCCATCCCATGACCCTGTGTGTGAATGACCCTGTGTTTACACCAATATCTAAAAATATATATAAAAATATATATAAATACACAGTGCAATATTGTACTGTAGTAACAACTGAGTACATCTGAGTTACTATGTTGCATAACTCTGGGCAGGCTGCAGCTCCTACACTAGACAGTGTAACTCCTGCGGTGCTCGGTGTGGAGAGCAGTTTAGTATCGTACCGGCGGTCCGTGGAAGAGCTTTACAGATGGAAAATCTTATGATGTACGTATTTCAGCCAACATCTAGCTTGTTGCAACTCTTCTTCCACAGCTCAACTCTCTTAACTCCCAGACCGCTAATAGTCATTTGCAAGCTCATCATTGACATCAACTGTAATCCACACAGCCCTTGACTGACAGAGCATTTGGATTGGTCCCTCTGAGACCCGATTTCACTCAATAAATGACCATTTTACTTAGCTCTACATTGACTCAAGCCACATCTCCTAACCACCAGTCAACACCACTCCCTGGCAGCTGGTGTAATGGCCCGCTGGTCGGGACCTTACGAACATTTGCACTTGATGGGACCCTTAGCAACTTAGTATGGCCAACTCTATTATACCTATCTAGGTCATGTTAAGTGAGCATACTTACTTCTTAGTTTTTACTGCCATCTACTGCATGTTCTGGTATTGCAGCTGTTATTACCATCTGTCTGAAGGAAAGGGTTAATGTTTCCAATACTGATATTATAATATATCTTATGTGTGTGTCCTTCTCTGCCTCAAGGTCAGCTATTGGTTGGAAGCCTGGATCGTGCAATTGGTGAACATCACTAGTCCTGCATAGACTAGCAGCCTGCTGCTGCTGTCTCCCCTGAGAGGGCTTTCCCCCTGTGAGTTTTTATGTGCATAATAATAGAGGGTGACGCTTGACCCATCCATTTGGGGAAGCAGATGTTGTCTAGGGTTACAATTGCATCATGTGTGTGTTTTTCATGTGCTCATGCACTTTTTAAGTGGTTTTATCTACTTTATGTTCCTGCTAGAACTATATGTATTAATAAAGATTGTATATATTTGCTCACTGTCACACCTTCTCTTCCTTTATTTTTTGTAACATATCAGTATACAATTCCCCAGCATCATAAAATTTATACTAGGAATGTTTCTACAATTTAGATATTTCTTACCGACAAGAGCCATATCCATTCCTTCTGGCCCTCTTGTAGCTGTTCCTCATTTTCAAGGTGTTCAGGTCTCCAGGTCTAGACACCATTGAATTGTCCCCACTGCCTGCAGCACAGGAATTTATAGTTGGATAAGGGGGCTGCATAATTTTGTTTCTTAATGGGCAGTTGGGGAGGGGTGGGCTGTATAATCTTGTCCATGATTGGTCAGTTACACTAACATAACTGCACAATATTGCTCATGATTGGTCGGATCAGGTAGGCCAGGTTATTCAGATGGGTAGAGTTGACGACCTAATTTTGATTGTTTGGGTTAAGGTGAGCATTGTTACAACATCTTTCTTATAATGGTTTAGTACCTGACTGGCAGAGCTATCAGGTTTCAATCAATTTTGGCTGATCGTCTACATCTGGTCTATTGTTTCTTACATTTATTAGGGCTTTTTTGGTATATAAGACACAACCTTCATGTTTCCAGGTAATAATGTGATTCTGTCTGGTGTTAAATTGTACGCAGGGACAGTCTGCCGGATACTTCAGGAGTCCGGAGCTTCCTGATGTATCTGGCATGGCAGAGGGGCGGGGCTTACATCATACACCGGCACACAATACATTGGTATATATCAGACTACTGAATCACCTGTTCTATCCCTTGATCCTGCTTGGTCAATATTACTGACCTCAGCTGATATTGCGGATAGACTAATAAACCCTGTCACCTCTATAGGTGCCACAAGACTCAAACAATGAAGGACCAACGCCCAAGGGTGCTTATATAGGGCAGTATCTTGAAAGCATACAGGTAATAATAATGACATACAGCATGGACATTTCACATTATATCCAACATATTCCACTAAGTCTACACATCAGGGATTATTATTAAATCAGTAAAAGAACATGGGCAACTTATGCAAAATAGTGGCCAACCCCTTTAAATATAGTTCCTGTTGTTCATTATAAGTAAGTGTGTTCCCGTGGCAGTTGATGGAGGTCTCATTCTTCATAATTCATCTTTCTTTCTGGTGGTACTTCAGGGCACAGTGAAGAGGAGAAAGATGACAAATCCTCGGGCAAGCCGTCTGCCATCTCACTTCAGCTGCTACACGATGTGCATGAGTGAATTGTACTTGCCGATGCTGCTCAGCCGTACAATAAGATGCCATAAAAATAGCAGAGAATAGTTTAACTTCCTTACATACAGTCAAAAGTTTGGACACATCATTAAATTTTTTGGTTTTCATAGTTTTATTTTTCTCTACAGTGTGTGTTACATAAACCGTATATATAGACTCGAGTATAAGATGAGTTTTTCAGCACAAAAAATGCGTTGAAGAATGTGCTCAACAACCCCGGCTCATACTCGAGTCTAGAATTTTTTTTTTAAAAGTACTTACCTTCCAATGCCCCATGGCAGGTCCTCTTCTATCCATTGCAGCTCCGGCATTGGCTCCGTGTCCCGGTCCGTCACAGGCACCAGGACGTCAGGCGCTCGCTGACATCATAGTGTGTGCTGATGGCACACACATTAGAATGTCAGGGGTGGGGGTGGCGGTGGAAGGTGAGTACACTTTTTGTTTTTTTTCCTACTGGCATTATATTGAGGGCAGGGGCTGGGTGGCTATATAATACAGGGGGCTGGGTGGCTATATACCACAGAGGCTGGCTGGCTATATACTACAGGGGGCTGGGTGGCTATATACCACAGGGGGCTGGCTACATACCACAGGGGGCTGGCTGGCTATATACTACAGGGGCTGGCAGGCTATATACTACAGGGGCTGGCAGGCTATATACTACAGGGGGCTGGCTGGCTATATACTACAGGGAGCTGGTGGCTATATACTACAGGGGCTGGAAGGCTATATACCGGGGGGACTGCTATATAATGGGGGGTTAGAAGGCTATATACTGGGAGGGTGGGCAGGTTGGCTATATACTGGGGGGGCAGGGTATATACTACATGGGGATAGCAGGCTATATACTACAGGGGTTGGCAGGCTGTATACTACAGGGGGCTGGTAGGCTATATACTACAGGGGCTGGCAGGCTGTATACTACAGGGGGATAGCAGGCTATATACTACAGGGGCTGGCAGGCTGTATACTACAGGGGATTGGTAGGCTATATACTACAGGGGCTGGCAGGCTGTATACTACAGGGGATTGGTAGGCTATATACTACAGGGGCAGGCAGGGGCTATACTACAATACGGCAGTGTATGGGGATTTTACTGATCATTTAATACAAGCAAGCTTGTGGCTGTACATACGTCCTCTGTTGCCAGCTATGGTGTCCGGGCTCGTTACAGTGAGCACAACAAGTGTAGTCTCAGCTCTTTGTCAAATACAGGGTTTTTTCTGAGACTTTCTAAGTGCAAATCAATGTTAAATCAGGGGCAAACATCTGGAAGCAGGAGAAATGCAAAGCCAAATCAGGCGCAAACCAGGAAACTGCTACATGGCAAACTCCGGTGCACGTGGATAGGGCCTAACTTTTGTTCGTGGGAAAACCCCATTTAACTCCTTGCTCCACAATCTAAGGCTACATGCACACTGCCGTGTGCCCGCCGCACGCCCAGCTCACCCCCGCCCCTCTCCATAGCGATATATGGCCGCGGCACCGTAATACGGGAAAAGATAGGACATGTCCTATCCTTTCCCTAGCTACAGAGCGGTACGGTGCCGCACGTGTGCTGCACCGTACCGCTCCCGTAGGGCACCGTGAGCCCATAGAAGTGTATGGGGGACGTATATCGGCCGCATAGTGAATATCATAGTGAATATCATTGTAATACCATTCACACCTCAGTAATATTATTAACAAGAAAGTCTCAGAGTTGATGAATGCTCCGGTGCTGAACAAGGGGGGTCAATATTTTAATTTCTATTACAACCCTTATTTGTCTGAAGAAAGGACATGTTAATGTTTTTGTACCCTAAGAGGACAAGACAAATTCCCCTATGAAAATACGGGGATCAATTTCTATGTCTAAGGGGGGGAAGTGCTGGACCCCAGAGATCTGAAAGCTGCAGGCGAGGCTCACAATACAATGGATATAACTTCTGAGGTCATAGCTGTACATACATGTCTAATTCCAGGACATTTGTTGTTGATTTGAGGGATGACCTCAGGCTGATTTTCCTCAGGAGCTTCTGTTGTATTTTTCACAATATCTAATATGCTGGAAACATTGTTCCTGTATGTGTGAATGAATGCAAAATATGAATTCAATTTATAAGGGGTTGGGCATGTAATCTGAAATAATCTATAATAATCTATCATTTGAAATATAGAAATTAGGGAATCAAGGTTTTCAAACTGAGATGAATTAATTGTTATACATATGTCTGTATACATATTTGTAGTCTCTGTCTATTAATTTGCAGTCCTCTCTTTGCTGGTGTGTGGAGACCTAGCTGCTGTGACTCACAGCTCTTCCTCTTCTCTTCCTACTCTTATGCAGAAAGCAAAGTAAAGCAGGAGGAGGGAGGATGATAAGAGCCAAAGTAAATTGAGTAAGAAATACTTTACTCTGATCTGATATGTTACAAAGTTTCCAGTGATCAGTTTTTATGTATTCAAAGTAGGTTGAAAAGTCACTTAACATTTAGCGTGGGCGGTGGGTGTGGAAATCGCTTCCCACTGGCCCCTCCCACGGAACACGGAACACTGCTCTGCAGATAGAAAGATAAACTTTCATCTAACTTTTCTTTTTACGGGAAAAAAGACAGTTTTATTAGAAAAACACTTTGACAATGTGCACTCTATTCCCTATGGGAACATGGGGGAGCCATAAAAAGTATTCCTGATGACAGGTTCCCTTTAAAATGGTGGATAGCTAATGTTGTCAATCATCCCAAAGTTTAGGAGGGAAGGGTAAGGGAAAATATATGTAAAAAAATTAACTATAGAAATTGGGAGCTTAGAGAGGACCTGTCAGCTCAATAAAAAATTGTAGTTGAACACTAAACACTCCATGATTCCTCTATTGTGGTTTGGTGACAATGGGGGTCATTTACTAAGGGCCTGAATCGCGGGCGTGGCCGCACGAAAAAAACGCTGCATTTAAAAAAAAAAGTGTCGCTTGACACATGCTTACCTGCACCCACAATAGGACGGTGAACTTCAGTGCATTCCGATGAACTTCAGCACAGCAGCGACACCTGGTGGGTGTCGGAGGAACTACCTTAGTGAATCCCGGCAGAACCTGAATCCTCCACAGAGAACGTGCCGCTGGATCACGAATGGACCGGTTAAGTAAATCTGCCCTAATGTGGTTAGATTATCAGGGCACAAGGTTTATATACACTTTACCTTATGAACATTGTACTAGTATCTGACACATAGAAAGAGAGATGAGACAGATTAGAGATGATGAGTTCCATGAGAGGCATATTATACTGTTATATTCTGCTATTCCACAACACACTAGATCTCCTGTGTCTTCCACCCCTGATAAATAACTCACCTGCCAGTAGCTTGTAGTTCTACTCATGCTGCTGCTGGCAGGAAGTCAGTGTATGTAGCAGTGTGAGCTACGTCCTGGACTGCAGGGGGTGAGAGTGAAAGGAGCCAAGCTCCGTGAAGCCTCAGGCACGATGGGAGCTGACCCTAAAGTCAGAGGTTACAGGGTCGTGTCTAGGGGCAACAGAAATTGTGTACAGCAGGACTGATAGAGACAAGTTGGAATTATATCTGTGAAATGCTGTATTTTTGGTAATAACAGTGAATTAGAGAATGTGTTATTTTGTTATCCTCTATGAGGATGAGGGGGTGACACAAGAGCTTACAGTCTATGAGGATGAGGGGGTGACACAAGAGCTTACAGTCTATGAGGATGAGGGGGTGACACAAGAGCTTACAGTCTAGGAGGATGAGGGGGTGACACAAGAGCTTACAGTCTATGAGGATGAGGGGGTGACACAAGAGCTTACAGTCTATGAGGAGGACATTCTGCAAGTCTCAGCTAAAACCACCCACTTCCAATTTTTTTCTGAAGACAACTGCAGTTATCCATAAGATATTACAAAGCTTCTGCGCTTTCTTCATATTAGGGGTGGGGGGACCTATCTTGTCAATACCAAGTGATCTGAGCTGGAAAGCACAACTTCTTTCATTATATTTTCAGCTCACTAGTCACAAATGTTTTGTCTTGTTGATTTCAATTACATTTAGATTTTTGGTTGCTGATCCTGTTTAAGAACTGAACTCAGTGTACTTGCTCCAGTGACCCCGATGTGATTTATCTCTGAACTCCACAAATCCTATAAATTGTGCTCTATATAAAAACGAACTTAAAAACCAAAGAGTTTATTCCTTCACATCAAATCCACGCATAGATACATGTAGATATTCAGTCCTGTACTAGAGAAGAAGATGAAACCTGACTGTCTATCTTAAAGGGTATCTGCCACCAGGATAAAGGATTGTAAACCAAGCACACTGACATACTGGTGTGCGCCCCCTCTGGCAAGATCTGCTGTTCTTTTAGCTTCTTATGCCCTACTTTTAAAATTATGTAAATAAACCTGAGTGGCTCCGGGTTCCATAGTTGTTAATAGAGCCTAGAGCCACTTAGGCTAATTTGCGTACTTTGCATACTTTGCATACTTTGCATAATTTGCATAGAAAGCTTAAAGAAAAGTCGATCCTGCCAGTTGGGGCACACACCAGTATGAAAGTGTGTTTGGCTTACAATCCTTCATCCTGGCGGTAGATGTTCTTTAAATGGTCACTAACTTTTCAACATTTGCATAATTGAATAATGATAGAAAAGCACTGAGGTATTACATAATATACAGACAGCAGAGAGGAAAGCTACAAGAAAATGACTATTTCAAGTCAAAAAATTAGCAGAAACTGAGTCACTCCTTATGTACCCGTTCCCACGGAGTTCACCAAAAGTGCATTATCCGACGAAAATACACTGTGCCACGATTCACTAAGATCGTGCGCCCGATATCCTGCATGTGTCGCTTCCCCACTCAGGTCCGACAGAGTTCACATTCTTCTTCCTGGTGCATGTAAGTGCATTGTCTTGTGACACAATTTGAAAGTTAAATCCCGCGCTCAGTCCGAATCAGTCAGATCATCTAACGGCCCGAACCCCCGATTTGTGGTGCATGAAAGCCAGTGCAGCCGCACCAAAAACTAGCGCTTGCGCCACTGTCACTGTGTACCATAATAGTCACTAGTTTTAGTCCCGGCACCCCTGAGGATGCCAACAGCTTGGCGAAACATGTCGGGGGGGCTATTAGTAAATTTTTAGATAGCATTGACTTGGTGTATAGGGACTAGCCTCTATATCCAATAATTGTTAGAGAGTGAGGAACAATATTAATCATAGATAGGAAGAACTCCAGTGGTTCTATAGACCAGTGAATAGCTATTTGGAAGTCAGCCAATGGTAGCATATTGCCATATTATCGGATATTAATTATAGCAACTAAGTTGCAGAATTAACAAAAACATTACTGATTGAATACACAGACAGTACCTACTCACTGATGTCCCCTGGTGTTCTCTCTCCTGTAGTGAATTGATACAACAGAAAACTCCTCTCAATTGGGATTTGTACACACATAATAATATACTGCACACCATGGATTTGTAGAATTTTAATTTGTATGTCTTGAAATAGGTTCGAACAATCCAAATAAAACCTTTTAGAGCTTCAAATATATTAAAAGATAAGTTTTAGACCAATAGGTCTCAGTGAGGTCCCTAGGGACCTTTTTTTGTAAATAACCGAGCTAGTTTTAGTCTTGCTTCAGCTCCTCTCTTCTTTATACCGCAAAACTTGTAGGCATTAAATAGGCAACACTAATTATAATAATAATCTTAATTTTTATAGCGCCATCAAATTCCGTAGGGCTTTACTGATTCTGGGGAACATATACAAATAATATAATACATTACAGACTAATAACAGCCATATGGAACAATAGGAGTGAGGGGGTGACACAAGAGCTTACAGTCTATGAGGATGAGGGGGGTGACACAAGAGCTTACAGTCTATGAGGATGAGGGGGACAAGAGCTTACAGTCTATGAGGATGAGGGGGTGACACAAGAGCTTACAGTCTATGAGGATGAGGGGGTGACAAAGAGGAAAAAAGAGCTTGTATAATGCTCCAGCCATTCTTCATAAGGGAGTGGAATAAATCATTTAATAAATAAAAAATCTGCTGCTTGAACCAGTGATAAGCTGCCATCTTATATACAGAGTCCAAAGTCAATGGGACTGCTAAAAAATCTGGAGCTTGGTACCTGGCATTTTGCACATAAGGGGGAATACCCAGAATTGGTTAATAAAGAGAGTTGAAGTATTGTGTAGTGTGATAGGCCTGCATAAATAAATGGATTATAAGAGCATGTTTGATGCTTTGGGTTTTGGGTATTAGACTGTATATGGGGGCAGGTGATTCCAGTGAATTGGTGCAGCTCGGGAGAAGTCCTGGAAACGTGAGTGGGAGGTTTGAATTAAGGAAGAGAATGATATAAGATCAATGATGGATCCAAGAGCACGGGTTGGGTGATAGAGTGAGATGAGAGAGAATAGAGGTAGGGAGGTGCAGCACAGTGCAGAGCTTTGTGAATGAGAGTGATTAATTTAAACTGTGTTCTGAAAGAGTTGAATACAATTTAAATTACCCTCATCCACTTTATATTCCCCATTACACCATGTATTGAGGGATTGAATATTCAACATAGAGTACATTTCCTTGCTCTCTTTTACTTATGTATGCCTAGCCCAATGGTAATATATCATTTATTGCATATCCTTCCAAAACCTTCTCACAATAGCCATATAAAACAAGAACAGATATCTTTTTATACAGTACATGTCTTCCATCCACCACCTTATGACCACTATACATCAGCCTATACATTCACTTACATCAATACTTTGCTCGTCTAAATTGTCAACTTTTCTTGAAATTGTTCAAAAATTATTAAGGGACCAGTTGCCAATCAACAGATTGTGGATGGTCACTGTCATTCCACCCCTTACCATCCATTTTTACAAGGACCCCCTTCAAGAGTAATATGGACCTTGGTTTTCTTACCCCAAATAAGACTAAATATATACCTGTACCTATAAACCAGTTGGCCACCACTGCTGTCAGTACTCGTTGATGGCCACGTACCAGGTCAGCAGACATTTTATTGGACTTTACAAAACAAAAATCAATTGTTAGATGAGGCCTGACACTGAGTGACAAGATCAATGTTCATTATTTGTAAAAGGGAAATTACCCACTGGGACCAATATATCTTTACTGTACCATGGACAGGCTGTGGTGTAGACATGATGTAGATATTGTCATTAATATGAGTTATGTCTCCCTGGAGGACTTAAGAAGACCACATATTATATAGTAGACCATTCATTTAAATGACTGCCATGTAATACTTAAAGGGAGACTGTCATCAGGAAGCCCTTTTTCTGGCTCCCCCATGTCCCCATAGAGAATAGTGTACACAATGCCAAAGATGTTTTATAATAAAATTAAAAAAACTCCCATGTTCCCCATATCTCCCCCCTCCCTGCTGCTTCCTCCTCAGACATATTTGCCCCACCCCTTACTGGCCACTCCCATGGGATTAGGGACACAGCTTTGCATACAGAAAGGGAAACTTTCATCTAACTTATCTTTTTTTTGGAAAAAGTCAGTTTTACTATAAATACACTATGGTAATGTGTACACTATGCTCTATGGGGACACGGGGGAGCCAGAAAAAGGGCTCCTGATGACAGGTTCCCTTTAATGTTTCCTGTAGTGGCCGTCTGTATCTTTCCTGGTGATTACGGTCAATCTGCAATTACTTCTCTTTTTCTAGTTCAAAAAATTACTTTTCGCCCAGTTTCTGTAGCTAGACCCTGGCTGAGACGAGTCATTTAATGGCTGTTTGATCTCTTCTGTGTTCTCAACTCAACACCAATTTAAGCCAATTTGGAAAAAGGTAATATGTTAATTAAAAGCAAAGCATTAAAGATTACCTGATGGTAGATGACTATTACGTAGCTCCCTTGTCCCAAGCTTCATTTCTTATATGTTTGCATGGGCGCGCTTCTGTAAAAAATAAGTTTATAAGATATGCAAATTAGCCTTTACAGAAGCGCGGCCATGCAAACATATAAGAAATGAAGCTTGGGACATACCAAGACGGAACGGGGAGGTACGTAAAAATCATCTACCATCAGGTAATCTGACATCTGCTACATGTCGTTTAAAGACACTTATCCTTTACTCACAGGAACGGCACTTGCCCTTCCGATGTCCATAGGAAGTGACTGCCAGTGCCACCGGCAGCGTGCCCAATAGAAGCTAATGGGGCAGTGAGTCAGCCGCAGCTTGTGGAGCTACCTCATGGATAAAACCATGAGCATGAGGTTTTAGTATAAGAGGATGGGTGTCGAGAGGCCAAAATTAAAGAAGCATGTCCTAATGTCCTAGATAAAAAGCAAAGTTTTCAAATGGTCACCAAAGAATCAAAGGATCCTCCGATAATCCCAAGTTCCCATATGATAAAAGGTCCCAGAGCTCCAGGAGGAGATCACTCGGTTTGGAAGCTACAAAGTTCTGGGCACCCAGAGTGGATATTATTAGAGGACCCCGAAGGACCCTGAATCCAACCCTGGGCTATAATAAAGCAGTGGTGGCGAACCTATGGCACTGGTTCCAGATATGACACTCGGAGGCCTCTCTGTGACATGGCATCTTCCTGCAGTCTCAGGCAGTCCAAGTAGTGCCCTGCTATTTTAAAGTGACCCATCCTGTGCTGCTTGGTCCTGTCCGAAGAGTGAAAAGGTGTGGACAGGGTGGGATTGGAGCTCAAAGATTCTGGTAGCAATAAGTATGTTACTGCCTAAATTGCCTTGTTGGCACTTTGGGAAAAGCTAGTGTGTTTTGGGTCTCATTTTGGGCACGCGATCTCTAAAAGGTTCAGCATCACTGGTATAAAGCATTGTTATTCCCTATTGCATGTTAGCTGAGTGCCTTCCTCCTCTTCTTGTATCCTCCAGCTGTAAATAACATAAAAATGTGAGAAACTTGAGCTTGTTCAGGCATTTGTGTCACAATAGTTCCCTTAGTCATAGTATAACATTAGACACATCAGCTATATCCGAGAGATAAACCTTCCCACATGCAAAACACAGATGAGAAGGATTACAAACTAATTACCCCTTTGTGGACATGAGGGTAGTGTAGGGTTAATTACTATTTCTATGCATTTCCACCTGTTTTATGCCTAATATACGAGTGGGAAGGTTTATCTCTATTTTCAGTAGCTGATGTGTTTCTATACATTTTTAGTCTGTGACTATAGACTGTAAACTAAAATGAACAAAAAAATAAAGGATATTTAAAGGGGTTGCCCCAAGGTTAAAAAAGTGGCTTCTTTCTTCCAAAAAAGAGCGCCACACCTGACCATGGTTTGTGTTGGTATTGCAACTAACCTCCATTCATCTCTATACAGCTGAGCTGCAATACCGCGGCACACCATGGTCAAGTGTGGCGCTGTTTTTGGAATAAAGCATCCACATTTTTTTAAATTTCAGACAACTCCTTTAACCATGATGATGTCACATACCACCACACTGGATTTAATACTTATTAGGATTGGCAAAAGGATGCAGAGACATGGATCTGGAAGTAACATGGAACCATGTGATACACCAATGTCTTATAAAGGCTTCTCTGCCTAAAAGAAACCTATCACCACACCAAAACACTACAAACTCCTAGTATTAACATATTATACTCTTTTACTACATCCACTTCCTGATGTAATTTTCGGATGCCCCATTCTTCAAAAATGTAACTTTTAATCTCTCTCACCCATAGCAAATATATTGTGAAGGAGGCGTGAAGCTCAGCTATGTAGTCAGGCTCCACCCCCCTACACACAGCAGCATATGTCATCATTCTGAATCATTTCAGTAGTTTATATATGTTTAATTCACATGACCTGGCTCCCTGCCAGTGGTGTGTGGTAAGGCCCTGGGGAGGGGGCATCTGTAGCCTGTGTCTCTTCATGCATTCTACCTCTACACTACACCATCCCCTTCCCTCCCCTGCCTTCTCAATGCAGGAAGGGAGCTGCATGAGTGTGTAGGAGAGAAGACGTATACAAGCACACACAGGCTGCAGCGGCTCCTTCCCAGGGACTCACCACAACCTGCTGGCAGGGAGCCAGGTAATGTAAAATAAACTTATATAAACTACTGAAATAAATCAGAATACTGACAAAGACATTTTTAAAATCAGCATAGGAAAGACATAAAGGTGGAAATAATCACAATTGAAGAGGGTTCTCTAGCAATTGCGATTATTTCAGGTTTCGATTGTTTCCTGGCATAGACGCCTTTTTAAATCTCCCCCAGAGTCTGTTGAATCTCCAATGAAGTTGAATCTCTGCTGATGCTGCTGTGATCACAGGTATGTATTAGTAATTATATTAAAAATAAAGTTTTATTCATATAGCGCCATCATATTCTGCAGCGCTGTTCAGTCAGAAAATCCTCATTGCAGACATTTGCCCCAGATAACAATGAATGGAGTGTGCAGCTACAAGTGAAAAACCCCCGATACCAAACAACATCCGATACGTGAAGTTTGCAGTTTTGGAAGAGGACGGTGACCTCATGTATGGATCGGTGACCTCCTCCCAATTCCTCTTTTGTACTCTCCCTTTGTCTCGTCTAGTCTCCTACAGCTTCTTAGGGATTAGATGTTTTATAGATCCGGACATGAGAGACATAAAGACAATGGACGCTCTCTTCTCCTGGCAGAAATATACAATCACAGTTCTAATTATCATGATTCATTAAAGCAGCCATGGCTGAAGTACACAAACGCTACATAAATCGCAGGGCGACTCCGTATCAATGGGTCCGGCACTTGGCAGACCATATAAAACCCTTCCTAATTATCTCATCATTCCTCTGGGTCTTTACTGCTAGGTCGGTATCCTCAAGGTGACTGCTCATTATTGGAAAGTCATCCATCTTCATTTATATGTAATCCTTTCTTATCCCTCGAGCCCTTTTAGTTGCTGTTAATCTGGTAGATCTTTTATTTTTAACATTCGAGTAGTGAACAAAGTTATTAAAAAAAAAAATCCAATTATTATAGCGAAGACGTTACTGACGGACATAAGAATTCACCCAGAAAGGTCTGGTGTTATTTCAGCTCCTTCAGCATCCTCTTCATTATTATTGCTTAAAGGAGAAAACGAGCAATGGAGCAGAATGGGTTAAAAATAAAATAACCATCAAATACGAACCTTTCCAATCCCCCATTGTGGACCTCGTGAAGCTGACCATCAACACAATGGGGCTCATTTACTAAGGGTCCGAATGCCGCACTTTCATCGGGTTTCCCAAATATTTCCGTTTTGAGCCAAATTTTGGCACATGTGATCGGATTGTGGCGCATTGGCGCCGGCTTGCACGCGACACAAATTGGGGGGCATGGCTGTCGGACAACCCGACGGATTCGGACGAACCGCAGAATTTAAAAAAGGATTTGTGTCGCAAGAAACGCACTCACATGCACCGGTAAGAAGAAGGTGAACTCTGGCAGACCTCAGCGCAGCAGCGACACATGCAGAAACTCAGACGCACAATCTTAGTGAATCGCACCGGACCGGGTAAGTAAATCTGCCCCAATATTCAAAGCCACTTCTCGTGTAACATGGATATACTAAACGGCTGGTATAAATGAAGATCCTAACCAATCTTCTAACAACCTGCTCGGTGCTGGGAGCTCAGCGCTTGCGCAGTAGCTCCTATTCATCTGTCGACAATGCGGCAGCAGCAGGGAAGCTCTGCGCATGCGACTACTACTACAGACGTGCCATAGGACCTACTTGGCTACTTGGGGAGTGGAGTATGCCTTTGCCCCCAGAGCTGTCTGAGGCTACTACACGCTGCCATTAGCCTATGAAATTAATTTGCATATTTAAAGATTAAGCTGGGATGTAGCTGCTGCAGGGATGGGGAACCTACCACGGGGAATCTTTTCAAAAAGAAGATTCCCCTTGTAGATTTCCTTTTATTTTGAACTAACGTACCTTTTTTTGGGCTTTTATAAAAATGTACATTGTTCTGTATTAAGGTTGTTTATACTGTATATAGTAAAGACAATCTGTCGCCACAATTTACCTACCTAAACCTGTGCCCATGCATGTCACCAATAGCTTTGAACAGCAACCCCGCTGGCTGTGCAGTCAGTGCTCCGCACCTGGAGCTACTGCGCATACGCAGACGGCAGGCTTCACGGACGAGTGCGCGGAGCTCCTCATAGCTGTGTGCTGAAGATATCTGGTACGAGGATCAAAGAGGCTACTGGGGCGTGGAGTAGCCGCACCGTGTAGCCTCAGCTCCAGCTACTCCACGCCCCAGTAGCCTCTTTAGAAAATCTGCATATAAGGAAAATACAAGTTATAAAATGATTGCTGGGGCATGAGGATTAGCCCTTAAAAGGGCTATCCTCACGTCCAATAGATGCACCTACCACCCGCTCTACCTTTATAAGTAGATCCGTGGTGATAGGTTTCCTTTCCTTTAAATGTCTTGGGCAGACAGGGCAACCATGACACTATTTTGATGGATGTGATTTTTATAAGGAGGAGCTGGGTTTGTCTCTGCATCAGGCACTATATGGTGCTGATACAATTATATCATGTCTACACAATGCACAGCTTGGAATCCTGACTGATACATTGATACATTGACTGATGTGGGCCCTGCTATCGACGCTTGCTGAATCTATCAGGAGGTAGAAGGTTTTTTCCGAGGTGCAGCTAAAGCAGCTCCAGCATAAAGCTCCTGAAATTGGGCTGTGAGTACCCTTTGCCAGACGTAATCCAACCAGCTACCTTGAACCTGGATAGATTAGACTGTTACCTTGGCCTGTTGTCATTGCTGTGTTTGGGTTCTGGAATAAAGGAACTGTGAGTTGATGTTTTACATCTCTTGTCTAGGTTGTGAAAATCATGGCCTCCCCTCTACCATCTACCATCCTGGTGCCCCAGGAAGAACTATTTCCACAACACTGTAGCATCTCCTTCTTCTTGCAATCGGCCTGCCAGACACCTGACCAGTGTCTACAAGGCTTGTTCCACCTGGACCAAGCGACCATGACCAATCTGTCCCCAATCGATTAGGTCAGACCCTGTGGGGGATGTTGCACATGCTTCATGTAAAGGGAGCTGCCTTACAAGGTAGCTAAAAGAGATGTGATTTTCCTTATCCCATCCTGGAATAAGGAAATTTGAATATTTTCCTAGAATCCCATAGTGGAGCATCGATGGGTTTAAGTCTCCACACTTCTACAAGGCAACTTTAATTGCCAAGTCTCTGTAAGGAGAACTCTTACTTCCCGATCCTATATACATAAGGGGAACAGCTCCTGTTAAACACTCCTCTAACAACATACCAGGAGAGGGGAAGTGTTTGTGCTTTATCTTTCCCTTAGGGAACCTCTTTTAGTGTACAGCTATCCAGTTACACAGAGAACAAGTGATGCAGGCGCTGGAGGTGTTGGGTTATGTTCACATTAACACAAAGGCAGCAAGGCCTAGGATCTCACCATGGTGTCACGTAAGTCCACAAGCAATGTGTGGCATCCTGCTGGCTTCCATGAAAATGCCTCCCAATGTGTTTATTATCATTGAACTCATTGAAATGGAAACCATCAGCGTTCAGTTCTCACCAGGGACCAGGGTTATAGCGCTGCAGAGTCTATTTTATCTTTATTGACGTTCCTTGGGAGGGACAAAAGACCCTTTACAACTAACAGCAGGTTCATGGACATAGTTTACACAGACACGGATACTTATGGCATTGATGTATACCCTTTTTAGATGTTTAATGGATAAATAGATGATAGATAGGTAGATAGATAGATATAAGGAGATAGATACATAAGAGGAGATAGATAGATATTAGATAGATAGGTAATGTACACACTATACGTTGCATCCCTGCAGAAAAAACAAAAAAACTGAAATATCACATGATTATAAGAATTCAGACCCTTGGCTGTGACACTCATATAACTCAAATGCTGTCTATTTCCTTCTGACCCCCCTTGAGATTGTTCTACTCCTTCATTGAAGTCCAGATGTGTTTTATAGAATTGATGGAACTTGATTGAGAAAGGCACACACCTGTCTATATAACACATCACAGTGCATGTCAGAGCACATGAGAATCATGAGGTCTAAGGAACTGCCCAAGAAGCTCAGAGACAGAATTGTGGCAAAGCACTTGATCTGGCCAGGGTCTCCATAATCCAAATCTTCCTTGACCTGGACATCCAGCAAAACTAAGCAATCATGAGAAAAGAGCCTTGGTAAAAGAGGTAAAGGAGAACCCCCAAATCACTGTGGCTGAGCTCTAGAGATGCAGTAGGGGGGTGGGAGAAAGTTCTACAAAGTCACTGCAGCCTCCACTAGTTGGGGCTTGTATGGGTTGTTACAGACATGGAACATGTGTGTGTTTGTATAGCAGGCCAATGGTGACTAGTTGAGACAGTGACTGGGCGTGGTCTAACGTCCTTTTTAAGGTTGTATGCATTAGAACTATGCAGGGCCGCAGTAAATTACAGAGCAATACTAATGGGCTAGCGTAGGATGAGAGGGCACACTGGTAGAGATGAGCGAACATACTTGTCCGAGCTTGATGCTCGTTCGAGCATTAGCGTACTCGAAACTGCTCGTTGCTCGGACGAGTATTTCGCCAGCTCGAGAAAATGGCATCTCCCGCCGTTTTGCTTTTTGGCGGCCAGAAACAGAGCCAATCACAAGCCAGGAGACTCTGCACTCCACCCAGCATGACGTGGTACCCTTACACGTCGATAGCAGTGGTTGGCTGGCCAGATCAGGTGACCCTGGGATAGACTAGCCGCTGGCCGCGCTGCTCGGATCATTCTGTCTCTGGATGCCGCTAGGGAGAGAGCTGCTGCTGGTCAGGGAAAGCGTTAGGCTGTTCTATTAGAATAGTGTTAGGCAGGAGTGATTCTACAAGAACCCAACAGCCCTTCTTAGGGCTACAATAACGTTATACATTTTTTTTTTTTTATTTGCAGCTAGTACCATATTGTGAGGAATTTGCAGGGGGACTTGCTACCGTTGTGTTTAGCTCTTAGTGACACACATATCCACCTTAAACACCGAAGTGGGACAATTTATTAGGGGTTTGATTAGAATTAGGCACACTCCTTTCCTCTCCAGGGATGAGAGTGGAAAGGAGTGTGAGAATGCATGAATACCAGCAGGCCCTGGTGCACAAGCTGAAACAGTATTTCCCTTCTGACAGCGCTAGCGGCAGAGTGCGTAGTTCTGCGGGACAAGTAGCGAGGGAGAGTAGGCGACCAGGCAGCTTGTCCAGCACTGGCAGGGGTACGCTTTACAAGGCCTCTGGCCTCTGGCTTCTTCTTCCCTGGTAGCTTCATCTTCCATGGTGGTTTCATCTTCCCTGGCAGCTTCATCTTCCCTGGTAGCTTCATCTTCCCTGGTGGATTCATCTTCCCTAGTAGCTTCATCTTCCCTGGTGGATTCATCTTCCCTGGTAGCTTCTTCTATCATGGTAGCTTCATCTTCCCTGGTGGCTTCATCTTCCCTGGTGGCTTCATCTTCCCTGGTGGCTTCATCTTCCCTGGTAGCATCATCTTCCCTGGTGGCTTCATCTTCCCTGGTGGCTTCATCTTCCCTGGTGGCTTCATCTTCCCTGGTAGCATCATCTTCCCTGGTGGCTTCATCTTCCTGGTACCTTCATCTTCCCTGGTAGCTTCATCTTCCCTGGTAGCTTCATCTTCCCTGGTGGCTTCATCTTCCCTGGTGGCTTCATCTTCTCTGGTAGCTACATCTTCCTTGGTACCTTCATCTTCCCTGGTAGCTTCATCTTTACTGGTAGGCTCTAGGTACCCCAGTCCAACCCTGTATGTGTCCTCCCTACCCAGCAGAGAATTAGACTAGCTTGTGTCAAACTACCTCTCTACATTAATAGACGCCCCATGGTCTGTACTTACTCTCTTAGAAACACAAAGGCAAAATAAAATGTAAAAAAAAAACATTACAAAAAAGTAAACTGACTGTTCTTTTAATTGATCCTTAATTAACAGAAATTTTGTTTATAAAGTGCAATAAATTAGGGCTGTCACGACGCCAAAGCAGTCGGTAGCTCTAGGCACAGCAGAAGTGCCGTCGCTAAGCGACAGCAGGCGGTGCTCAAACTGCTGAGCCTAGGCGATAAAAGGCACACCGCCCAAGAGCTATTACAGGGCATTCCACATCAAACTTGTTAACTTTGTCGCCACCCTGCTGTGTAATCCACAAAATATACTGGCAAACTTTTATCATTTACCGATATTATTTCAGCGCTTCTTGCGCATCTGTTTACATCCCCCTCACCCGCCATATCCCAAACTTATAAGAACGCTACTACACTTGATCTTATACAAAAGGTTCTTAGAAGTGCTGTTTGGGGAGTAGCCTAGAGACAGGGGCTTGGATTGGCGTAAGCTCGCCTGGCAGCGGAGCGCCAGCTCCATCCCAAGATCCAACTAACATAGTTTTAACTGCAGCACCTTTAATCTACTACTAGTTCACTGCCTCCATACATGGTCCCCTTATCAAACGAGCTGTGTCAGGCAGAATTTTCAGGTGTTTCACCACATACATAGTGGAACTCGGCGCGTCTGTCGCCGCTATGCTGGAGACCTGCAGTTGCAATCATAGAAGCGCAATATGGATGCCCCATACTGTCGCTTTTAATCATGGAAGTCCTCTCCATGGCTGCCTCCAAATGTCGTCCCCTTATCAAACGAGCTGTGTCAGGCTCATTTTTCGGGTATTTCACCACATACGTTATGGAACTTGGTCACTATGTTGCCACCATGCTGTGTTATCGACTAAATATACCGTCAACCTTTTGTTCA
This sequence comes from Engystomops pustulosus, assembly GCA_019512145.1. Classification (NCBI taxonomy): domain Eukaryota; kingdom Metazoa; phylum Chordata; class Amphibia; order Anura; family Leptodactylidae; genus Engystomops; species Engystomops pustulosus. The sequence continues at coordinate 24,863,800 of CM033641.1, forward strand.
CAGAGGAAATAATTTCAGCGCTTCTTGCTCACCTCCTTTGGTTCCTCTCTGCCACCCATTGGTATCCGGCAAATTGACTCCATTAGCACCTCTCCATGGATATGGTTGACTGGGTTGTTCAGTTTCCGTGGACAAATATTTACCCTGAATCCAAAGGCAAACGTTGTATCCACTCATCTGTCGGTTTTATGATTAGCACAGCCAGCACAGCACAATCCTGAATTACTGATGGCATACAACTTCTTATTAACTCTGGTATTGGAATTGAAATCTACACTGGTGTGGATTCAGCTTTAACCTTTGCCAGTTTTCTGGTGCAGATCATAGTAACTTTGGCTGGCTTGTTTCACTCCATGTGCGTGACAGTGGCATGTGTCAGAAATTGCTAATTCCTCACACCTTGATTGACAAAATAAAGTGGCATTCCAAACTTGATATGCCCAAAAGGCAATGGCATGTGCCAAAAAAATTGCAACTTTTTCATACCTCAAACATCAAAAAAGTTACATCTAAGGGATGATACTTCGGCTTCATTCTGTTCTTAATTGCATCTTTTTTTTTTTTTTTACAAGGTCATGCATGGGAAATTGGGTCTTTAGCCAAATCCGAGCTAAATTAAGGTATATGGACATATAAGTTGACATATCTTTATGCATATGTTTTGTATTCTGATAACATTTACTTGTATTAGGTGATGAGTAGAGATGAGCGAACATACTCGTCGCATTAGCGTACTCGAAACTGCTCGTTGCTCGGACGAATACTTCGCCCGCTCGAGAAAATGGCAGCTCCCGCCGTTTTGCTTTTTGGCGGCCAGAAACAGAGCCAATCACAAGCCAGGAGACTCTGCACTCCACCCAGCATGACGTGGTACCCTTACACGTCGATAGCAGTGGTTGGCTTGCCAGATCAGGTGACCCTGGAATAGACTAGCCCCTGCCTGCGCTGCTCGGATCATTCTGTGTCTGGATGCCGCTAGGGAGAGAGCTCCAGGTGTTTGGCCAAGCTTCCCTGTGCAGAGCCTTGGTCCCCTTGAAAAATGCTCGAGTCTCCCATTGACTTCAATGGGGCTCGTTATTCGAGACGAGCACTCGAGCATCGGGAAAAGTTTGTCTTGAATAACGAGTACCCAAGCATTTTAGTGCTCGCTCATCTCTACTTACCATCCGTTTTTACAAGGACCCCCTTCAAGAGTAATATGGGCCTTGGTTTTCTTACCCCAAATAAGACTAAATATATACCTGTACCTATAAACCAGTTGGCCACCACTGCTGTCAGTACTCGTTGATGGCCACATACCAGGTCAGCAGACATTTTATTGGACTTTACAAAACAAAAATGAATTGTTAGATGAGGCCTGACACTGAGTGACAAGATCAACGTTCATTATTTGTAAAGGGGAAATTACCCACTGGGGCCAATATATCTATACTGTACCATGGACAGGCTGTGGTGTAGACATGATGTTGATATTGTCATTAATATGAGTGATATCTTAGATATGTCTTCCTCTAGGACTTAAGAAGACCACATATTATATAGCAGACCATTCATTTAAATGACTGCTATGTAATACTTAAAGGGAGACTGTCATCAGGAAGCCCTTTTTCTGGCTCCCCCATGTCCCCATAGAGAATAATGTACACAATGCCAAAGATGTTTTATAGTAAAATTAAAAAACCTCCCATGTTCCCCATATCTCCCCCCTTCCTGCTGCTTCCTCCTCAGACATATTTACCCCACCCCTTACTGGCCACTCCCATGGGACTAGGGACACAGCTCTGCATACAGAAAGGGAAACTTTCATCTAACTTATCTTTTTTTTGGAAAAAGTCAGTTTTACTATAAAGACACTGGGGCAGATTTATCAAGCAGTCTGAAAGTCAGAATATTTCCAGTTGCCCATGGCAACCAATCACAGCTCAGCTTTCATTTCACCAGTGCTCATGAATATTTTAAAGGGGAGCTGTGATTGGTTGCCATGGGCAATTGGAAATATTCTGACTTTCAGACTGCTTGATAAATCTGCCCCAGTATGGTAATGTGTACACTATTCTCTATGGGGACACGGGGGGGGGGAAGGCCAGAAAAAGGGCTCCTGATGACAGGTTTCATGTTTCCTGTAGTGGCCGTCTGTATCTTTCCTGGTGATTACGGTCGATCTGCAATTACTTCTCTTTTTCTAGTTCAAAAAATTACTTTTCTCCCAGTTTCTGCAGCTAGACCCTGGCTGAGACGAGTCATTTAATGGCTGTTTGATCTCTGAGTTGCCGCCATGTGATTGGCTGATTAGAAATTAAGTGTTAACGAGCAGTTGGACAGGTGTACCTAATAAAGTGGCCGGTGAGTGTATATCAAGCTGCAATCTGGTAGATTACACCAGGTAGGTTAACTCTTGTCATAACTCATATGCCTTTGAATTATACAGGCAGCAGATCTGATTTCAGTCATCTAGCCCTAGATGAAAAAGAGAGGGGAAATATAATTAATAATATAATTAATAAGTGATTTATTCAAATATTTATAATAATAGAATAATGTGCCCCCACCATAATTCATTACCCCTGCTAGACAGTTACGGTCCGATACCTGTTGTTTCCCAGTACCTCTGGTGGTGTTGGCACTAGGTTAATACAAAAGGGATTGGGGGGACTCATTAATGTGTCTGAGGTTCGGGCAACGGAGAGCTGTTGTCACTCGTCTTGTGCTGCACCAGATTAATTATTTGTATAATGAATCCGGGCTGTCGAGTTCTACTTTTAGACCTGGTTTTAGCTGGTCTAAACTGTGCACCACATTTTGGCGCAACCTCCTTGATTTTTTTGGCACATGGGCTAATTTCCCTATGATCACGCCCCTTACTCTGAAACCACACCCATTTTACTATGCCACATCCTCTTTTTTGGACAAGTTAGAAAAGTGCCAATAAATGGTCTAGAAGCCTTTCCTAAATGTGTCTGACGGCATTTTGGACCATTTTTTGGCACAAGATGACATTTTTGGGTATAAAAGCAATCATGAAATACCCGCAATTGTGCTGACTTCTTTTTTTTTTTAACTAGTGAAGGGCTTATTCACATAGGCATGTCCATTGAAAATCCTCAAAAAAATCAACATCTGAGAAAATTAAAAAAAAACTTATACAGAATGAAGTCTGTGGTCCATATGCTCAATTATTTTCTTACTATTACTAATACTGAAAAAAATATTTTAAAATAAAAACAATCTCACGCAACCCTATTTTAAAAAATGCAGTTAATGGTCATAACCCACTTAAAGTAATCCCCTGCATGCATAAACCCATAAAAAGACATAAAACATCTCAATAAGCAATACATAAAAAAGCAAATGTTACAGATTATTTCCAAAAACAGCAAACATACTGCCCACATTTATCAAAAACAGTGCATTGTGTACTATGTGCAGTTGCCTGTGTAGTGTGCAGGGGACACCAGATTCCGGATTTCTGATGCACGTTCTTCATGAATCTGGCGCCCCCTGTACTGCACCAGCATTTTTTGGTGCATCTTAGCAGGGCTGCATCAGCCCCAAGATGAAAATCTCGCCTCAGGTGGCAGATGCCCGAGCCCTGAGGGAGGTGACAAAATTTGGGGCCATAATGTGGGCGATTTGGGTGGTCATTCCAATTTTCACCTCAGGCAGCAAATACCCTAGAACTGGCCCTGACCATCAGCATAGAACTTTCAAGAAAAAAGGAAATTTTTCAGCTCACCTATGAATTCAATGTAGATAGTGATTCGTGGCTGCACGGACACCTGGGTTGGGGAACCAGTAAGTAACAGCAAAAGAAAAAAGTGTAGTCCAGCTTCCAACGAAAAGCAAAAATTAGAATAAAAGTCCACTTTATTTAGAAAAAATAACGAGATAAAAACATCATAGGACGTCCATGGAGAGGAAAACTGACGCGTTTCGGGCGAGAAAACGCCCTTAGTCGTAGCCTAATACATGGAATGTGCAAGGACTATTTAAGCAGGGTCACATGATACAACTGGGAGGAGCATATATAAAAGTGGGCAAGACACAAAACATAATAAAGAAATAACAAAACAAAAAAAAAACAATGATAAGGAAATCACAGGTATAGTGCATTAATACAGACACATGAGATCATTTTTGTAATTTAAACCCTGTGGGAACCTTGTTTGGAGGGAGAGGATCCAGAAGGCTTCACGGGATCGCAGCTGCCTGTTCCAATCTCCTCCTCTACGGGGGCGTGGTAAACGTTCAATAGGAATAACAGATAGTGTGGAAACATCGCCATGGTGTATCTCTGAAAAGTGTTTTGAGAGTCCCGACAAACCTGAGGACAAGGTAAGTTGGTGTTTAGTGGCACCATTAATATGTTCAGCAATGCGTTTTTTGAGCGGTCTAATAGTGCAGCCAACATACTGCACGTTGCATTATGAACAGGACGCTAAATATACGACATGATCACTGGTGCAGTTAAGGTGAGTATATATGGAATAAGATTTTTTGGTAACATAGGAAGAAAAAACAGAGGTTTTGATGATATATTTACACATATTACAGTGAGTGTGTCCACATGTAGTACTGCCCTTATATTGAAGCCACGTAGATTTGGCAGGACAGGAGGTAAACATATTGGGAGCCACTATTTTGCCCAAAGGTGGGGCATTTCTTGAGACATAACGTACTCCTTTGTCTAACACATCAGACAGGATTTTGTCTTGGTACAAGATAGGTAGATGTTTTTTTATGATGTGGATAACATCATTGTATTGTGGGTTATAAGTAGTACTGAAAGTAATGGGACAAGGGGTGGTAGTATTATTTTTATGTTTGCCACTTTTAGAATGCAACACCTGGTGTCTGGTTTTTTTATGTATAGCTGAGGAAATGTGTGAAAGAGATTTGGCTCGATTACCTCTGGCTTTGAGTCTAGAAGTGGTTTGTTTAGCCATTTCCTCATAGAAGAATTGTTAGAACAAATTCGTTTAGCCCGGATGTATTCACCCTTGGGTAAGTTATGTATAATATGAGGGGGGTGGCACGAGGTAGCATACAGTACGGTATTTCCAGGCGTAGGTTTTCTATATAAATTAGTATGGATTTGGCCTGTCCAGAAATGGAAAAGAGGTGGTAGACAAGGAAAAACTGAAATTGATATTGAAACGGTTAGAATTTAGATATTCAATGAAACAAGGTATATTAGTTTGTGGTCCAGTCCAGATGAGGAGACCATCATCAATACAACGGCCATACGATTTAATGTAATCGAGGTAAGGATACCCAAATATGTAGATCCCAAATATGTAGATAGAGATTTGCTAAGGTGGGTGAGAACTTAGAGCCCATCGGGCAACCCTGGCATTGGAAAAAGTACACGTTATCGAAAAGAAAAAAAATTATTAGTAAGTAAAAAATACAACACATCTGTAACATAAACAATGAGGTTATCAGAGAAATTACTGTACGTATGTAGGTGAAACTGGACTGCTTCAATAGCTAATTTATGGGGTATGACAGTATATAGGGAGGAAACATCACACGCAACCCATGTACATTCTGTGGTCCACCTGATGGTTTGCATACTTTTTTAAGACTTCAAAACTGTCTTTGATAAAGCCAGGGGTACGCTTAACAAAGGGTTGGAGTATGTTATCGACCCAAGATGCCATTTTCTCAAGCAAAGAATTATTTCCTGCAACAATCGGTCTAAAACTGGGAGGGAAAAGACCTTTTTGGGTTTTGGGAAGCATATAAAAAAATGGGGGTGCTGGGAAAATCAGGTATAAGATCATGTATATTAGTATCTTTAAACACTCCCAGAGAAACCCCCTCCATGATAAGTTTTTGCAAGATATACTTAACTACAGATGTGGGATTGTACGAAACTTTACGGTATACATTGACATCATACAAAAGAGACAAGGCTTCCCGGGAGTACAAAGTTCTATCTAGTACCACGATTGAGCCTCCCTTGTCCAAGGCACGGATGATGATATTGGGGTTATTTTTAAGGTCCTTAATAGACTGAAATTCATCTTTGGTCAAGTTCTTGTGCGCATTATGAGGGATATTGTTGCAGAGTAGAGCAAGGTCCCGTTCAACCAAAGTTTGAAAAGAGTCCATGGAGGGTACACGGGCATTGACAGGGTAGAAATAAGGATTAGAGGATTGTATAAACTCAGAAGCCTTAATATGAGAATACTTGGAATCATATGTGTCTTCTTGCAGATCGCTCAATTGTAGCAGAGTGCGATGATCTTGAAATGATTGATCCAAAAGAAAAATAGATAATCCCTTATTGTTAAGAACGTCCGAAGAGGGATTGGACATAGGGGTCTCAATTTCATTACTTTCGTAGAAATGTCTTCTGAGTGTAAATAGACAAATAAATTTGTTGACATCTTTAATCATATCGTATAATTTCAATTCAGTAGTGGGGATGAAATTTAAGCCTTTAGATAATAAAGAAATTTGAGCTGTGGTAAGTATGCAAGCTGACATGTTGATAACACTATATTCCTCAGTAGATCCGATTATTTGCGTCGTATGGCTGTTTTTGAGCAATGTTTCCTACCTCCTCTTCGTCTGTTGTGTGCGGTTTTTTGTAGTTTTTTAACTTTTTTGACGTTGTGGAATTATCATTCTTTTTGTATTCCATTTTGTTATAATTGGAAACATTGGGCCACATTTATCACTTTTGTGCGCCTAAGTGTAGTAGTTGCGCCTATATACTGTTGCACTGTTTTGCCAGAATTATCACAAGCTACAACCATCTGCACATTCATTTCAATGGACAATACGTCCGACCATTTATATTGCCGTTATTAACACATTCCGTACAGTATCGTATACTAGCCGTATAAAAATATAGAGCATGTCCTATTTTCTCCCGTATTTCAGTTCCGTATGCCTTAAAAGTCTATAGGGAAATATAAAATACGGTTACATACAGATGAAAAACATCACGTATATACGGGCACATACGGCACAGAAATACGGGACTGGAGAAATCACACATGCAGCATTAGACATAGCGGGGGACATTTACTATGGCGTTTCCGCCAGTTTTGTGGCGCTCTCACCACATGTTCTGCTCTCAGACCTATTTATTAGCTGTCGGGGACAGAAAAAATGACTTTTTCCGTCTGCTCCGACTCTTCTCCGAAAAGGGGCGTGGCTTTGGCGGAGTGGATGGGGGACATTTACTATGGCGTTTCCGCCAGTTTTGTGGCGCTCTCACCACATGTTCTGCTCTCAGACCTATTTATTAGCTGTCGGGGACAGAAAAAAGGACTTTTTCCGTCTGCTCCGACTCTTCTCCGAAAAGGGGCGTGGCTTTGGCGGAGTGGAAACTCAGACAGAATTAATATGTGTCACAGCCATTTTTGGGCGCTGTAAACTGGCGGAAAGTAGACCAAAAGAAAACTGGTCTAGCAGGGACTGTTGGACACATTTCTGGTGCTTGGGACAGATTTTGGTCCCAGGGACAGAAAATGGGCTCGGGGACAGAAAATGGGCTCGGGGACAGAAATGTCTCTGCACAGCTCTACAATATTAAATGTGTATCTTCTTTCCGAGAGCAGGTCGGTAACAAAGCCAATGCAGACACCGACACTCTAAGTAAATGTCCCCCAGTGTGTTTTGGGTCTCATTTTGGGCACTCGATCTCTAAAAGGTTCGCCATCACTGGTATAAAGCATTGTTATTCCCTATTACATGTTAGCTGAGTGCCTTCCTCCTCTTCTTGTATCCTCCAGCTGTAAATAACATAAAAACGTGAGAAACTTGAGCTTGTTCAGGCATTTGTGTCACAATAGTTCCCTTAGTCATAGTATAACATTAGACACATCAGCTATATCCGAGAGATAAACCTTCCCACATGCAAAACACAGATGAGAAGGATTACAAACTAATTACCCCTTTGTGGACACGAGGGTAGTGTAGGGTTAATTACTATTTCTATGCATTTCCACCTGTTTTATGCCTAATATACGAGTGGGAAGGTTTATCTCTATTTTCAGTAGCTGATGTATTTCTATACATTTTTAGTCTGTGACTATAGACTGTAAACTAAAATGAACAAAAAATAAAGGATATTTAAAGGGCTTGTCCCAAGGTTAAAAAAATGGCTTATTTCTTCCAAAAAAGAGCTCCACACCTGACCATGGTTTGTGTTGGTATTGCAACTTACCTCCATTCATCTCTATACAGCTGAGCGCAATACCGCGACACACCATGCTCAGGTGTGGCGCTGTTTATGGAATAAAGCATCCACATTTAAAAATTTCAGACAACCCCTTTAACCGTGATGATGTCACTTACCACCACACTGGATTTAATACTTATTAGGATTGGCAAAAGGATGCAGAGACATGGATCTGGAAGTAACATGGAACCTATAAAATACAGGACCCAGTTGACTTTGGGGCCCACAAGTTGTCTTTTCCCTGCAAATAATAAGCCACAGGCTTCCATAGGCCGAAATTGCTGTTGGCGGCAACCCTCATCTGTGATACACCTAAGGGTGATATCAGACGTGTCGTTTTGTCTGTGTTTGCGTTCTATGGAAACGCCTGCGATCGAGATTAATTTAATGCAAAACACAGGCGACTTGTTCCCGATTGCAGGCGTTTCCATAGAAACACCGATTCGATCGGGTTGCGGCCCGCCCCGGTTTGCAAACGCAGACAAAATGGCATGTCTGACATCACCCTCAGTCTTAGAAAGGCTTCTCTGCCTAAAAGAAACCTATCACCTCACCAATACACTAAAAACTCCCAGTATTAGCTTATTCTGCTCTTTTACTACATCCACTTCCTGATGTTATTTTCGGATGCCCCTTTCTTCAAAAATGTAACTTTCAATCATCCATAGCAAACATATTGTGAAGGAGGCGTGAAGCTCATCTATGTAGTCAAGCTCCATCCCCCTACACACGGCAGCAAATGCTATGCTGATTTTAAACATGCCTTTGTCATCATTCTGAATTATTTCAGTAGTTTATAAATAGTTAATTCACATGACCTAGCTCCCTGCCAGCAGCGTGTAGTGAGTCCCTGGGGAGAGGCACCTGTATGTGCCTGTGTCTCTTTGCTTTTTCCTCTACTCCAGACCAACCCCCTACCTCTCCTGCCTGCTCAATGGACATGACAGCATGAGCGTGGAGGAGCGAAGATGAACATATGCACACACAGGCTACAGCTGCCCTTCCCCGGGACTCGCCACACGCTGCTGGCAGGGAGCCGGGTCATGTGAAATAAACTTATATTAACTACTTAAATTATTCGGAATGCTGACAAAGGTATTTTTAAAATCAGCATATCACAGGCCATTGTAACCTGTCCCAGCTAAAAATGACATTTCTAGAGGTTCGTTTTACAGCATTTGTGCTGCAGCGGTCTGTATCACTCCTGGACAGTAAGTTGATATCATGGTCTTCCATGGTACCGATCATGGGCCGGCACAGTCCCCCACCAGTCTTGCCCCCCTTTACACCCCTCCACGGCCCCTTGACATGTAGATGGTGTAAAGGTGGAAATAATTGCAATTACAGGGGGTTCACTAGCAATTAAGATTATTTCAGCTTGCAATTGTTTCCTGGCATAGAAGCTTGGATAAATCTGCCCCATAGTCTGTTGAATCACCGCTGATGCTGCTGTGATCACAGATATGTACTTATGTACTAGTAATAAAATAAAGTTTTATTCATATAGCGCCAACATATTCCGCAGCACTGTACAGTCAGAAAATCCCCATTGCAGACATTTGCCCCAGATAACAATGAATGGAGTGTGCAGCTACAAGTGAAAAAACCCCGATATCAAACAACATCCGATACGTGAATTCTCTCTAAACTACAGTTTTGGAAGAGGACGGTGACCTCATGTATGGATCGGTGACCTCCTCCCAGTTCCTCTTTTGTACTCTCCCTTTGTCTCGTCTAGTCTCCTACAGCTTCTTAGGGATTAGATGTTTTATAGACATAAAGACAATGGACGCTCTCTTCTCCCGGCAGAAATATACAATCACAGTTTTAATTATCATGATTCATTAAAGCAGTCATGGCTGAAGTACACAAACGCTACATAAATCGCAGGGCGACTCCCTATCAATGGGTCCGGCACTTGGCAGACCATATAAAACCCTTCCTAATTATCTCATCATTCCTCTGGGTCTTTACTGCTAGGTCGGTATCCTCAAGGTGACTGCTCATTATTGGAAAGTCATCCATCTTCATTTATATGTAATCCTTTCTTATCCCTCGAGCCCTTTTAGTTGCTGTTAATCTGGTAGATCTTTTATTTTTACCATTCGAGTAGTGAACAAAGTTATTAAAAAAAAAATCCAATTATTATAGCGAAAACGTTACTGACGGACATAAGAATTCACCCAGAAAGGTCTGGTGTTATTTCAGCTCCTTCAGCATCATCTTCATTATTATGAAAACGAGCAATGGAGCAGAATGGGTTAAAAATAAAATAAGCATCAAATACGAACCTTTCCAATCCCCCATTGTGGACCTCGTGAAGCTGACCATCAACACAATGGGGCTCATTTACTAAGGGTCCGAACGCCGCACTTTCATCAGGTTTCCCAAATATTTCCGTTTTGAGCCAAATTGCCCGGGATTTTGGCACATGTAATCGGATTGTGGCGCATTGGCCCCGGCTTGCACGCGACACAAATTGGGGGGCATGGCTGTCGGACAACCCGACGGATTCGAACGAACCGCAGAATTTAAAAAAGGATTTGTGTCGCAAGAAAAGCACTCACATGCACCGGTAAGAAGAAGGTGAACTCTGGCAGACCTCAGCGCAGCAGCGACACATGCAGGAACTCGGACGCACGATCTTAGTGAATCGCACCGAACCGTGTAAGTAAATCTGCCCCAATATTCAAAGCCACTTCTCGTATAACATGGATATACTAAACGGCTGGTTTAAATGAAGATCCTAACCAATCTTCTAACAGCCTGCTCGGTGCTGAGAGCTCAGCGCTTGCGCAGTAGCTCCTATTCATCTGTCGACAATGCGGCAGCAGCAGGGAAGCTCTGCGCATGCGTGGAGCTCGACTACTACTACAGACGTGCCATAGGACCTACTTGGCTTCTTGGGGAGTGGAGTATGCCCCCGGAGCTGTCTGAGGCTACTACACGCTCCCATTAGCCTCTGAAATTATTTTGCATATTTAAAGATTAAGCTGGGATATAGCTGCTGCAGGGACGGGGAACCTACCATGGGGAATCTTTTCAAAAAGTAGATTCCCCTTCATAGATTTCCTTTTATTTTGAACTACCGTACCTTTTTTGGGCTTTTATAAAAATGTACATTGTTCTGTATTAAGGTTGTTTATACTGTATATAGTAAAGACAATCTGTCGCCACAATTTACCTACCTAAACCTGTGCCCATGCATGTCACCAATAGCTTTGAACAGCAACCCCGCTGGCTGTGCAGTCAGTGCTCCGCACCTGGAGCTACTGCGCATATGCAGACGGCAGGCTTCACGGACAAGTGCGCGGAGCTCCTCACCGAAGATATCTGGTAGGAGGATCAAAGAGGTTACTGGGGCGTGGCTGCACCATGTAGCCTCAGCTCTAGCTACTCCACGCCCCAGTAGCCTCTTTAGAAAATCTGCATATAAGGGAAATACAAGTTATAAAATGATTGCTGGGACATAAGGATTAGCCCTTAAAAGGGCTATCTTCACGTCCAATAGATGCACCTAGCACCCGCTCTACCTTTATAAGTAGATCCGTGGTGATAGGTTTCCTTTCCTTTAAATGTCTTGGGCAGACAGGGCAACCATGACACTATTTTGATGGGTTTGATTTTTATAAGGAGGAGCTGGGTTTGTCTCTGCATCAGGCACTATATGGTGCTTATATAATTATATCATGTCTAGACAATGCACAGCTTGGAATCCTGACTGATACATTGATACATTGACTGATGTGGGCCCTGCTATCGACGCTTGCTGAATCTATCAGGAGGTAGAAGGTTTTTTCCGAGGTGCAGCTAAAGCAGCTCCAGCATAAAGCTCCTGAAATTGGGCTGTGAGTACCCTTTGCCAGACATAATCCAACCAGCTACCTTGAACCTGGATAGATTGGACTGTTACCTTGGCCTGTTGCCATTGCTGTGTTTGGGTTCTGGAATAAAGGAACTGTGAGTTGATGTTTTACATCTCTTGTCTAGGTTGTGAAAATCAAGGCCTCCCCTCTACCATCTACCATCCTGGTGCCCCAGGAAGAACTATTTCCACCATACCGTAGCTTCTCCTTCTTCTTGCAATCGGCCTGCCAGACACCTGACCAGTGTCTACAAGGCTTGTTCCACCTAGACCAAGCGACCATGACCAAGCTGTCCCCAAACGATTAGGTCAGACCCTGTGGGGGATGTTGCACATGCTTCATGTAAAGGGAGCTGCCTTACAAGGTAGCTAAAAGAGATGTGGTTTTCCTTATCCCATCCTGAAAAACCTATTTGAATATTTTCCTAGAATCCCATAGTGGAGCGCCAATGGGTTTAAGTCTCCACACTTCTACAAGGCGGCTTTAATTGCCAAGTCTCTGTAAGGAGAACTCTTACTTCCCGATCCTATATACATAAGGGGAAGAGCTCATGTTAAACACTCATCTAACAACATACCAGGAGAGGGGAAGTGTTTGTGCTTTATCTTTCCCTTAGGGAAGCTCTTTTAGTGTACATCTATCCAGTTACACAGAGAACAAGTGATGCAGGCGCTGGAGGTGTTGGGTTATGTTCACATTAACACAAAGGCAGCTAGGCCTAGGATCTCACCATGGTGTCACGTAAGTCCACAAGCAATGTGTGGCATCCTGCTGGCTTCCATGAAAATGCCTCCCAATGTGTTTATTATCATTGAACTCATTGAAATGGAAACCATCAGCGTTCAGTTCTCACCAGGGACCAGGGTTATAGCGCTGCAGAGTCTATTTTATCTTTATTGACGTTCCTTGGGAGGGACAAAAGACCCTTTACAACTAACAGCAGGTTCATGGACATAGTTTACACAGACACAGATAGTTATGGCATTGATGTATACCTTTTTTAGATGTTTAATGGATAAATAGATGATAGATAGGTAGATAGATAGATATAAGGAGATAGATACATAATAGGAGATAGATATTAGATAGATAGGTAATGTACACACTATATGTTGCATCCCTGTAGAAAAAACAAAAAAAATGAAATATCACATGATTATAAGAATTCAGACCCTTGGCTGTGACACTCATATAACTCAAATGCTGTCTATTTCCTTCTGATCCCCCTTGAGATGGTTCTACTCCTTCATTGAAGTCCAGATGTGTTTTATAGAACTGATTGAACTTGATTGAGAAAGACACACACCTGTCTATATAAGACATGACAGTACATGTCAGAGCACCTGAGAATCATGAGGTCTAAGGAACTGCCCAAGAAGCTCAGAGACAGAATTGTGGCAAAGCACTTGATCTGGCCAGGGTCTCCAAAATCCAAATCTTCCTTGACCTGGACATCCAGCAAAACTAAGCAATCATGAGAAAAGAGCCTTGGTAAAAGAGGTAAAGGAGAACCCCCAAATCACTGTGGCTGAGCTCCAGAGATGCAGTAGGGGGATGGGAGAAAGTTCTACAAAGTCACTGCAGCCTCCACTAGTTGGGGCTTTATGATAGAGTGTGCCTACAAAGCCTCTCCTCGTGCAAGACATGTGAAAGCCGCATACAGTGTGCAAAAAACACATATAGGACTCCCAGACTATGAGAAATAAGATTCTCTGGACTGATGAGACGAAGAACTTTGGTGGTAATTCTAAGGGCTATTTGTGGAGAAAACCAGGCGCTGCTCATCACCTGCCAAAGTCAATCCCAACAGTGACACATGGTGGGGGCAGCATCAGGCTATGGGAGGGACAAGACGACTGGTTGTAATTGGAGGAAAGATAAATGCGGCCAAGAACAGAGATATACTGGATGAAAACCCCTTCTAGATGCACTGGACCTCAGACTGGGCTGAAGGTTCACTTTCTAATGAGACAAAGACCCTAAGCACACTTTAATTTTTTGGTGTGCCACCATTTTTCGAACTTTAGATACATAGATAGATGAGAGATAGATATGAGAATGGTAGAAAAGATAGTAGATAGATAGATATTAGATAGAAACAGGGCCGCATCTGCCATGAGGCGAGATGAAAATCTCGCTTCAGGCGGCAGATGCCCGATCCTTGATTAGAGCGGCACCCTGGGCGTCTGTAATGTAGGTGATTCGGGCGCTCATTGCCTCTATCCCTTCATTGTCCCTCTACATGCCTGTAAACCTAAGCAATGAGGTCCTAAAGCTGTATGCAAATGACCTGTGAAATGTCCAATGAAGCATTAGCATATTCAAGCTGTCCACTCTATTCATGAGTGGGAGGTACAGCCACACCCCCAGTGCTTGACTGACAGCCTGTATAATGGAGTGAGGCTGTATAATGATGTGCTTCCTGGTGCTGGTGGCCACGCCCCCTGCAGCCTGTGTGTACATGTGTGTGTGTGTGTATAGGAGAGATACAACAGCTCCAGGCAGCCATGTTACAGCAGAACATGTCAGATTCATGTGTAGCTCATGTCTGTGTCTCTTACCTGTATATTAGGAGGATGCAGCATGTCAGCAGATGCTGCACAGACACTAGCAATGCTTTACTATACATTACACACAGACATGAGCGGGGAGGGGAGGGGTAACAGCGATGACATCACTGCCTCTGACCATGTGACCAGCCTCATTTACATGATAAAGAATAGATGATTTTACAATGAATAATGTATGAAATAACTAGATAAAGGCTGGGATGGGATCCTTGTGAGCTGCTCCAAAAGGTAGTAGTGACAGGACAAGTGACGGAGACCTGATGACAGGTGTCCTTTAAGAACACAGACGCGAAAACTATACAGAGCGGAGATGGGACGGGGGGCGTGGTGTGTATACACAATGTGACAGTGTGCACTGCAAGTATCTCCAGCCTGCTGACAGGTTCTCCTGTCCCACCGGCCTCCATGTGCAGCTAACATTAGTGAGGAGCCATGATTGATGCTCCCGCTCTCAGGACCTTGTGCAGGGAGACCGGAGGACAGGAGGAGCAGCAGGAGACTGCAGGTGGAGGAGCCCAGGAATGGCCGAGTCTCAGGACCTGAAGAGTCACTGGTTTCAGCAACACACGTGCAGTCCGGGTGTCGGGTGTCACAGGTTTGCAGGCAGGAGCCTCTGAAATGCTGGCTGTAACCCCTGCTGTGCCAGGGAGCAGTAAAGAACAGAGCTCAGGGGCTGGATGTCCTCCAATATCAGGTTGTTAACCCTTGGTGTGTGCATGGAGGCAAAACATCCCCAAAGATTTTATAAACTCTTTACCTCAACTTTGTTTACCTATTGATATTTGCTCAGCTTTGTATAGATAGGTTGAGGATACTGGTAATTACTATATACTTCACTTGCATCACCTAATCCTCCATCCGCTACTGCTTATTTCACCTGCACAGACTGAACTAATTCAGCTACAAATGGTATTCTTCATAGACTGACCTACTGGTACCTGGTATCCGCTATTGTATATTCCAGCTGAATAGCAACTATATTATGCCCCCTGTGCATAAAGTGAACTCATTCTCTACCAAATACTGTATATTCCACCTGCACAGACTGAGCTAATCCTTTATCAGATACGAATAGTATTTTCCATTCTTAGCGACTGAACTAATCTGGTGTTACTGTATATTCTATCGGTATAGCAGTACGCTTCATCTGCAAAAGATCTTTTTATCAACTACAGGCGGTCCCCTACTTAACACCCGACTTACAGACGACCCCTAGTTACAAACGGACCTCTGGATGTTGGTAATTTACTGTACTTTAGCCCTAGACTACAATAATCAGCTATAACAGTTATCACAGGAGTCTGCAACTAAGCGTTATTGTTACTCCTGGTTCTTATGACAATCCAACATTTTTAAAATGGGAGTCGGGGGGCAGCATTTTCAATTTTCGCCTCAGGCAGCAAAATGGCTAGAATCGGCCGTGGATAGAAAGATAATTGATTGATAGATATATACTGTAGATAGATAGATGATAGATAGATAGAAGAATGGTACAATGGGATATTAGATAGATATGTTACATTGTATCTTCAACACCCCTGCCGATGTATAAGCAAGGTGGTAATTGCAAATAATGCCCTCTCCATCTCAGGATCTCTCTGGTGAGCCCAGAGGATAACATTTGGAGAATATAGTGTAACTGCAGCTGTAGATTCTGCCTGGAAAGGCAACAGTTAAACTGGTGTAAGTAATTATCCAATGATGTGGCTGTACTGTTAGCTGTAGTGTGATTGGAGAGTTGCTACCACCTGACCATGGGGAGTGTTAAATCCCTGTGCAGGGAGAGCACATGGTCTGACCTCATGGTTTGTGGAGTCTGTCAGAGTGAAGAGAGAGTGTACAGCACACCTTCAGTGCTGCCACATATACCAATCCTAGGAACTGAGTCCGGAGACTCTAACCCAGAGCTTCCACAGTTTGGACACAGCTCCACCACAACTATCCAAGCCTACATCTACTATCAGGCTGGTGCACCATTCCTGTGGACCACTCTCCATGACCACTCCAGTAACCACAATCTGATGTAAATCGTGTTTGCCTGCTGTTTGTAGGTCACTAAAGAACTGTGAGTTATTTTGCACAACGTTGCCTCCGTCTGATCCCTGGATACAGCTGTCTACCACCACGGGCTCCCCATCCATTACCCAGGGACATATATTACAGAAACTCAGGGGTTGCCCTAGGGAGAAACAAGTACTTCAGCCTTTCCCTCCATATTTCTTGCACACACCACCTGCTGGAGACCTGTAGGACATCCCCATACCAAGCACCGTGACATCAGCGTGCCTAGGCTGCAATCCCCAGCTACTCCGGTATTCTGGGCCCCGGCTGTCTCCAAGCCCCAGTGGGGGGTGCTACATTATATCTTTTATTCAAAGAACCCTCTGAGTTGATATAAATAGTAGATGTTTCCTTTGTAAATAGATTTCAGCGGCTTCCATCCTGTATAATGTGATATATTTGTGGTAACACTATGGCGGATACATTTTCCTTTTCTATATGGCAGTTTTATGACTTGCATTGACAAACACCTCATACACTATGCTGTAACATTGCCTTCTTATGGCAGAAAGATACAGTGATCCGCTCATGTGAATATAACAAGGCCACACAGCAGACACTTCCCCCGGTGTCGTTCTGGAAATGGAAGATTATTTTAATAGAAGCCATGAAACAAAGTGTCTACAACACAAACGACGCCCCATTAATAACACTGGAGGCTTGCTGGGATATTTCTGTAGTAGGAACAATCCTAAACAATTATTGTAGTGTTACTGTATTCCCTGTAAGACGCATAAGGGATCAACACAAATGGGTTATCGGTCTTTTATCTGTGCAGGTTTATGTGATTCCTATGGTCTCATAATATCTTATTCTTATAACGCACCTAGTAGGGAAAGTAATACATATAGGTTTAGTATCGCTGCATCTGCCTAGAGGACACATCCTCAGTACAAAGAACAGGATATCATAATGAGAAAAATGGCAGCATTACCACTTTACATTAATAACATAGAAACAAAGTATGAATATGGCAGTATCTACTATGAGATCATAAGTCTAATCCTATATACATGCAAGGATATGCTGGTGCACACATAAGCAATTTTTAAGTTGGTAAAATAGGGATCTTTAAGTCCCACCAAAAACCAGTCTGAGATATACAGTCCCTGGGAGTCAGTGTTACATGTAGCATCCAGTCCCTGGTAGTCAGTTGTCAGGATCGGAGGTAGTGTATACCATAGCGGACGATGACACAAGCCAACACCTTGGACTGGAGTCTAAGTGCTAGCCGGTACCCGGAGCCTGCCGCAAAGCAGGTTGGACTTGTTGCGACATGGTACCACCAGGTCGTTTCACAGGCGTGACTTTGTCCGCAGTGGTGGCAAAGGCGTAGTACAAAATTGTAAGACAAACTTGTGGTTGGAGACAGGAACAGAGTCGGGGACGTAGTGATAGGTCAGGGCAGGTAGCACGGGATTTGAGTCAGGAACGGAATTGAGGTCACTACGGGAAATCAGGATAATTGTAGAGGGCTTGGAATACAGATTTCTCAAGCATGGAAGCACAAAGATCCGGCCTGGGACATAGGAAGGGGCTGGAACTTACCAGGGCAGGCAGCTGGCCAGCGCCAATTATTGGCGCGCTGGCCCATTAAATTCTACAGAGCCGGCGTTCATGCACCCTAGGATACAGAAGCACATGCGCCAGAGCGCGGACATCTCGGGGACCACCGCTAGAGCCGGGACAGGTGAGTTACTGGCTAGGGCACACAGGGGTACATGGGTTCACCTGCGACCAGGGATATGGGTTGCAGGGGCACCCGTGACATCAGTATTACATGTAGCATCCAGTCCCTGGTAGTTAGTGGTCCATATAGCACCCAGTCTCTGATGGTTAGTGGTACATTCATCATTTATTTATTATAGTCCGTACTGTATGTACGATCCAGTCCCTAGTAATCAGCAGAACAAGCAATGTGGAGTCCCCTTGTGATCATTTTTACTGTATAATACCCAACACTCCATACTGGTATTAGAGCAATTCATCTGGTTAGCAGAGGAGTCTGAGCACTGGAGTCTATACATTGAAACCCCTGTGTGTATCTTACATTATCTCCAGTATAATAATGTTTAGAGTGAAGACCAATGTCACCCAGATAACAGGAATCATTTCTGAATATTATTGCCTCATCTTTTATTTGAGGGTACAACCATCACACTACATGAATTTATCAATATGAGCTAAAAACATGTACAGTTCTCAATACAATCTGTATTACATATCCTGTACAGGCTGATTAGGGTTACTATATGCTGAGGTTGCTCTATATACACTCTGTTAGATGATTTGTATATGCAATATATCAGAACTTCTGCTGGAACAAGCTGAACAGACTGAGTTCTCCTGGCTGAGCACCACAGGTGTAATGTTCTGCAGAGGGCTGGTTGATTGACAAGTCAACAGCCACCCTCAACCGGGAATGTGTGTTCTTGTTAAGACCTGTCCTCCAGGCTCTTTGAGATTCTACATATTCTACTGAGTTTTTGCTGTGATACTGACCTTATGCTTGTTCCATGACTATTCTTTTGTCTATCGATTTTGTACCATGTCGCTATTTTGATTTGACTTGTTTTGTTAACATCACCTACTTAAAGTACAAGCAAAAAAGTCCAAAGTTCAGCTTACCTTCAGGTCGATTCACCCCCAATACTCCACGGTCTCCGGGATAAGCATAATCTTAGAAGAATTAGGAGAAAATTCTTACCTTATTGTGTTTCAATAAAAGCATATTTCATGGCAATGTGCATAGATAAACATGGCAAATGGCATGGCATCACAGGAAAACAACCTTTGATTTTCGCTTATAAAAGCTTAATCATGGTCATGATGGTCAAGCATAACCATGATTAAGCTTGTATAAGCTAAGCACGGAGGTCATTTTCCTGTGATATGAAATACTCTTTTAGTGGAACATAATAAAGTAAAAAGTTTCTGGACAACAGTCTCCTGAAGTGCTGTTAATTCTTCTAAGATTGTAGTTGTCTATATTGTAACACTTTTCAGGACTGCCACCCAGTTGCTGCTTGTGGTTTAGTGTAGGACCAGCAAGCAGGCAGGGACGGAGGCTTTGTGAAACTTCTTGACACAATCTAATTTTTTAGCTGTCCATTTTTAGAAGATTTAAGTGTCTCTATTATTGGGAGGAGCAGGGGTAAATAAGCAGTTCAACTAGTGATCGGTGCCACAGTAAGCCACAGTTCCACTCGTTGTAATAATCTATTCTAAGCTTTCTTATACTTTTTCCTGAATGGACATTCCTGTTTACATTTAAAGCAAATAATTGAGAATGAATTATGAGTGAAAAGTAATTATCTCAGCAACATGAAGCCTATGAATTCAGTCTAGTCATGTTGCCAGATCTACTGCAGATCTCCTTTAAACAGAACCCGAGTCCCATAACAAAGCGCAGAATAACAGTGTGACACTGGAGACGAAGCCGCTGTGTACATATGCTTTCTTCTAAAGATTTGTGAAGTGATACAACATATTCAACTGCAAGTTAAGGCTATTTATTGTGCGATACTGGAGATGAAGGTTACCCTCGCCTACACATAGTATTTGGCAAGATAAAATGAATCACAGTCTT
Organism: Engystomops pustulosus; assembly: GCA_019512145.1. Classification (NCBI taxonomy): domain Eukaryota; kingdom Metazoa; phylum Chordata; class Amphibia; order Anura; family Leptodactylidae; genus Engystomops; species Engystomops pustulosus. Next base: position 24,884,083 of record CM033641.1, read on the forward strand.
TAAAAAAAGAGAGAAATAGCAAGTTAACAGTCTCTAGAGATGCAACAACAAATCACCATCATACAAGACTAAATGCCGTAATATAAATCCAATGCCGCACATCCTAAACAACATAAATCCTAAAAGCAATTTACAGAACAGATAGACGGCCGCTGTCTGTATTCAGAACAGCAAATTACTGAGAAAATCTCTATGTCTTAAGGTCAAATGTATATCAGTGTATATCTATAAATATTCCATTGCCACAGGGAAGCACAGAAAGCAACAAGACTCTCTCTTGTAAATGCGTAATATGGGATTTCTACTTCATAATATTCAGACGTTTTTTTAGAATTCCGAAAAATAAAATTAATACTTATACATAATACAGTTATCTCTAGAGCCATAAACAAGACATTAGGTAACAAGTTCATAAAGACAATACAGCATAAAATATATACTGTACAGCACTAAGTGTGCTGCAGTGTACCTGTACTTCATATACTGTACTGCCCTCTACCTGTAGTGCATGTACTGTACAGCTCTTTATCTGTACTACAGGTCTTTTACTGCCCTTACTGTCTTTTACATGTATTGTACTGCTCTCTACCTGTACTACATGTACTGTACTGCTCTATACATGTACTACATGTACAGCACTGCCCCTCTATTCTGTACTACCATGTTACTGGTAATACTGTTGCCCTCTATCCTGTTGTCTTCATGTACCATACTGCCCCTCTAACCTGTACTATACATTTACCGTACTGCCCTCGGACTTGTTCTACATTGTACTGTACTGCCCTCTACATGTACTACTTGTTACTGTAGTGCTCTCTTACCTGTTACACAATGTACTTTTACTTGCCCTCCTAAGCTGTTTTAATAATTACCTGGTAAACGGCCTTCCTAGGCCCCCTGAAATACATGTACCGTACTGCCTCTTACCTGTACTACATGTTATCTCTGTACTGGTCCTCCCTACCCTGTAAATACCTGGTATTGTACTGACTGGCCTCCCGTACCTGTTTCTACAATGTACTGTTATTGCCCCTCTACCTGTAATTACCATGGACCGTACTGCCCTCTAACCTGTTCTACATGTGCTGTAAACTGCCCTTTTAACCTATACTACTTTGTACTGTACTGCTTCTTCTACCCTTTTATTACTAACACGTATGGCAACTGCTTTTTCTACCTGTACTACTGTAACTGGTGCTTCTTTCTACATGTACGACATGTACTGTACTGTGGCTGGCCCTCATACCTGTACTACATGTACTGTACTGCCCCTCTAACCCTTTCTCAACGCTGTTCTTACAATGGTTACTTACTGAACTGGGCCCTTACATGTACTACAATGTACTGTTTTAACTGCTCTCTACCTGTACTACATTTACTGTCCTTTGCCTCTACCTGGTAAAACATGCACCGTTACTGCCCTCCGTAACCTGTTCTACATGTTGCTGTACTGCCCTTTACCTATACTACTTGTACCCTGTACTGGCTCTCTAACACCCGTAATACATTTATTGCACTGCCCTTTTCGTAACCTGTACTACCATGTCTGGGTGGGTGTGGGGGGGGGGGGGGTGGGGGGGGGGGTTTGTGGGTGTTTGCTTTGGTTTTTGGTTTTGATTTTTTTTTTCTTTTTGTAGGTTTTTGATTTTGTTTTTTTTCTTTTGTTTGTTTTTTTTTCGTTTTTGTTTTCTTGTTTTATTTTTTATTTCCTTTTTTTCTTTTGTTTCTTTTGTTTTTGCTTTATTGTGCTATTTTTTCTTCTGTTTTTGCTTTGGGTGGCTTTCTTTCTCCCTTGTCCTCCACCCCCTGTTCTGTCCGGCCCTCTCCTGTCCTACATGTCCTGTACTGCCTCCTCCCCCTGTCCCTCCCTGTTTTGTCCTGCTCCTCCCTCCCTGTACTCCCTGTCCTGGTCCTTGGCGCCAGATACAGGTACGACAGGGACGGGACCGGGCGGTCGCCCCGAACCGGGTAAGGGGGGATTGCCAACTGGCGGGGGGTACCGGGACGACGGGGACGGGGGCGGGCTTGGGGACATGGACTAAAACGACGACAGGTACGGGAGGGCCCGCGACCGGGGACGACATGTGACTGGAACGGCCGCGGGACGACCTGGCGGCGCGCCATGGACCTACGGGGCCCTCACGACCGGGACGACAGGGACCGGACGGCCCGCAACCGGGGGGGGTCGACAGGGACGGGTACGGCCCGCTAAACATGTACGATTACAGGGACGGGGAGGGCCTGCGTGAAGGCTGTAGGACATGTACTGTACTGCCCCTCGACCCTGACTACATGGTTACTGTACTGGGTAACGTGAAAACTGCCTCTCTACACCTGTTACTGAACTGTACTCATTACTGTTGTCCTCTACCTGTAATACATGTATCGTACTGGCCCCTCTACACCTGTTTCTACATTGCTGTACTGCCTTGCCCTTTTAACCCTATACTACCTTGTACTGTACTGCTCTCTAAACACCTGTAATACTGTAATTGCCTGCCTTTTCTGCTCTACCTGTACTACATGGGACTATGCTTCTTTTCCTACTGTACTACTGTAACTGTAGCTACCCACTGACCTGGGAGCTAACATGTACTGTACGTGCTGCCTTACTACCTGTAAACATGTATTGCACTGCTTGTCTTACCGTGACTACTACTGTGGTGCTTCTTTTCTCTTCTCAAGCATGTAACTACATGTACTGTACTGCCCTCGTCCGCTATAACTATCATGTGCTGTACTGCTGTGACCCTTGTTAACTTACTACTCTACTGTAGCTGCTCTATCATACCTTAATACATGTATTGCACTGCTTTCTATTCTAGTACTCATGTACTGTGCTCTTGTCTACATATATACATGTCTGTACTTGGCCCTCACCTGTAATACATGTACTGTACTTGCCCTCCCTCCTGTATACTACATGTACTGTCTGCACTCATACCTGTTTCTAAATGTACTGTACTGGCCCCTCTACGTTTACTACTGTACTGTACAGCCTCTCTACCGAAGCTAAGATTGCACCGTAAACCCACGCTACTTTCGTACTGCTTGGGTCCTTTAGTCTGACCCTTGTACCTATCACCTCGTTACTGTATATCTGCTCTCTATCCTACTGTAATACATTCATTGACTGCTCTCTACCCTGTACTACATGTACTGTGCTTCTGTGCTTCTTTCTACCTATATACAACGCTGTACTGTGTACTGCTCCTCTACCGTACTACATGTACTGTAGGCTTGCCCTCCTCTCTGTAAACATCGTACTGCTAGCTGGCATTAACCCCTCTACCCTACCCAGATCCATAACAATGTTCTCATGTATTCTGTACTGCCCCTTACCTACCTGGTTTCTCTTCATGTCTGTACTCTGGCCCTTTACCTGTACATCACATGGACTGTAACTGCTGCGCCTCTTAACCTACAGATAAGCGGCTCTCTGTACTACATGTACTGTACGTGCTCTCTTACTAATGTAACTACTATGGTACATGTATCTTGCACTGCATCTCTTCCTGTACGCTATATGATACCTGTACTGTCTCCTTACCTTACTAAATGTCCTTACTGCCGTATCACACCGTACCGACTATGACACTGCTCCCATCTACCTGGTAATACATGTACCGTACTCGCTCGCTCCTCTACTGTAATACATGTTACGTATTCGTGCCCTCTACTAACTTTTCTACATGTGCGTCTGGTACTTGCCCTTTTACATGAATACATTTCCACACATTATCCATGGTTACCTGTCGCTCTACTTTTACTACATGTACTGCCCTGTACCTGTACTTCAGGTACTGTCCTGCCCTTTACCTGTTACTACATGTACTGTACTGCGCCTGTTTACCTGTACTCCATGTACTGTACTTTACCTCCTACTTGTACTGCATGTACTGTACTGCTCTCTTCCTGTACCAGAAGTACTGTACTGCCCTCCTAAACTGTACTACAATATACTGTACTGCTCCCTGCCTGTACTATATGTACTACTGCACGGCCCTCTACTTGTGATTACATGTACTGTGTACTGATCTCTAACTGTCGTACTACATACTGTACCTGCTCCCTACCTGTAACTACATGTACTGTACTGCGACCTAATACCTGGTCTTTCAGTCTTATGACTGTAACGCTGCTCTAGTACCGGACTCATGGGTCCGGCAGTTGGGCCCGTTACAATTAACCACATGGACCGGGACTGTAACGGACTGCCCGCTTAACCCGGGGACTACAGCGGCCGGTACGGGGGCCCACCGGTACGACGGGTACGCGTTCGCTCTCCGGCCCGGGGACTACACAATGTCTGGTGACGTAGGCCTCTGTAACCCCGTATATAGTTGGACTGGTATCTTGCCGGGCGTGGCCTCCCAGAACCTGGACTGCATGGTGACTGGACAACCCTCGTCCCGGTGACCGACATGGTTCCGGGCAACTGGTGGGAGGCCCTCTTCCCCTGGGGGACCGATATGGATGGACGACCTGGAAGCGGGCCCTCGACCCGGGGCGACAGGGACGGACCTGGGCGCTCGGCCGGGGGCTACAGGGACGGGGACGGGGCCCGCGACCCGCCATACATGGAGGGGGGACGGCGCTCAGAACCGGGACGACAGGGACTGCGTTGGCGTGTCGCTAGACAAGGGAACGTAGGGGAACGCAGCAGGGAACGGAACTGGACGGGGCTCGCCGAATAAACCGGGGAAGAACAGGGGAGGGACACGGGCGGGCGCGGCCTGGGGCGTGGCCGACCTGGACGACGGGGGACGGGGGGGCGGCTGGCGACAGGGGGACGACAGGGACACACAGCACGGGGCCCCCGCCGAGGCGGGACTACAGGGACGGGACGGTGCCCGCGAGCGGGGCGGGGCATGGACCAGAAAGGACAGACTGGGTTATACCTGCCCGCTACCGGGACTACATGTACCGAGTTCTGAACGTGCCTGTGTTTCTGCCCTCGACTGTGGCGAACATGTTACTGTACTGCCCGCCTCCAGGGTTAGACGACAGGTACGGGTAGTTGGCTCTCTACCTGTACAAAAGGGGGACGGTGACGCCCGCGAAAACCGGGGAAGACAGGGACGGGACGGCCCGGCTGAGCGACCCGGAAAGAACAGGACCCGGGCGTGCTGTGTCGGGGCGGGGCTGTGTCTCCCGCTACCTGGACGACAGGAACGGTACTGGCCCTCCGAACCTGTGGTTAAGACAGGGTGATGGACCTGCCCCGCGACCGGGCGAAACAGTGGGGCGGGAACGGGCGGGGACGGGGCCCGGGACCGAGACTCGTGGACGGGGAACGGCTGCGCGTGACCCGCGAGTACAACGGGAAGGGAGGGCCACGGCGGTGGTGGGGGCGAACCACCGGTACGACAGGGACGGACGGGACGGGCCCGCCGGACCGGGGGACGACATGGACGGGGACTGGGACGGCCCGCGACCGGTGGCGACATGGGAACTTACTGTGCCCCTCGGACAGGTGACGACATGGACTGGGAACGGCCGCTCCCTACCTGTGCGACAAGGGACGGGACGCGGGGCGGCCCGCGCGCGACCGGGAAAACAGGGCACCGGGACCTGTGCCCTCCTACCTGTTACTAACATGTTGCGGTGACTGACCTTTTATCTATACTACTTGTACTGTACTGCTCCCTCCGCGCCCTTGAATACGGTTATTGCAAACGGCGGGCCGACCTGTATACGTGGTGACTGGTGGCTTCTTTCTCTAACATGTACGACATGTACTGTACGTGCCCGCTATAATACCTGGACGACAGGACTGGACGGGGGCGGCCCTGCGTACCCAAACCGGTAAGACATGGATGGGGGTGACGCGCGTCGACCTGTGAAACTACAGGGACTGGTCCGGACCGGCGCTAAGGAACGGGGGCTACAGGGGGGTAACGGGACTGCTCGCGACCTGGAATAGGTGGTGTTGCAACTGGGCGTGGCGACCGGGAACGCGGGGACGGGGTGTGGGCGGCCGGGCCCGCGACAGGGACTAAACAGGTACGGGAGTGCCGCGAGAGGAGCCGGGGACTACAGGGAACGGGGACTGCCCGCGACCGGGTCGTCAGTGCCGGTGACGGGTGGCCCGCCGACGGGGAACGACACTGTACCGGGACTAGAACGGCACGCAACAGGGGTCGACAGGGACTGTACGGCCCGCGAACAAGGGACGACAGGTACTTGGTAGGGGCTCGGTGGTAGGCTGTACGTACAGGGAACGGGACGGCCCGCTACCTGTGAACGACAGTACTGCCGGCCCGCGACCACCGGGAACTACAAGGGGACGGGACGGGTCCCTCTGTACCGGGCAGACAGGAAGCATACGCCCGCGACCGGGGGGGCGACAGGGGCCGGGACGGCCTGGTGACCGAGACGACGGGGACTGGACGGCGCCGGCGCCCGACCGGGGAAGACAGGGGAGGGCAACGGCGGGGGCGACCTGGGACGACAGGGACGAGGCGTCGGGGGTGCGCGAGACAGGGAACACAGGGACCGGTAAAACGACCCACTAAACCGGGACGACAGGGACGGGACGGGCGCGAACAAGAAACGGTGAGACAGGAGGGGCACGGCGGTCGGACCCGGTACGACAGGTACTGGGCCGGCGGGGGCGACAGGTGACCACAGGTACGGGTACTGGCTGCCCCCGCTACCTGGCACGATACAGGGCGGGACGGGGGCTCGGGCCCGGGGCGACAGGGACGGGACGGCCCCGCCGAACGGGGGCGACATGACGGGAACTGGGCCCGCCACAGGTACGACCAGGGGACGGGTACGACGCGCTCGTACCTGTTACTACATGTTACTGTACTTGCCCCTCACTACCCTGTAATACATGCACCGTACTGCCCTCTACCTTGTTCTACTACAATTGCTGTATCACTGTAACTGCCCCTTTTAACCTATAACTCTTGTACTGTAATCTGCTCCTCTAAACCCTGTAATTATCATGTATTGCACTGCCTTTTCCCCTTACCTGTACTACATGTTACTTGCTTCATTTCTACATATAAATACATGTACTGTACTGCTGCCTCTCTAAACCTGTACTAGTGACAATGTACTCGTCTTGGCCCGCGACTCCTGTAATACATGTACGGTAACTGTACTGCCCTCATTAACCTGTTTCTACATGTACTGTACGTGCCCTCCTGTACCTGTTCGTCCATGTACTGTACTACTGGCCCTCTACCTGGTACTATTGTATACGTGTACTGACCTGCTGTGCCCCGTCGAACCTGTTGGTTCTACAAGGACGGTGCGGGCGCTCTACATGTACTCTGTACTGTACTGGGGCCCTCCTCCTGTGCTCATGTACTGACTGCCCCTCCACCTGGTACTACATGTACAGTACTGGCCCTCTTTACCTGTTTGTACATGTAAACTGTTACGCCCTCGTTACATGTTACTACATGTACGTAACTGCTCTCCTAACCTTATGACATGTATCCGTACTGGGCATGGCCCCTCTACTACCTGTAACTACATGTTCCCTGTCACTGCCCCCTCATACCTGTGCTACATTTACTGTACTGCTCTCTACTGTTAATACATGTATTGCACTGCTTTTCTACCTGTACTACATGTTACTGTGCTTCCTTTCTCCTACATATAATTACATGTAATCTGTTACTGGGCCCCTCTTAGTCTACCTGTACACATGTACTGTTCCTGCCCTCCTCCCTGTAATACATGTAGTACCGTACTGCCTCTAACCTGTTTACTACATGTATTATACAGCCCTCTACCTGTTCTACATGTACCGTACTGCCCTCTACCTGTTCTACATGTACTGTACTTCTCTCTACCTGTTCTTCATGTATCGTACTGCCCTCTACCTGTACTACATGTACTGTACTGCCCTCTACCTGTAATACATGTACCATACTGCCCTCTACCTGTTCTACATGTACTGTACTGCCCTCTACTTGTATTAAATGTACTATACTGCCCTCTTAATGTACTACATGTACTGTTCTGCCATATATTTCTATCACTTATGAATAAATTGTGTATATTCATAAGATTAAAGGTTGGAACGAGATTAGAAAGTCATAGTCATTTTCTTAAATGATTAACCAGTTCATCCCAGACACTCCCTTTAAAGAAAGCATCTGTTCCCAGTTCATAGCATTACTAACTGTGTCTTTGAATTTTTCAGTTTCACAGCCATATTGGGAGAAGTTTCTTTACATTTCTGAAGGATTCCTTCCTGTTGCATCCTCCTGTCTACCCACTCTGCACCTCTTACTACAATGCCTAATGCCCTAAATCCCCCATCTTGATCATGCATGGGCGTCCAACATAGACTACAGACTGCAAGGGTGGGTAAAATAGCTACAGGGATTGGGACCGTTCAGGCAGGAGAGCCATAAGAATAAGTTTACACAGTTGGCAGTGGGTCGATAGTGACCAATGATTTACTATATTGGTTGCAGTCGGCAGTCACCTGATCTTCCCCTAAGGAACACACATTAAAGGAAATCTACCATCAAAATCCATCATGATAAACCAGGGACATTCATAGATCCAGGCACTGTTGAAAAAAGTTCCAACTCACCATCCTCTACAGCCACAGTTTTACTTTGACTGTGGTAACCTTATATTTGTTATCCTTCCTTCTAAAATCAACTTTTAAAATTATGCTAATCCCCCCTCCAGCAGTGCTGTAGCTTCACTGGTTGTTATACAGTGCAGAGCATATCTCCACTTCTCCTGCACTTCCTATGACTGCTAGACAGTCGTAGGAAGTGCAGAGTTAGAGGTAGGCAGAGGTAGGAGGGAGAGACATTGGGGCAACGTTTACTTACCCTGCCGCTGGAGTTCACAGAAATTGCATTGTCCGACGGTAATGCACTGTGTCGCGATTCACTAAGATCGTGCGCCCGATATCCTGCATGTGTCGCTTCCCCGCTCAGGTCCGACAGAGTTCACCTTCTCTTTAGAGGTGCATGTAAGTGCTTGGGCTTGCAACACAATTTGAAAGTTAAATCCCACGCTCAGTCCGAATCAGTCGGATTGTGCACAATCCGAAAACGGTGCACAATCTGACAAATGTGAGCAGCGCGACCCTTAGTAAATGAGCCCCATTGTGCCTGAATCTATAAGTAAGTGCCCCTGGTTAATCCATGCTTGAAGAAAAATTCTTCTTAAATAGAAACATTTATTAAAAATGAAAACACATCTTACAGCAGAACGTTACGGAACTCAACCTAAGGCTACATTCACACTGCCGTTACCCGCCGTACCATACCGTAGTGGGCAACAGCAGTGCACGGGGAGAGGAGGAGGTGAGCGCAGCTCACCCCCGCCCCTCTCCATAGGAATTTATGGCGCACGGCGCCGTACTACGGAGAAAGATAGGACACCGTACCGCACCCGTTGGGCGCCGTGCGGCCATTGGCGTCTATGGGGGACGTATATACGTAGGCCGTATATACGTCCCCCATACGGCAGTGTGAATGTAGCCTAAAACTAAACATTGTATAACATAACGTTCTATGTATTAAAACATTTCAGTTACACAATTCAAGTGAAATCGTATGATTTCAGGAAAATAAAAAGACTGCAGAGATTTTTCTTAGTCAGCAACTTGTAGCCCACGTAGTCATAGCCTGAGGATGTGTCCCTTGTAAATGATATCCCCCAGCGACATTTGTTCAAAAACATGGCCCCAGCCGACGAGAGGAGCTGCTAGCTACATCCACGGAGCGATGGTCTGACATCCCTGAGATGATGAGACAGACCTCTGTGCGTGCCATCCATGCCCTGCGGCTGACAGTCAGAAGGGAAACACTTCAGGTCTTATCGTGAGAAGAGCTGAAAGAAATATAAAACGCGTGGATATAAAATCAATTTATTCTGCCTGTTCCTATTAGATGATAAAGCCTGGCAGCAGCATCTGTTACCTCCTGTAAATGTTAATTTATCATTTATAGGGTAATATATGTATACATAATCTCAGCCAGGCCAAGGGGGAAAGTAGAAGCCCACGGCAGGAATTATTATCCCTTGCTGTAAAATCTGATTGTGGTGTAGCGTCTGTCATATATACAAATGTAAATTGTGACGATATACGGCGGAATGATTAACTATGTACGGCAATGTTTCAGGTTCTACGTCTTTTCAGAATTTAAAAATGGTTTGTGATTTTGCTGTTGAAGGGGTTGGCACAATTACAAACAGGGTCAACCATATAGTACTTACCATGGTAAAGTTTGTGTAAAGGCACCGGGACTAGCATGTCATGTGACCTGTCGGCAGCAGGATTCGAGACTTCCTGTGAAGTGCAGTGTCCTGCTTCATTCCAGTGGATGGAGCGGGGTGTGTAGCCAATATTGTATACAAGCCCCCTCCGTGATAACAACTCCCATTGCAGTATTTGGAGGGGCGCACACCCATAAAACCTCTGATGTGGGAGTGGTAATCATGGACGGAGTGGGCCTACAGTAATAACTGCATGGTATCCCTCATCCGATAGAAGGCAGCAGGACACCGGAGTTTACAGGAAGTCCTAAGTTTTGCTGCCAATGGGTAATATGACCCACCAGTCGAGTCATGTTTGATGGGTGTGTGGATGTGCTAAGTTTGTGTAAAGCCATCGGGCCCAGTGGGTCATATGACCAATTGGCAGCAGGACTCTGGACTTCCTGTGATGTCCTGTGTCCTGCTTCCTTCCAGTGGATGGAGAGAGGCGTGCAGCCATTGTTGTATGCAAGCCCCCTCCATGATAACAACTTCCAAAGCAGTGTTTGGAGGGGTGTGCCAAAGACATCCGCAAGGGCCATCCAACCTCTGATATGGGCGTGGTTGTCATGGAGGGGACGTGTCTACATTAATGGCAGCAAGGCCCCCCCATCATCCATCAGAAGTCAGCAGGACACACGGCATTACAGAATGTCTCGAGTCCTGCTGCTGGCTGGAAATGTGACCATATTAGGCACTTGCACTTACCCTGGTAAAGTTTTAAATTGTGCCCAAACCCATTTAATAATTTTGATATATTTCTGTTGATCATGCTCAGGGCTGCGCACAGGGATAAGTGACCAAAAAGGTGGCACATGGAGATTATGGAGGTGAGTGGATGTCCCAACTACCATGGCTCGATATTACAATGCATCTTTATATTTATTGTATTGCATTGTTATTAGAGTATTATTGAGATTTTAAAATCTACATTCATTTTAATACCCCTAGATATCTATGATAATGGTCGCACGGGGAAGGTATGTGGTGCATTTGGAGGTTAGTGGATGTCCCAACACGCACCATGCTAATAAGTTGGTCAGAATCTGGTGCAAACACCATGTATCATTGAACCGTTCCTGTGTCAGGTGTCAACAGGTCAGGCTGGGTGAGGTGGAGTAAGAGTATTTTATTGTCACACCCTGGATAGCTGACATCTGTGGATTGATATTTAGACTAGGGACCTACCAGATGCGGACTAAGAGGGCCATGGGTCCTGGGCTGTATAAATAGAGTGGGCCATTTTAAGTCTAATTATTTCATGGCATTTACTTTCTTCATATGTTACTAGAATCAAGCAACTTAGAAAAAAAGAGGGGTCCCTTCTATCCATTTAAGTTTTGCAATTGGAGGACCTTCAAATTTCCTAGAAGGACCCTTGTATACATAGGAGGGGAGTACAATGTATTCTCGGTATCGGGGCGATTAAGTAATGATGACGTTTTAAAATGATCTCATTGGCAAATGACACTCCCTGAGGGTATGAATAAAAATGTTCAATTCATTATCATAATTTCTATTCTTGTTATCCTTGGGAAAAGACGACCAGAATGATTGAAGCGACAATGTTGCAAAAACTTGAGCATCGCGCTGTGATAGAATTCCTTAAAAACACAAGGAAAAACTCAAAGAAATTATCCTTGGAGAGATGGTGGCTGTTTTTCAAGTTATGCTCCTTCACTATCCACTGTTGAATAGTGGTCAAGTGAGTTTAAAATGAGGAGAAAAAGCATTGACGATGACCCCTGGAGGCCTGGGGGGCTGGTTAGTGCCACTACTGAGAAAAAAGTGTAATTTGTTGAGGAACTTGTCAAATGTCAAAATTTTAGGGGAAATGACTTACCTATCCTTGGGTACCATTCACACTACCCTACATGACCCTCTTAAGCTGTCAAAGGTCAGTGCAAGGTGGTTGCCCGGAATGCTCACCGCGCCTCAGAAACAAGTGCAAGTCGAGTGTAGTGGGAAGTTTTTGGAGCTCGGTGGTGAAAAAATCTGCAGAGCATTATCGACTGGATTGTTACCAGAGATGAAACGTGGGTTGATCATTATGATCCTGAGAGCAAGCAGGAGTCCAAGTAGTGGCATAAAAAAGGATCACAGCCACCAAAAAATTTCAAAGTCCATTGGACGGAAAACTCATGGCCGCATTGTTTTGGGACTTAAAGCGATCTATACTGAGAACACAGGGTGTGTTGCGAAGGCTGCTGTGTGAGAACATGGTGTGGACGAAATCAACCATCAACCCTAAAGCCCAAACCTTGCTCCCAGTGTTTACTTTCTGGTCCCCAACCTCAAAAAGATCTTCGTGTTAAGTGTTTTACCGATTATGAAGAGCTGAAAGTGCCCGTAATTCGAAAATGATTTTTTACAGGGTATTGAAAAGTTAGTTTCCCATTCAAACAAGTGTATTTAGGTTATGGAGGACTACATTGAAAAATTACATTTATTCCAAATTTTCAGCTTTTTCCTTCATGCCTATACCGAGAATACATTGAACTCCCCTTGTATGTATTAGGAGATTGAGTATTTCATGACTGGAGGTCCTTCACTTTATTGTCTTTACAGGGCTAGTATCAAACTTGACAATCGGTTCCTTGGAGCCCTGGGCCAAACTACCTATATTATAATCCACTACTGGGACTTACCAAGGCTTTGTGGCAAACCAAGTTCATCCCAACATGGCAGCTGCTAACCTTATGGCAGAAGGACACTTTCGGCCTGACGTCAGTTCTTTCATGGGGCTGGTGAGGAACCAGCGGTCATGGTCCACATTGGCACTAATGACAAAGTAACAGGTAGATGGAAGGTCCTTAAAAATGATTTCAGAGATTTAGGCCATAAGCTCAGGGCAAGGACCTCAAAGGTAATTTTCTCCGAAATACTGCCTGTACCACGTGCCACACCAGAAAGGCAGCGGGAGATCAAGGAGGTAAATAAGTGGCTCAAAAGTTGGTGTAGGAAGGAGGGTTTTGGGTTCATGGAGAATTGGACTGACTTTTCTGTCGGCTACAGGCTCTACAGTAGGGATGGGCTGCATCTCAATGGGGAGGGGGCCGCTGGTTTAGGGGAAAAAATGGCTAGAAGGTTGGAGGAGTGTTTAAACTAGAGACCTGGGGGGAGGGCAACTACACTTGTGCAGGGCAAATAGACAGTGTACATAGAGAGCTGGGAAGAGTCATAGTTCATGGGGGAGGAAGGGGGGCTGGAATGAGATTGGGGAATAAGGACAAAAGGAATACGGACAGGGAAAACCATATAAAGTGTGTGTACACAAATGCCAGAAGCCTCACAAACAAAATGGAGGAACTGGAACTCTTGATGTTGGAGCGGAAATCTGATATAGTGGGTATCAGCGAGACATGGCTGGACAGTAGCTATGACTGGGCTGTTACTATAGATGGTTATAGTCTTTTTAGAAAGGATCGTATAAATAAAAAAGGTGGAGGGGTTTGTTTATATGTGAATTCTCGCCTCAAGCCCGTCCTGCGAGATGACATCAGTAACGCAAATGTGGAGTCCCTATGGGTGGAGATAAGAGGAGGGAAAAAGAATAATAAAATATTACTAGGGGTTTGTTATAAGGCTCCAAATATAATGGAGGCAACAGAGGAAATGCTGATAAGTGAAATGGATGCGGCTTCAAAGCTTGGTGAAGTACTTATCATGGGGGACTTCAATTACCCAGATATCGACTGGGGGGCAGAAACCTGCAGGTCCTTCCAAGGCAGCAGGTTCTTGTCAACAACAAAGGACAATTACCTGTCGCAACTAGTCCTGGAGCCAACAAGAGGGGGGGGGCACTGCTGGACCTTATCCTTACCAACAGACCTGATAGGGTATCAAAACTACAGGTTGGGGGGGAACCTGGGGAATAGTGATCATAATATCATTGATTTTGTATTACGCTTTACTAAGAGCGTTAGTGAAGGGGCAACCAACACTCTAAACTTCAGGAGGGCAAATTTTCAGCAACTAAGGGAAGACCTTAAAGGCATAGACTGGGATAATGTTCTCAAAGACAAAAGCCCCCCCCAAAAATGGGACTTTTTCTCATATATTCTGAAAAAGTCCTGTGAGAAACACATACCTTATGGGAAAAAGCATAAGAGGAACAAGATAAAGCCAATGTGGCTAACTAGTCTTGTAAGGAAAGCAATAAGCGAGAAAGATAAAGCGTTTAAGGTGCTAAAACGTGAAGGTAGCGATGAGGCATTACAGGATTATAGAGAGAAAAATAAATCCTGTAAAAAGCAGATAAAGGCCGCAAAAATAGAGACTGAGAGAAATATTGCCAGTGAGAGCAAAAATAATCCCAAATAATTTTTCAAGTATATAAATGATAAGAAACTAAAAACAGAGAGTGTGGGTCCCCTTAGAAATAACATGGGGGTCATGGTGGAAGGAGATGAGGAAAGGGCCAATCTACTGAATGTCGCCTTCTCAACTGTCTTTACCCAGGAAAATCCCCTGGTGGAAGACACAATGAGGAATAATGTAAATTCTTTTTATAATGTCAACAGTTTAACCCAGGAAGAGGTACGGCGCCGCCTCACAACCACTAAGATAGATAAATCACCTGGGCCAGATGGCATACACCCCCGGGTTCTGCATGAATTATGTACGGTGATAGACAAACCTTTATTTTTAATATTTGAAGATTCACTGAGGACTGGTTATGTTCCACAGGAATGGCGCATAGCAAATGTGGTACCAATATACAAAAAAGGATCAAAAAGCGATCCTGGAAACTACAGACCCGTGAGTCTAACTGCTGGGGTGGGGAAAATATTTGAGGGGTTTATTAGAGATGCTATCCTGGAGTATCTCACTGTGCACAACCTTATAACCCAGCGTCAGCATGGGTTTATGAGAGATCGGTCCTGTCAGACTAATCTGATTGGTTTCTACGAGGAGGTAAGTTCAAGACTGGATCTGGGGGACGCTGTGGATGTTGTATATCTGGACTTTTCAAAGGCATTTGACACCGTGCCACATAAAAGGTTGGTATATAAAATGAGACTGCTGGGAATAGGAGAAAATCTGTGTATCTGGGTAAGTAATTGGCTTAGTGATAGAAAACAGAGGGTGGTCATTAATGGCACATTCTCAGATTGGGTTGATGTTACCAGTGGAGTGCCACAGGGGTCAGTATTGGGGCCACTTCTTTTTAATATTTTTATTAATGACCTTGAAGTGGGTTTACACAGTCAAGTTTCAATATTTGCAGATGATACTAAGCTGTGTAAAGTTATAAATACTGAGGTCGATAGTTTAGCATTACAGAGGGATCTGTGGAAGCTTGAGGAGTGGGCAGAGAAATGGTTGATGAGGTTTAATGTAGATAAATGTAAAGTTATGCACTTGGGCCATGTTAACAAAAAGTATAATTATGTTCTAAACGGTCAATTACTTAGTAAAACTGAAGCTGAAAAGGACTTGGGGGTATTGGTGGATGGTAAACTTAATTTTAGTGACCAGAGCCAGGCGGCTGCTGCTAAAGCAAATAAAATAATGGGATGTATCAAGAGAGGAATAGATTCTCATGATAAAGACATAGTTTTGCCCTTATACAAATCCCTGGTCAGACCACACATGGAATATTGTGTACAGTTTTGGGCACCAGTGTATAAAAAGGATATAGTAGAGCTGGAACGGGTGCAGAGGAGAGCAACCAGGATTATTAGGGGAATGGGGGAACTAGAATACACTGACAGATTAAAAAATTTGGGATTATTCAGTTTAGAAAAAAGACGACTGAGGGGAGACCTCATTACAATGTACAAATACCTGAATGGACAGTACAAGGATCTCTCCAAAGATCTTTTTCTACCTCGGCCTGTGACCAGGACAAGGGGGCATCCTCTGCGCCTAGAGGAGAGGAGGATCTACCATCACCATAGACAGAGGTTCTTTACTGTAAGAGCAGTGAGACTATGGAACTCTCTGCCGCAGGAGGTTGTTATGGCGGACTCTATGTACATGTTCAAGAGAGGCCTGGATGACTTTCTGGAGAGAGAAAATATCACGGGTTATGTGGATAAAACATTTATTTAATTCTCAAAGGTTGGACTTGATGGACTTGCGTCTCCTTCCAGCCTTATATACTATGATACTATGATGATGTTATGTGTGGACACAGGAAGATGTTGTTCTGTCTACAGAGGCCAAAATTGCTACACAATAATTTCAGTACATTGAGGAGATGACGCATTGATGTATTTTTGAAGGCTAAATGTGATTCAATTCCAGATACACTATTATCTCCTGTATTATTAAAATAAAAGGTAGTTTTGATGGAACTTTTGAGTCTTCTAAAGTGCTGGAATAATGTGCATTATGTAAAGGGGTTAACAGGAGATCATGGCAATGACTGAGGTGACATAAAAGTATACAATGGCCTACACTTATCAAAATCAGTGCAGTGTGCATTATGTGCAGTTTGCCTATGTAGTGTGCAGGGGGCGCCAGATTCAGGATTTCCGGCGCCCTTTCCTCATGAATCTGGCGCCCCCTGCACTGCTCTGGAAGTGGGAACCATTTTTTGGAGCACTCTGTTAATGTTGAGGAATTGTGGCGCATGTCAGTAATAAATGTGGCGCAAACTCCGACTAAGCAGTAAAAGCCCCTTTTTGTGCACATTTTTTCTGTCTGTCGGACACAATGCAACCGCAACACAAAACCATTTACAAACACTTCATAAATACATCTGCAAGCAGTTTGTACGTTTTCTTTAGTGCAAATTCAGACATAAAAAGTGTGCAAATGCTTTAATAAATGTTGGCCAATGTATTCTGTAATGAAGGAGCCGAAAGATGGTCCATTGCAGGTAAGTATGATGTTCATTCATTGTTTATTTCCAATTTTTAAGTGCTGCCATTGCAACACCCCTGCCAACGCAGGATTCAATCTAGCGTTGCAAAATCAAAATCCCTCTCCATTCAATAGGGTTTTCTCCTAGGGGGGCCTCCAGTGTTTGGAAATGGTAATGCAGCTGGTAATTCCCTACCGGAGGAGGAATGTATTAATGTTGACCAATCCGATGTATAGTTAATGTTACAATGCAAGGAGAATTCTGGTTGGATAATGAGCTTGCCACCTCACAAGGGGAGTTTATAAAACCTCTCCAGTCTGAATTTACCTTTACCAGGCTGTGAGTAACTCCTGTGGAATGATATCCAACCAGTCATCTCACCTCAGTTGAGGTTACTGCTGCTATACCCGGTAACGAGTTCCAATAAACTAACTGTAAGTTGAATCCTTTACAAACTCTACCTCTGAGTGATCCCTGTGCAAGGCTGTTACCACCACGGGAAGGGCCTGTGCCAGCAAGTGCCCGGAGCCCAGAGCTGCTGGTGGGACCACATAGGGCTTTATATAAAAAGTGAGAGGGGCTTTATATAAAATAACCACGATGGGGCTGTTTAGGATGATAAACTCGGGAATATTTTAGGAAACAGGAGACCGTTTTAGTTTCTTATTTTTTAATGCTGCCATGTGAGGTCACTGCAAAGGGGCCCACTGAGGCTCTGTCATCCAGGGGCTTACTGAAACCTAGAGCCGACCCTGGCCACAGGCACCATATTCACTACCTTTAGGGATCCCATATCTACATCAAGGTTGCCCCTGGAAGAAACCTACATCTTCAGCCTCTCCCTCCATTTATTGTACCTTCCACCTGCCGGAGAATTACCAGGCTGTGGAAGAGGCCAGCTACTCAGGTACCCAGGGCTCTCGCTTCCCCCAAGCCATGAAAAAGGCTAGGCCCCGGTGGGGGGTAGGGTATGAAATGTTCTTTCTTGAATTCCCTATTTTCTTATCCATTTGCTTATAAAAAAAAAGAGCAGAGAAGAGTCACATTTGCCTGAGATGAGTCAAGTTTAGAGGTTAAAAGGGCAGTGACACTTTGACACCCCCATCTTAAGTTATAAAGCACCAACCTCTCTGCCCTCATCTCTGGCTATCTAGAAATGTTTTTGAAGTGCAGGCTGCAGGAGAGTGCAAGTGATTTTCTGTAAGGCACAACCGAAAGGTTGGAGTCCAACAAAACTCCAAGAGTGAGGGCTGCTGCCTTGGAATTATGGTGATACATCCAACGGAAATGAATGTCAGGGTTAGGTTGATTAGCGGACGACGGAAAAACAAGAAGTTCAGTCTTAGAAAGTATAAGCTTCAGGTAGAGAAAGGTCATGATGTAAGAAATGGTGGAATGCTGTTACCCTTCCAGTGGGAAATTTCTGTCAGAACTCTCAGAACCTTCTGATTGAATTTTGGCTACAGTGTTCTGAGCTTGTTACCACGCCCAGGGATTCTCTGTTGGAGCTGTGACTGACTGCTGCCTTGCAGAGTTGCTTCCCGTGGTTGAGCTGAGTGTGTGTTATGTGGAAAGCTGGGTGGTTTCATATTGCTTCTGAGCTGAGGGTTTTCAGGTGTGGAATGACCGATGGACTGCTGTGCCAGTCAGCTGTTAGGGCGGCATCCAGGAATGTCCTAACTATTAAATCCTCAGTTCACTCAGGGGTGGTTATACTTTCCTCTGTGATTTGTAGTACTACTGTCTGTTTGTGTTTTGCTGGATTCGTATCCTGAAACCCGTACCTGAGCCTTAATCCTGCCTGATCCGGAACCCTGAACCTGTATTTTAACTTAAATCCTGCCTGATCCATAAACTTGAACCCCAGCCTGATATGGAACCCCAAACCTGTACCTGACCCTTTATCTTGCCTCATCCGGAACCCTGTATCCTGCCTGATCTGGAACCCTGAACCCCCAACCTGATTCTAACTTTAAGCCAGTACCCACATCCGTACCCACACCTGAATCTAGTCTGAACCCTTAGCCTGTTTCCTGATTCTATTGTGTTTTCAACCTTTATCTGTCTATCGGTTCATTTTACTTCTGTTCCGAGCACATACTCAGATAATGCATTGTCAACGAGCAGTCCCTTACCACCAGGGTTTGCAAGGCTATTAGGTAGGGAATTGGCATTGTGGATGAGTTCAGGACCTGCACCCCTTTCTCTGCCTTCACATGAACGCCACAATTTTATTACTGGAAGAAGTGCTTTGCTTGGATTTGACTGTTGAATCTAGGTTCGTACCTCTCAATGCTTTGTAGCCTCCACTATTGTGCTGTTTTATGTAGCATTTTCCACACATATTTCTATCTATTGAGGTATATGCCCATTAACCCTGAGTGTGCCTTTATATAAATGCTCCATGTACAACTAATATTCAATAAAAACGAAACCAAGCTGATTATATGTTCTATAACACAATAAGAACACTTTCTTGGTCACAATGTCTTCTCAAGGACATAAGAGCATCTTCTAGGAATATTATATAATATATAAGAATTCGATCAGTGAAATGTTGACATAATAAATGAAAAATCTAGTTTTCCCTAGTAAATGTTATTCTTAGACAAGTGAAGCAATTTCTCGACTTACTTTCTGCATAAATTCTTTGTTAAGGTGCACGGCTCCCGGCATCAGCCCATTATCTGATGTGTATAGAGGTCACTGGACTCCTTCCCAGTCCTTGGGATAAATAAGAATACAACAGGCCATATTGAATTTTAACATGATACAATGGGAGAGATTCATTATGCCTTCTCGGCCGGTTTTCTGGCAGAGATAGCACAGGAGTATACCCTAGCTAGTTTTCTGGCTTCTCCGACCCCTACGCCACTTTGGGCTTGTGGGGAATGGAGAGCTGTTGTGAGCCGACCGGAACAAGATTTACTATAGTCGCTTAAAATGCCAGTCTTCATGAATTCCCCCTTTGGTTCTTCCAAAGATGAGGTGAATAAAGGCATAAGGAACAGCTGTTGCCGAATATCACATCAGCTTGATCCATAAGCAAGAGGATGTCTGAAACTGGCCAAGCCTTTCTGACCATGTGACCATAGTGATACCAAAATACCATCATCAGACATCATGACTTTCACATGTAGCCCTCCCCAACATGACTTTTCGCCACCGAATTAACAAAGCTGCCCCACTGACCTATGTTGACCATGATATCCATGTACTGAATTTGGTTTTGGACTACCTGGAACTGTTGAATATCATGTGGACATTTGCTGAATATAATATTACATGATTTTATTTTGTAATAAGTGTGATATGACTTTGTCAGTCACTCAACGTAACATAACTTGAGCAAATGAGCCCCTACACTCAGTGTAGCCCAATGTTATACAGGTCCTCTGATGTGATCCGGTTAAATTCATGGGTGTAACCATTTTGGTGTCTGTCCACATATACATTTACATAGTCCAATCTGTAGGGTCACAACTCTTTGAGGAAGGCAATACCCAGCTGTCAAATTACTTGTGGATTTCCATGGGCAATATCAATCTGCAGGAACATGCAAACTGTTTGGAACACACACTTGGCTAACTACTTACTGTCAGGCTTTGGGATTAGTGAACCCTCTGAACCACCGCAGATGATGACACAAGCCTATACCTGGGACCGGAATCTGAGTGGCACCCGGTCTTCACCAGAGCCCACCGCAAAGTAGGGTGGTCTTGCTGCAGTGTGTTGCCACCAGGTCGTTCCACAGGCGCCACTTGTCCGCGGTGTCAGCCAAGGATAAGTTACAGGAACACCAGGCGAGCTCGAAGTCGGGGACAGGCACGTAGTCAGGAGAGGCAGCAATGATGCAGAAACTGGAACGGAACAGGAGGGCAGGACTGCCAGCGAATGAGCGAAGTCAGGGTCAAGTCCGGGGTCACAACAGGAGGTCTGAATACAAGGAAATCAGAAGGGAAGCTTTCCCATAGGCATGAAACTCTAAGATTCGGCAGGGGTTGCTGGGAGAAGGCGGCTTTTAAGGAAACCCGGAACTTTCCAGTGCCAATCAGCGGCCCTTTAAATCTGCGGTTGCTGACGTGTATGCCCTAGGGAGCGGGATGGGAGCAGGAACGAGGAGAGGTGAGTTCACTCGTAACAGGGCAGCGCCACGGAGAGGGGCACTGGTGTGCCTGCGATCCGAGAAATGGATCACAGGGGCATCCTTGACACTTACACATAACTAGAAGGAGAGACAGAAAACTGACATAACATAAAAGTAGAGAAAAAGAAAAAACAGATTTTGTATTTTATGGTAATAGAACACACGTCAGGAGTGACATCAGGTCCTCTTTAATTTATTGAATTTAATCATAAAGTTACAAAAGGAATTTTTTTTTCAATAAAAGCAAACAAGTTTTTGGTTCCAGTTTACCAGAAATGAAGATATTTTATAATATATAAAATATTTGTAAAGTCCATACAGTTTGTCAATTTTATGATATCAGCAAATACAGTAATGTAACTGTAGAGCTCCACAAAACCGCTCTTTATTTGTAACACCCATCATCCAGACTTGGTCCAGATGATTGGAGTTGTACTCCATCACGTGTCTACTATCTCTGCACGCCATATGCCTGATCCAAGTGGTCCATCTCCAGATCGTTGTGGTCACTGACTGGCGAGTGGAAGTTATTCTGCTCCAGCTGTTCCATAGTCTTCTCTGGTGGGATGTCCTCAAGCTCACTTACAGGGTGAGAAATATTATTTATCCTAGCGAATGCTTGATCGATTTCATTAAACGTCTTGTTCTTAGTCTCTGGCAACACGAAGAAGAGGTAGAGGGCGCCAGCCAGGCAGATGGCAGCAAAAACCAGGAAACAGTAGTTGCCCAAACCTTCCTATGAAAACAAAAGAAGAAGGGTCAAAATGAGGACCAGATATCATAGTTATCAGTTGTCCCGTAAAACACATTGGGGGTCATTTACTAAGGGCCCAATTCGCGTTTTCCCGACGTGTTACCCGAATATTTCCGATTTGCGCCGATTTCCCCTGATTGCCCCGGGATTTTAGCACACGCGATCGGATTGTGGCGCATCGGCGCCAGCATGCACGCGACGGAAATCGGGGGGCGTGGCCGAACGAAAACCCGATGGATTCGGAAAAACCGCCGCATTAAAAAAAAAAATCTGTCGCGGAGCTTGCACTTACCTTCACTCAGCCTGGCTCGGTGAACTCCAGTGCGTTCCGATGCTTTTCAGCGCAGCAGTGCCACCTGGTGGACGGCGAAGGAACTACCTTAATGAATCCCGGCCGGACCCAAATTCAGCGCAGAGAACGCGCCGCTGGATCGCGAATGGACCGGGTAAGTAAATCTGCCCCATTATAAAAATAAAAAATATTGCAGCAAAACAGAACTGAAAGTTCTTTGTGAACCCAGGCTGGAGAGTTGTCCAGGCAAAAAATATTATGTCAACAGACAAACTTCCTTTTCAAGTGGCTTTGCAGGGTTATCACAGTGGATAGTGGACTCGGCCTTCTAATCATGCCAAACTTTTTAGCAAAATGTGCATAGATCAGCAGTAAAGTACACACACACACAAATGCAGTTGCACAGATATCTCAACTGCATTTTGTAGCAGTTGTCCCCCCTACAGACTCAGTCTTAGCTGTTGAGTAGTAGGGAAGAATCAGTAGGATCATATCTGAAGAGGATAGAGAAGTGTTGATCTATATTTTTTGGTATGAAGCACTTGGGGTAAGATAGCAACTTCCAGCTGTTTCTGTCTCTGTTTTCCCCCTTTAGAAGCATCTATGACAACAGCAACCTCAGTGAGATATTGTCCATCAAAAGAGGAATTTTAACCACCTTCAGTGACTCCAAATTGTTGTATCCTTTATTAGGTCACTCCACCGATTCTGGCACATCTGGATTTTTCCCTTTACTATTCCTGAATAGCTTGGGCATCCAACTATCAGGTGGGCAGGGTCAGATGGTTTGCCTTATGGCCCAGGAATGCCCACCGGGCAGCAGAAAAACGTACATATAATCCCGAATAGGTTGTATTGATCTTATTCACTTCCATATCTGCTTTTAAAGATTTTTTTGCCTGAAAAAGGTGCCATTCCGATGTCGAAATGTGTCGCCTAAAAAGGCAGTTCCCTGATCCTAAACTTTATCCTGCTTGGTATTTTCTTATCTTAGTGACAGATACCCCTGTCATTGTATTCTGAAATCTTCCAAAGAATCCGAGGAACGACACCTATTAAGTAAAGAGTTGGAGTTGTTAAGGGGGTGAAAGGTCAATACAGGCAGTCCCCGGGTCACATACAAGATAGGGTCTGTAGGTTTGTTCTTAAGTTGAATTTGTATGTAAGTTGGAACTGTATATTTTATCATAGTAATCCCAGCCAGAATTTTTTTGGTGTCTGCGAAAATTGGATTTTAAAAATGTTGGGTTGTCATAAGAATGCATATTAACACTAAAGCTTCATTAGAGACACATGTGATAACTGTTACAGCTGATCATTGTAGCCTAGGACTAAAGTATAATAAATTACCAATATCCAGAGGTCCGTTTGTAACTAAGGTTCATCTGTAAGTCAAGTGTTCTTAAGTAGGGGGCCACCTGTAGATGCAATAGAAAGCCAGAAAAGTGGAGAAGGAAGCATTTTCTCTTCTACAGCATATTACAAAGTTGCTATAATTTTTTTCACAATTCCGAGTTATCGACCATAGAGATATAACACTATTTTGATTATATCTATACGTTGCACAGATGTGGTCTCCCTGGACTGTAATGTTGGAATAAGAGTAGACGGTTACTTTACAGCATGAATCTTAAATGGTGGATTTCCGTCATCTCTAGTCTCGGAGGAAGCTATTTATTCTGCTCGTAGCCGCCAGCACTGGTACTGAGCAAACGAAGCAAAGTAAATACCTTTCTTGATTTTATTGATTGGTTTGGTACAATAATTCTTCAGAGCAATGCCATAGCAGATAAGCAATAGGTCGCACATCTAAAGGAATCTGACATTTTCTGAAGTTGTGTTCTTCTTCTTAAACTTTAATTTAACTCATTACAAACAAGGAAAGTACACAATCTTTCTGATTTCTTAAGGCTTTTATGAGATGAGACAAGGAGAGATGGCAGAATTTTGAGCTACAAAGGGACACTGGCACATCTAACCTAGTGGATGGCCATTACTTAATTGAGACAGTGAGAGTTCTCATTACTCCACCCACATCCGGGACTCTCACTGTCAATCACTGTGTGTGGGCAGGGTAATCAGGACTCTCGCTGTCAATCACTGTGTGTGGGTGGAGTAATCAGGACTCTCACTGTCAATCACTATGTGTAGGCAGTGTAATCAGGACTCTCACTGTCAATCACTGTGTGTGGGAGTAGTAATCAGGACTCTCACTGTCAATCACTGTGTGTGGGCAGAGTAATCAGGACCCTCACTGTCAATCACTGTGTGTGGGAGGAGTAATCAGAACTCTCTTTGTCAATCACTGTGTGTGGGCGGGGTAATGAGGACTCTCACTGTCAATCACTGTGTGTGGGTGGAGTAATCAGGACTCTCACTGTTAATCACTGTGTGTGGGTGGGGTAATCAGGACTCTCACTGTCAATCACTGTTTGTGGGCAGAGTAATCAGGACCCTCACTGTCAATCACTGTGTGTGAGAGGAGTAATCAGGGCTCTCTTTGTCAATCACTGTGTGTGGGCGGGGTAATCAGGAATCTCACTGTCAATCACTGTGTGTGGGTGGAGTAATCAGGACTCTCACTGTCAATCACTGTGTGTGGGCGGGGTAATGAGGAATCTCACTGTCAATCACTGTGTGTGGGAGTAGTAATCAGGACTCTCACTGTCAATCACTGTGTGTGGGTGGGGTAATCAGGACTCTCACTGTCAATCACTGTGTGTGGGTGGGGTAATCAGGACTCTCACTGCCAATCACTGTGTGTGGGCAGAGTAATCAGGACTCTCAATGACAATCACTGTGTGTGGGAGTAGTAATCAGGACTCTCACTGTCAATCACTGTGTGTGGGAAGAGTAATCAGGACTCTCACTTTGTGTACTGTATGTAGATGGGGCAATATGGAATCTTTTTGTCAATCATTGATTTAGCAATTTACAGCCACCACTAGTAGACCTTTGGACATACAACATTTACATTGGTGTGAGAGGGTTGTTCTGGGAATTATTATTACCCCTGCCATTCTGCATTAACAGACCAATAATATGTCTATACCCATTTTACTGGGAGCAGTGCTAGAAGCAATACATTATAGATTGGAACCTGGTACATATTTTGTGTTGGGGTCCAGCTGCAGTTCGTTTCTTGAATAGTTCCAGCTATTGGACCTGTACTGATCAGCCTCCTACACTACAAGGTGCATTACATCACTTATCTGTAAGTAATAGCTTGGGTTTTCCTAATGCACCTGCTATCTCCTCTGAATGACACTTATCGATGTTTCATTATGTTTTATTATAATTGAACTTCAAGCTGCAAAAAGCAGAAATCTTTTTTGCAAATCATTTCTATATTTAACAACTCATCTCTTGTCACAAAAGAGCCATTCTTACTTCTAGTGACAAACTCATTTCATGACATTTTAGCTTAATAAATCTTTAGTGGAACATACAAAAGATGGAAAGTAACAGCAACATCTTGATAAGTGTCTGTATCTGGGGGAACTAAAATGTATAGACAACAACTCATATACAGGGGGTCCTCTATTTAAGAACACCTGCTTACAGACGACCCCTAGTTACAAATGGACCTCAGCTGGCCTCAGTTATCAAAGGCGTCTGTAATGAAGCTTTATTGTTGATCCTGGTTCTTATGACAATCCAAAAAATGCTAAATCCAATTGTCACAAAAATTTTTGGCAGGGGTTACAATTATAAGATATACAGTTCCGACTTACATACATATTCGACTTAAGAACAAACCTGCAGAACCTATCTTGTACATAATCCGGGGACTTTAATGAAGGTGTCTGGTCAGGATGGGGAAAGGGAGAGAGAGTCCTGAGATGAAGCATCTCCCCCTTGATGATCTATCTAGGTGATGGTCACTGACTGGGCCATGCCCCCCCCACCAAATGCTATGAGAGATAGGGAGAAGGGCAGACTAAACCTAGGGGGCACTTCATAGACAAAATAACAGTAAAAATATAGTGATATATATGAACATAGGTCAAACACAGAGGTTAATGTAGTAAGGAATCAGAGTATAAAGGGTATTCAGAAAAAGTTGTAATAGGTCAAGCAACAATAGTCCAGATTAGGCAACATATACAGGTGAGTGTATCAACAATGAAACAATCAAAATCACTGGCAGAGAAGTCCAGCCCCAAGAATAGTTTTATAGCTGGCAATTGAGATTGAGAGTCACCTAAGGTATAGGAGAAAAAGCATTTCCCTTTAAAATATTCTAATTGGAGTCTTCTTGAAAACATAACAGGTAGGTAAGTATGAAGTCCATGCTTTGAGCGGTACCTCACACTTAATCATGACATATAACGAAACAGCATTAAAAGAAATTTGTCATGCAGTTTTAACAAAAAGGGTTAACTGCATTGCTCTTTTTGTGTTAGATTCAAGATTTTAACCCTTGCCTACCTTTCAGGCCATCACTGCAAACGGGGAATGTGACAGTAATGAGGACATTGAATGATTCACAGAGGTATTTTGTTTTGAATTGTTCTAAGTTGGGATGATTTATTTACATTGATTGGTTTTGGTAAACATTTAAAAGTTTATAATTTTTGGTAATAAATCTGATGTACGGTGGAGTTTGTATCATTTTGATTAGTAAGTAAATTATGTAATGTGCCGTTTTTCAATTCAATACAGAAAGTAAGAAGGTTTGCTCTGGTGTTTGTAATATCTTCAGACTTGTACATCTTAGTTCTGCTTTCCACCAGCTTATTTATACTTCAAGAAATCTTCATGGCTAAAAAGAATAGGGCTTGGTTTTATTTGGTAGGAGTGTGTCTTTAATGGAAAGGGGCATAGATTCGGTAAAGGTTAACTTGGTCTAAATTGCAACACAATGGGGCTCATTTACTAAGTGCTCCACAGCTGCACTTTCATCAGGTTTCCTGAATTAATTCCGTTATGCGCCAAATTCCACCGGGATTTTGGCGCGCGCGATCGGATTTCGGCGCAATTGCTTTCACGCGACACAAATCGTTTAAAAAACCAAAAGTGTCGCAAGATCAGCACTTATATGCGCCGGGACGAAGAAGGTGAACTCCGGCAGAACCCGAATCCACGTCGAACAATGCGCCGCAGGATCGCGACAGGACGGGTAAGTAAATGAGCCCCATTGGGGCACATTTACTAAGAGCAGTGCAGTCTGTACTATGTGCAGTTTGCCTGTGTAGTGTGCAGGGGGCGCCAGATTCAGGATTTCTGGTGCCCGTTCTTCATGAATCTGGTGCCCCCTGCACTCTGCCAGTAGAGTGCACTAACGTTTTTTTGGTGTACCTATAACATAGGGCGTGTAACACAATTATGTTAGACGTCACATTTGCGTTGCACGATCACTAGCGCAGCTGCGCCACAAAAGGGTCTGTTGTGAAAACACTTCTTAAATACCTGTCCAAGCAGTTTCCACTGGAAAGAACGTGCAAAGTCTGACAGAAACTGGCGCAATAAATATGCCCCAGGGTGTCAAAAATTTGCAACAAATTTTCAATGCAATTTTCTGGCAAAAACTTATCCAACTATCAGATTGTATAAAAATAGACTAGACAGTCTAATAATACAACAGGTTTGTTATCCAGGATCAGATATTACGATAACTGTGCCGGACACTATTAGTAAATCTGCCCCCACAGTTAATGACTATTCCTCACAAAACTCTAAGTATTTACACAATCACAATAAAAATGACTGAGAAACGAGGATCTAGTTGACCCCATCACCAGTCTGAGAACAATCGTCCAAAATGAGAGTGTTCTCTCTAGAGATCCGAGAGATGGAGTAATCACGGAGGTCATTAGCGCAGTGTCTCCAGACAATAATTAATATGACAGCGCCCCAAGGAGATCTGCAAACATCTCTGTGCAAAACAAAACTAGCCAATAAATTGTACTTGTTCATAAGGTCATGAGTGATACCGGGAGGTTATGGAAGGACATCCATGTTTATTGCCAAGGGCTCAAAGTGTACTCTCTGCGCTATGCCGTGCAATGACAAACAATACAAGTCCGTGGAGTCCAAATGTAGCAATCATTTCGGAAACAACCCCTGACTAATATAATGTATAGATTTAGCCTCATGTAGGGCCCCAGAAAAGGTCAGCACAAAGAACATGCAGATTAAAGTATTTCTCACAATTTCTCAAAACTTGGAATTTTCTGTATATTTGGGCCACAATTTAATATTTAGTTATAGAATCAGTAGAAGAGAAGTGTTTACTATGGAGCAAGAAGGAGCGTTTAGGATTGTAGCTATAGAGGGTAGAAGAACTTAAGTGATATTCTGGGGACAGAAAGTTATCCCTGAGATGAGCTGTCATTTTTTATTGGTAGAATAATGGGGTAGGTGCAACTTTCTAGTCCGAGTTGTTAGGGATACCAAATAGGTTGTGGTTTGGATTTATTTTTTTATATATAATTTTGATTTTTATATATCTATATAATTTTTAATGATAAGGTATTGTAGTGTATAATGCCTGTACTAATGTAGGGTTAAGGATGGCAAGCAGCAATAGATTATATTAAAAGCGGTTTGGGCAGTAGCCTGGGGCCCAAACCTTCTAGGGGGCCTTGGCGACCCAAACCACCCACCTAATTTTATACTGGGAGGAACTTTCACCCATGAAATCCATGTACATCTGTTCCTGATCTCAATAAACATGTAAAACTCAACAGTATGGTGAGAGAAATAGCGCTCATAGGGTAGTATAGTTTTAAAAGTGAAAAATCCACAAAATAATTTTCGCTCACCTTTTTAAATTGTGCGTATTCAGGCACAATTGTGCGTTTTTTATTAGTCGTGTGCAGCCTACGTCCTCTTGTATTGGAATGCAGTTGTCTCACCGCTTCTGATCAGGGAAATTGGAGGGTAAAAGTGTAGGAGGAAATGAGTGCGGAGACCTCAAATGGTTGTCTTACAAGGGGCTTTATATTATTTAGTTGTCTTTGGATGCACAGCGCATTTCGGGACTCTAAGGTACCTTTCTCAAGTAAAATTAGAGACTTATATAGGCGTCCTGTGTAGCTCGAGAGCGCAAGGTCAATAAACAGGGAGGAGTCGTTTCAGGACTTGAAGGTCCTCCAAAGATCCTGAAACCTCAGATTGGAAGCAGACAGAAGGGACACATCCTCCATTCCCCAAGAAGCTGATTCTGGTACCATATGTAGGAAGTGATTCCAGACTTGTAGGGGCAATAATATTCATACAGCCCAGAGCCCATGGTAGTCTTTATCCACCCCTGACGGCAAGCCTGGTGGCCATTAGCCCCTCGGCTGGCATGCACCCACTTTCAATATCTATAATCACTAATGAGTTGACCAGAACCTACAATGTTCGGGTGCCTGAACCCGACTGTAGTACTGGCATCAAATGCTGGTGTCAAAGCTGCCATTTTTTCTTGACGATTGGCCAGCACCAATCATGGGTGTTACCAGTGGGGGTGAGCGTTCTGGTTCGGTAGCCAAACCTAAACCAAACTTTAATGGGTCCGCTCATTCTTATCTATAATGCTTCAGATGCCATGGTCAGGGCATCTAAAGGGTTGAACATCCATGACAGGAGACTGAGTATTATTTAGTGCTGGATCAACCACCTGGTTGTCCGTACTACTAAGATCACTACTTCTTCTAGACATTAATCAGTCTGACAAATCATTATCTACCTTGGTCAACAATTTATGTATTTATTTTTTTTGCTAATGTTTTTTTTCTGTCTGGAGTTATAATTTAATTTCCCCTTAGCTACACACGTATGTATAGGAAGAAGCACCTGATGGATGAGACACTCGTGTGTTACTATAGTAATACTGAATTATCTGTCGAAACAGAAAGTGGATGCGAAGAAGAGAGCATGATACTCGACGCCTTGTGAATCCTGATGATCACGTTACATTTATAGAAGATTTAATGTACATGTAATAATAACATAACCATGGAGATGTTCTTCACATCACTGCAGTGTAACTGCATGTATACATTCAAGTACAACATTACAGCTCAAAAGCAAACTTGACTTTTATCAATGGCTGTCAATGGCTTTTGTTATTATCATGTTATCTATGTATATTATAGAAACTTATATCTATACAATACGGAGTTGATTATGTTGTATGTTTTAGGTGACTATGTACACATTAGTAAATATTTATCATGTGAACGTTATTCTATGTCTTCAGCAGTTTACCCCACTGCAAACTCTATTTCTAATTCTCAGTTGTGGCAAACACTTGCTGCTATGACTTTGTACATGACATAGAGAAGAGGAAACCCTGCAGCAGCCCAACAGGAAAAGCAGCAGCAGCAGATGAGATTTTAAAGCACTTACTAGAAGCAGCAGCAGTGCCCTTGTGTATCTGCCTTTCTCTCTTCTAGTGGCTGCTGTAACATGTTCCTTCATTGAGCAGAGCAGTTCAAGTTAGGATAATTATCTAACTGCTGTGTTTTGTGCTGGGTCACAATATGTTTATTTCCTTAATTCTGCAAAAACCGACAATAAAATGTTATTGCGGGTTATCATAGATTGCAGTCTGTTTGGTGTGTAAAAACAAATAAAAATCAATAGGATATTACATGCTGTTTATCTATATAGCTTCAAGTGTTTTTAAGACTATAGGGAGAAAACCCTATTGAAGGACATCTACCACCAGGATGAAGGATTGTAAACCAAGCACACTGACATGCTGGTGTGTGCCCCCTCTGGCAGGATCCTGAACCCATAGCTATTAATTGAATCTGTAGCCACTCATTTGATTCATTTTAAACCCTTTTTTTGTAAGAACAAGGGCATAAAAAGAGCAGATCCTGCAAGAGGACACACACACCAGTATGTCGGTATGTTTGGTGTACATCCTCATTCTGGTGGTAGATGTCCTTTATATCCATTAATTTTCTAGACCAACCTGAGTAAAGAAAGAAGAAAGTATATTGAAAATTTAAAGGAGTTTTCCCATGAAAGAAAATTTTCACATCTCAATCCCCTAGGGATGTTAACTAGAGATGAGCGAACATGCTCGTCCGAGCTTGATGCTCGGTCGAGCATTAGGGTACACGAAACTGCTCGTTGCTCGGACGAATACTTCGCCCGCTCGAGAAAATGGCAGCTCCCGCCGTTTTGCTTTTTGGCGGCCAGAAACAGAGCCAATCACAAGCCAGGAGACTCTGCACTCCACCCAGCATGACGTGGTACCCTTACACGTCGATAGCAGTGGTTGGCTGGCCAGATCAGGTGACCCTGGGATAGACTAGCCGCTTGCCCTCCGCTGCTCGGATCATTCTGTGTCCTGGATGCCGCTAGGGAGAGAGCTGTGCTGGTCAGGGAAAAGCTTAGGGTGTTCTATTAGCTTATCTTGGTTATCAGGAGTGATTCTCCAAGAACCCAACCCGCCTTTCTTAGGGCCTACAATAACTTATACTTTTTTTTTTTATTTGCAGGCCTAGTACCATATTGTGAGGAATTTGCAGGGGGAGACTTGCTACCGTTGTGTTTTTAGATCTTAGTGACCACACATATCCACCTCAAAACACCAAAGTGGGAAAATTTATTAGGGGTTTGATTTCAATTAGGCACAGTCTGCCATTTACTTTTTTTTAATACGTTTATTTTTTTTTAATAACTCAGGCGTCATCCCCCTCATCTGGCATGGTGAGTGTGCTGTATCCTTGCTAGACATACCATAGGAGATCAAACGGCTTTAACTAAAACGCCTCAGTAGCTTTATAATTATATTTGATTTCTGTTTGATCTGCTGGTGGCTGTACTTGTGCTGCAGTGCATCTACTAGCAAATTGTGAGAAATTTGTAGTGAGCTTGCGCCGCTGTGTTTTGCGCTTTAGTGACGCACATTCCATTGCAAAGACCCGAAGTGGGAAAATTTATTAGGGTGGATTTCAATTAGGCACAAGTCTGCCATTTCCTTTTTTTATTTTAACGTTTATTTGTTTAATAACTCAGCGTCATCTCATCTGGCAATAAGTAGTGTGCTTTCATACTTGGCTAGAAAATAGCCATAAGGAGAATCCAAACGGCTTTCTTACGCCTACAGTACGCGTTATTAATATTTTGATTTCTGGTTGATCTGCTGGTGGGCTGTACTGCTGCTGCAGTGCATCTACCTAGCAAATTGTGAGCAATTTGTAGTGAGACTTGCACCCGCTGTGTTTTGCGCTTAGTGACGCACATATCCATTGCAAAGACCGAATTGGGAAAATTATTAGGTTGGATTGCAATATTAGCAAACAAGTCTGCCATTTTCCTTTTTTATTTTTACGTTTATTTTGTTTAATAACTCAGCGTCATCTCATCTGGGCATGAGTGGTTATGTTCTTAGGTCACTACTTTGATAACAATAGGAAATTAGAAACCATAGGTAGGACAAGATTACCAATAGCGGGAGCTGTACTAGAAATAACGCGGGCAAACCTACAGTGGAAAGGGTGCGTAATGATAAAGGTAGATAATCCAAATACAACATATCGAAGAAGTGTGAAAATTTTCTGGTGAAAATTCTGGTCCTGGTGGGTCTGTATATACTTATTTTGCTGCAAAAAATGTGCAAATCTACTGAGGCAAAATTGTTGATGCAATTTTAGTGACAGAATACTAGTCCCCATGCAGACCAAGAGAAAAAAAAAAGGAAAAACAGTCTGGTTTGGTTGGTGTTGCGACTTATTGGACGGAAAAAGCAAAAGACTGGAAGAAGGGCACATATCAAGACTGCCGTAGCTGATGCCCACTGGGCTTGGTTAGGTGACTGCTACTGTGGTACTCCGACTGACAGTTAAGTCAAAAAATTTATTAGATATGGGCTTGACGGTGTTCCATTAAGGGCACATTGAAATCCTAAGCTGCCCTAATCAAATTCCTTTCTTCCCTACTTTCGGGTCCTTTAGCCGATTAGGATATGGGCTGTTTCCTAAGACGCATAACAATACAGACACGTCGGCATTCGCACACGATCTCGTCACGTCATACAGTAAGATTGTCTGTGCATCAAATCTAATAGCTATAGATGCCATAGAACATCGCTAGCCATACATACAAGCCACGCTAGCATAGCCATCGTAAATCTAGTAGGTAATCTAATATAAAACTAAAATAACAGCATAAACAAAAAAAAAAAAAAAAAACACAAAAAAAAGTTAAAAAAACATTAAAGTTTATACTCTCATTTTAAAAGATGTATTTACCCCGAGGGCTAGGGGTAGTAGGAACGAGGGCGGGACGTGGGCGTCAAAATCTGACTGCAGGGGTAGAGGCCGTGGTCCCTGACCCCCCGGGGGTGAGACACCACCTGCTTATGAGGAGCAGGGGAACGCCGCAGATTACACTCCTAGGTTCATGTCTGAATTTTACTGGACTCGTGGTAGAGCACTGTTAGGCCAGAACATGCGAACTGATGTGTGGATTGCCACAATGCTTCGAGCAATTGTCCACCAGTCAGTCCTTCCACGACATCCACCCATGTCACCGAAATCGCACTCCCTCCAGCTCCTGCCCTCAAGCCTCCTCCCCCCCCAGTCTGGCCCCCTCCCGGAAAATTTGCCATTTGAACCGGCAGTACTCTGAGGAACGTTTTTCTGGACCCTTCCACACTCACAAAACCACTTTCCGGTTGCTGCTGACAATTTTCCGATGCCCCAGTTTTTTTTCCGCGCAGTCAACATTCTGTGTGTATGAACCTTCTTGACGTATTGGAGAAGTGTCTAAGAGGTGTCCGACGATGAGAGACACGGTTGTCAGACAGTGGGGAGTTGTTGTCAGGGGCAGGAAGTCCGAGGGGGGAGCATACTGGGAAGATCGGAGGATGATGAGGTGTACAGACCCAAGCTGGGGTTGATACACATTGCTTCTGAGACAGAGGAGAGTCCCTCGACCAGAACAGGTTGGAAGAGGCAGTGTGGGCCCAAGACGGAAGAGGCAGGGCCAGAAGCTTGTGCATCAGCGCCAAATGTGTTCACTAGTGAAGCTCCCGTGGCGAGGGCTCTTGCGGCGAGGCTAGGATTTTCAAAGTCTGGAGGTTCTTTAAGGAAACACCTGGAGTGACCACGACTGTGGTGTGCAACATTTGCCAAACAGGCTCAACAGGTTGTTCCCCCACTCCTAGGTCTTACTACCACCAATATCCAGGCATATGAATGCTCACCAACCCCCCTCATTCAACACAACCCTTCACCTCCCCTTCCACCCCACTGCTCCTCCCTGTGTCCGCTGATAGTCAGCCCCCTGCCCAGGACCCTGCCACCAAAACCCCATAGTCCGCCTCCAGATCCTCCACAGCATCCACCACGTTCCCTCTCCATACCCCAGACGCTGGAGCGGAAACGCAATATATCACCCACCCGCACGCCCAAGCCCTTAATGTCCACATCTCCAGATTGCTTGCCTGGAGATGCTGCCCTATAGGCTAGTAGAAACCGAGGCCTTTCGCAACCTCATGGCGGCGGCCGCCCCTCGGTATTCGGTCCCCCAGGGAAACCGCCACTACTTTTCCCGATGTGCCCTCCCAGCCCCTGCACCAGCCACTGTCAGACAACATCAACCTGCCCTGACCCGCCGTTTCTGACAGCCCACCTGACCACGAACACGTGGACGATGCTGCGTGCAGGGCCCACTATATATCGCTGACGGAACATTGGTGTTGAACTTGTGGAGGCTGGGGACCGAGTCGTGACCCTGCGCTGGTTCATTACTGCCGACGCCGGGATTGCGGGGCCTACCTCGGTCCAGGTGTTTCAGGCCTACTATGCCTCTCCTCCTCCTCCACCCCTCCTCCCACCTCCTCCTCCTCCGAATTACCACCCGTGGCCATGCCGCCATCAGTCGGTCCTCTAGCACAGCAGCAGTGCCGTCGCTAAGCACAGCAGCGGTGCTCAAATGCTTAGCCTAGGCGATAAAAGGCACACCCCCAAGAGCTATTACAGGCATCACTGCCACAGACTGATCTGTGGCTGGCACCCTTGACCTGAACCGGCATGGTTGTGTCGACAACGGCCGTAACCTGGTGGCGGCTCTGCAACCTCGCAGACTGACACATGTGCCATGCCTGGCCCATGTGTTAAATCTGATAGTTCACGTTTCCTCAAGACATACCCCCCATCTGTCCTGATTTGCTCACGAAGGTGCGCCCACATCTTGGCGCATTTTCAGGAAGTCCAGCACAGATGCTGCCACTCTCAGGGCACGCGCGCCGCCTCCAACTGCCCGCTCCTCACCGACTGTTGTGCGACGTGCCCACGAGGTGGAATCACACTGACCATGTTATCCGAGTTTTTTACCACAGCGCCGACCATTGTAGACTGCCAGATGTCAACTTCCACCAGAACTGGTAGTCAGGTCAGTCATTTCCTCAAGTCTACAATGAGGATGGACGTGGATTCTGATATCTGTCAGGTGCTGAGTAACTTTGAGGAGTCAACACAGATGGTCAGTGGCGATGCCGCCATCATCAGCCTCACCATCCCGCTGCTTGGCCTTTTGAAAAACTCCTTGATGCGATCATGAAGTCGGAAGCTTTGCGCTCGTCACAAGAGACGGGGGAGAAGATTCCCTTGTTTGATAGCCAAAGCACCCTTAGGTCTGTTTTCTCAGCGCATATCGTAGGAGGTGGAGGTGGAGGAGGATGGAGGAAGAGGAGGAGAATGTTGGCGAGACACAAGAGGGGACCATTGTTGAGTCCTTCACTGTTCAGCGTGATGGGCAGAAGAAGAGAGTTAGAGAAGTTGGAGGAGGAGAAATGGACAGTCAGGCCAGTGAGGGGAGTGAATTCTTACGCGTTGTGTACTCTGGCGCATATGGCAGATTTCATGCTAGGCTGCCTATCCGTGACCCTCGCGTTCAAAGAATTTATTCCAGCACCGATTACTGGGTGTTCACCTCCTGGACCCACGGTACAAGCAAAAATCTTTTCCACTCTCATCCCTGGAGAGGAAAGGAGTGTAGAATGCATGAATACCAGCAGCCCTGTTTCACAGCTGAAACAGTATTTCCCTTCTGACAGCGCTAGCGGCAGAGCGATTTCTGCGGGACAAGTAGCGAGGGAGAAGGCGAGCAGGCAGCTTGTCCAGCACTGGCAAGGGTACGCTTTACAAGCTTTTGCCAGCTTTATGTCACCCCAGCAAGACACTGTCACCTGTCCCCAGTCTCGGCAGAGTAGGCTGATCTTTACCGAAAGATGGTGAGGGAGTAACGTAGCTGACCATACCATCGTCCTAATGATCACACAGCTCCCTACAAACTACTGGGTTTCAAAGCTGGACATGTGGCACGAACTGGCGCTGTACGCCTTGGAGGTTCTTGCCTGCCCTGCCGCTAGCGTCTTGTCCGAGCGGTTTTCAGTGCAGCTGGTGGCATCATCACCATAAGCGTAACACCCTGTCGACTGACAGCGCTGACAGGCTGACGCTATTAAGATGAATAAAGCATGGATTTCTCATAATTTTCCACTCCAACCAGGTGAAGGACTCAACCTGATAATTTAATCCACTCCTCCTCCCTCCTCATTTCCTCCTTCTCCTCCTCTTTGTACAGTAAACAGAGGAAACTGGCTATTTTTTGACAGGCCCACGGCTCTAGCTATAGTACTTTTATGCATTTAATTTTTCTGTAGGGCCACCGACCCGTCCTCTGTTAAAAAATTTTTGGGAGTGCCCACATACAGGCACTCATCTATTCAATTTTTCTGGAGGGCCACCTACCCGGTCCTCTGTTTTAAAACAATTTGTTGGAGTGCCACATACAGGCACTCAATCTATTAATTTTTTCTGGAGGTGCCACCTACCCGCTCCCTGTTTTGAAAACTTTTTTGGACTGCCACATACAGGCACTCAATCTATTCCATTTATACTGAGGGCCACCTACCTGCTCCTCTGGTTTGAAAACTTTTTTGGACTGCCACACAGGCACTCAATCTATTCCATTTTACTGGAGGGCCACCACCTGCTCCTCTGGTTTTGAAAACTTTTTTGGACTGCACACTACCAGGCACTCAATCTATTCAATTTTTTCTGGAGGGCCACCTACCCGCTCCTCTGGTTTGAAAACTTTTTTGGACTGCCACAAATGCACTCAATCTATTTCTTTTTCTGGAGGGCCACCTACCTGCTCCTCTGGTTTGAAAACTTTTTTGGCTGCCACCATACACGGCACTATCCAAATTAAATTGTCTCCATAGCAGCCCCACACGTTGTCTCCATTGCTACCTCCAAAGGCGTCCATATAGCTGCCCCCATACATCGTCCCTTATCAAACGAGGTGTGTCAGGCAGAAATTTGGGTTGTTTTCCATGGATTCCACACAAAAGTTGTACCTTTGTCGCACCCTGCTGTTTTTATCCACAAAATTATACTGGCAACTTTTATCATTTACCAATATTATTTCAGCGCTTCTTGCGCATCTGTTTTTAATCCCCTCACCCGCCATATCCTAAACTATAAAGAACGCTACTACACTTGATTCTTATACAAAAGGTTCTAGAAGTGCTGTTTGGGGAGTAGCCTATAGACAGGGGCTTGGATTGGCGAAAGCTCGCCTGGCAGCGGAGCGCCAGCTCCATGCGCATCATGCGCTTCTTGCGCATCTTGTTTACATTCCCCCTCACCCGCCATATCCCAAACTTATAAGAAACGCTACTACATTGATCTTATACAAAAGGTTCTTAGAAGTGCTGTTTGGGGAGTAGCCTAGAGACAGGGGCTTTGGATTGCCGAAAGCTCGCCTGGCGCGGAGCCCAGCTCCATGCGCATCATGCGCTTCTTGCGCATCTGTTTCATTCCCCTCAACCACGCCATAAATCCCAAACTTATAAAGAACCTACTAACCACTGATCTTATAACAAAAGGTTCTTAGAAGTGCTGTTGGGGAGTACCCTAGAGACAGGGGCTTAGATTGGCGAAGCTCCCTGCAGCGGAGCGCCAGCTCCATGCCAGATCCAACTAACCATAGTTTTAACTGCAAGCACCTTAAATCTACTACTAGTTCACTGCCTCCATACATGGTCCCCTATTCAACGAGCTGTGTCAGGCAGAATTTTGGGTTGTTTTCAATGGCTTTCCATGTTACTTTGTCGCCACCACTGCTGTGTAAATCACAAAATATACTGGCAACTTTTATCATGTACCGATATTATTTGAGCGCTTCTTGCTCACCTCCTTTGGTTTCCTCTCTGCCCACCCATTGGTTTGAAGCCTGAGTCCATTTAGAGTATGTCCCATGCCACTCTCTAGCCGCCCGCTGCTGCCGCTTCCTCTGCATGCCGTCCCCTATAGTGTCAGGTCCAATTATTTGGATGTTTTACAACATGCTATCTAGCTTCATTCTGTCACACTGTCATGGCCATGCTGTTGCCCATAGTTTTGGCATAATGGTGCGATTAAGCAGCCTCAGAGGCATCCATGCATGTCTCGAATAACGAGTACCCGAGCATTTTAGTGCTCGCTCATCTCTAATGTTAACACAATAAAGATCATTTTAACCTCTTACTTTACAATATTAGGCTACATTCACACAAACGATGATGAGATGCATGATGCCTATTACACAGAGGCTGCAAACTGTTACACTGCCAGCACTGCTACATCTCACAGACATGTGCCTGCCTCCCCCTTCCCCTTGATCACTTATCTCCTGTAGTTTGCAACTTCTCTCTCCTCACAATGTGTTTGCTGGCAGGAAGTGAGGGAGTGTCTGTGTATCAGTGTGAGCTCCATGCTAGGTCTGCCAGGGGGTGTGGCTACATATACATTGACGTGTGCACACGTCGGCGTCAGGGAGAGGAGGAGGGGGGGTGTGCTGCTCACCCCCTCCCCTCTCTATAGAGGAACATTCCAGGCACTGTATTCCAGGAAAAGACAGGACATGTCCTATCTTTTCACAGGGTACGGAGCGGTATGGTGCCGCACATGTGATCCCGTAGGGCACCTTGCGCCCATTACCGTCTATGGGGGACGTATAACTGTCGTATATTTGTCGGCCGTATATACGTCCCCCATACAGCTGTGGGAATGCAGCCTTACTCTCACTTCTTTTACATTCATGTTAACTCACAAATTTAGCACTCACTTCCTCATTTATGTAATAGGAACAGAACAGTATAGAGGAAACGCTAAGGCTTTAACCCGCGCCAGTCACATGACCTACACTACAAACTACATGTACAGAGGAGACACTCGCCGCCTAATTATCTCCCGATTTCTTATAAAAAATGAACTGTAAAGTGCATAAATATAAAACGTAGATAAAATCGAATCTAGTAAATAGCGTCAGGGGGCACACAGGTCAGCGCTGTGCACTTGGCAGATAATAATGACGATGTGTTCAGGAGCCCTCATTACACGGCCTGATTTATTACTTACTCATCTACCCGATAATTATCTCAGGCCGAGAGGAGATGGAGCAAATTCCCAGTGTAATGGCTCATGAGCTGTCAACAGGAAAACTGAACATGATGTTGATCCCATTTGTTAAAGTGCAAACACACTGACACTTCGGTTTTAATGGTTTGCCCCGGGTTATCGCCTTTGTAGTTCTATTGACTTAATTTATGCTATGACGTCTCTTAGACTAAAGGGAAATTCATATCTAACATAAAAATAGATATGCGGTAAAATAGAAAAAAGGTATTTAAAAAAAAGAAAGAAAGTAGCACCACCATTGTCCATAGGCTATGTCCGGCATGGCAGCCTCAGTAACAGAGGTTTAGGTTAAAAAAAAGTCAGAATATCGGCGCACATTTACTTACAGGGTCACCGGAGTTCACAGAAAGTGATTCAATAAGATCATGCGCCCGATATCCTGCATGTGTCGCTTCCCCGCTCAGGTCCGCCGGAGTTCACCTTCTTCTTCCGGGTGCATGTAAGTGCAATGGATGCGACACAATTTAAAAGTTAAATCCCGCGCTCAGTCCGAATCAGTCGGTTTGTCCGACGGCCCACACCCTAATTTGTGTCCCATGGAGCCCAGCGCACGCTCCTTATATTTATTATTCATGGCCTCCTCCCTTCAAAAATCAACTTTTAAAATTACGCTAATGAGCCAGAAGGGCTCTGGTGGGTGTTACCAGAGAACCGC
Source organism: Engystomops pustulosus (assembly GCA_019512145.1). Lineage (NCBI taxonomy): Eukaryota > Metazoa > Chordata > Amphibia > Anura > Leptodactylidae > Engystomops > Engystomops pustulosus. The sequence goes on from CM033641.1 coordinate 24,924,419, forward strand.
AATCACTTTCAGTGACATTTCTGACCACGGCAGGGACACAGAGCTTATGGCTCCATGCACTGTATTTACATGGCAGCAAGAGTCGGGTGTCAGTACCCCTCAAACACCTATTGATAGCTTATTATGCACATATGCACAACCCCTTTACTCCTGGCCAACCCCTTTAAGCCTTAGAGGATTCAGCCCTTTTTTGTTTTAGCTTTTCCGTTTTTACTCCCCATCTCCCAAAATTCCACCTCTTCCATTTACAGAGATGCGTGAGGGCTTGTTTCCTGCAGGACATACTGTACCTCCTAGTGGCACCATATAATATTCCATGCTTTGTATTGGGAAGCCGTAAAGAAATTTCCAAATGCAGGGAAATGGATGAAAAAACACTACTGCAGCATCTTCTCATGCGTTTTGTTTTTACGGCTTTCACTGTGCTGTCCAAAGGAAAATTCCCCTTTATTCTTTGGGTCAGTGTGATCTCGAAGATCGAAAATTTCTATTGTTTTATTCCCCGCAGACACACTGAAATGTTTACCATCCATCCTCAAATGAATAGTTGCTAGAAAATGTTATGACATTGGCGCAGTAGATTGAAAGTCTTTCCACGAGGCAAAACCTGCCAGTCATCCAGTAATGTAGGAATGTTATAGAGAGGACGGGCACGACAGAAAGTCAGAGGGTCATCTAAAATATTTTGAGGTGTAAGAGGAAATAATATGGATTATTCAGTAACTTGATAACTGTGTGTAATGTCACTTAGCCCTCCTTACAGTCTGCCGGTTCTGTGTTCCCATTTGCCTGCAGGTTTACACTCACTTACACTGGAAAGAATGAATGACCTTGGGTTACGTAAGGCAGTTCCCCTGATGGTGTGGTGCCTGAGCGATAGGTGTGTAGCTTCCCAACGTCCCTGCAAAGGTTTATTCTACATTAGTTTGTCCACTCATACTCTGGATCTTAATTATATACTCATGTTCTGTCCAGTCTGACTCAAATATTATGTACATTTGCCCACCCTGCCCCCTGTCTGTCTACTATTCCTTTTCCTACGGATGCAAATAATGATCTTCTTTGAGCCATCACTAAACTGAAACTACTCCAGATATGGAGACCTGGTGGTCCAGATCTATAGGCATTGGTTAAAGGATGGAAATCCTCAAGCTAAATCTGTTTAGTGGCAGAGAGGGTCCCAAACTACCAGGCTGTGATTGAGTTCCTTGGAAACATTCAAATAAGGGAAATATTTCCTCTTAGCTCCTTAACATCAAGCATGACTTTCAAGAAGCCTATTGTCACAATGCTGGATAAAAGCCATCAAAACAGCGCTGTTTACAGTTGGGTATCTGTTCCTCATGGAATAACTATACTGGTACAACTACTATCCGGCATCATGTCATTAGGCTTCCTGGAAAAGTCATGCTAGATGTTAAGGAGCTAATGGCATGATGCCGGATAGTAGATGTACAAGCGGTCCCCTACTTAAGGACACCCAACTTACAGATGACCCCTAGTTAAAGATGGACCTCTCTGTCCACTGTGACCACTGTTACTATAGTCCCAGACTGCAATGACCAGCTGTAATGTGTCTGTAATGAAGTTATTGATAATCCTTGGTCCAATTACAGCAAAAAATTTTGAAACTCCAATTGTCACTGGGGCAAAAAAAAATTGTCTGGATCTACAATGATAAAATATACAGTTTTGACTTACATACAGATTTGACTTAAGAACAAACCTATGGAACCTATATGTATGTATGTGACCCGGGGACTGCCAATGAGGAACAGATACCCAACTGTAGACAATGCTGTTTTGATAGCTTGTGTCAATAGGCTTCTTGAAAAACATGCTTGATATTAAGGGGGCTGCCTTACACAGGAGCTAAGAGGAAATGTTTTCCTTATCCCATCCTGGAAAACATATTTGCATATTTCCCAGTATCCCACAGTGGAGCAACAATGACTGTACGTTTACACACACCTGCCAGGCGGCCTTTATGGGTAAAGTTATAGGGGGGGGGGGAGTCATGGGAGTGACAAATGAATGATATGTTTAAACAATTGACATCCCCTTTAATTCATCTATTGCCTTTATGAGCTCATGTAAATAGTCTAAGGGTCAGAATGTCTATGGGGTGTGACACATGCATCCTATATCATCTATTAAAATCCTTTTTAAGTTAAGAGTCTGACAACGTCCACCTTATTATCAACTCATTCTGCACATCCTCTTCCCATTTGTGAGTAATTTACCTTTCCTGGGCAAATACAAGGTTTTGAACATTTCATAATAAAAAGTCAAATAGCACAAGACATAAAAACTCCACTTTTCATTTTTTCCTAACAAATTGCTCAATTTGTCTGAATTGCTGCTCTCGGGCAGACATCATAAATAGGAACCGTGCGGTTTGTACAAAAAGGGTTTTAGAGGGTTTTTTTAAATGAGGAACTAGATATTGGTGTTGGTAATGTACAATATCTGCAGAGTCTGTCATTATCAAGGGGTCAGGAGGGACTTTATAGCTAAATAAGGTAAAGTCGCCTGTGGCTAGTCTGTGATTTGAGACATGACCAATGTCGGTGCACCCAATTATGGAGTTTGTAAAGCCGAAGCCAAGTGTGGTAAAGGGTGAGAACACATAGAGGACAGATCTAAGGGGCATAGACAATATAGGTTTCCATAAAAAAGTAACCCCCACCTCACCTCAAAAATAAATATATATATATACTCTTCTTGAAAAATGTAAAGACAGAGTACCTCCTCATGTATTTATATGCCCCTTCCCCTCCTCCCGCCATATAGGGCCCTTTCATGGATAACCTTATGAACCGATATCTAAGTGCTTGGCAGACCTGGGCGATCTGATGATGAACATGTCCTGAATCCAACATATGGAAGTTCTTGTCCTTCTTGCTCAGGCGTCTCTCAAGCTTTCTGGTAGAGATGCTGACTGTGTGAGTAGCTGAAGAGAGTTATTGAGGAAGGAAGCAGGCTACTTGTCAATCAGGAAGTTGGCTGAGTTTAAAGAACATGAATATGCTTAGATGGTGAGTCAGATTTACTAACAGACTGTTGAACTATACAGGCATAGGGAGGAACAATATAGGGATAGTTGTACTGCAATAGCAATTTTCATAGATATGTTTAGTTAGTGTGGGTTAGTTTAACTGACAGGTTCCCTTTAAGGAAGTTGGGACCCCTGTTTTGATAAGTGAGGATCCCAAGACATCACTGGAGTAATTGTGCAGAATCATATGCTCTGGCCATTTTCTAGTAACCGGAGATCAGTGTATGGACTCTTTCTGTTGAACGTGTACAGTGGTCCAAGGAGAGGCAAAAGGAACCAATCGAGTATGCAGTCACATGCGCGTTATTCTAGGACTCAATGGAGGCATCGACAACTGGAACAAAATTTCTGATTTGTCAAATATATTACAATTTACCATATTCCTCATGAAACGTAATCACAACAATTCTGTAGTCACCGTGTTGGCAAGTTACAGTATAATTACCTGGATTATTGGAAAGAGAAGTCCTACAGCAAAGTTGCAGATCCAGTTGACAGAACCAGCTATCATGAAGGCTGCCGGACGCTGAGACTGCTGGAAAAACTCTCCCACCAAGACGAAAGGGATCCCACCTTAAATATGAAAAGATATGAAGTATGGGTGGAATCCAAAATACAGTGACATGTTGTATCATAAAAAGAATTGTAGAACTTGCACCAAATCAATCATAGAATCAAGATAAAATTGCTCAATTAATATTGAGGCTTATTGATATAACTTCCAATATATAGATCGACAATAATTTACTCTGGCACGATTCACTAAGATCGTGCGCCCGATATCCTGCATGTGTTGCTTCCCCGTTCGGGTCCGCCGGAGTTCACCTTCTTCTTCCTGGTGCATGTAAATGCATTGTCTTGCGACACAAATTGAAAGGTAAATCCCACGCTCAGTCCGAATCCGTTGGATCGCCCCATAATCTCTGTCACATGGAAGCCAGCGCAGCTGCACCAAAATTCGATAACATGTAACACAATCCCCTATTAAATTTCTGTCCCAGCTGCGAAAATCCCGAAAAACCATGAACAGTCCTGTCCACGACCCTTAATAAAAAAGCCCCACTGTGTTACACACATAGCCCCACAAAGTTGCTGGTAGCTAAACAGTGAGCATTTTTAATTTGCAGTTTAGTGGAGGAGTTAATGGAAATCTACCATGAAAATCCATCCTGATAAACCAGGGACATTACTCATAGATCCAGGCACTGGGACTGTGGTAATCTTCTTATATTTGTTATCCCTGGTCTCCTTCTTCTAAAATTAACTTTTATAATTATTCTGATAAGCCTAAAAGGCTCTGGGGATGTCCTTCCATGCTGTAGCTTCACAGGCTGTTACACTGTGCAGGAAAAGGTCTCACCCTCTGTCCCTGGTTTATAATGATTGATTGTAATGCTAGGTTTCCTTTAAATAAATCTTATCTAACAAAAATTCCACAGTATGTCAAGATATTCTGCAGATTTTATTGAAGGGGCGAAGGTTAAATCCCCTGGGTACCATAAACACCCACACAAAAAACCTCCACGAAAAAGGAAAAATGTGTGCAGTGGAATATCTACAAATCACATCCTTCACATTACAGAAATGTAGGTTCACAAATGCAAAAGACAGGTTAGAAAAATCTGATTTCTGATTGGGATAACTGCTGTGCATTTACTTGTTGTACTAAATCTGTCATGTGAAGATCTCTGTTTCGGGACACTAAACGTCCAGGTCAGCTTCATTTTCCCGCACCATGACATTTATATCTTAGTGATTGCATTGTTAAAGATCAAAGCAGAAACCTGTCAGATACTGCAGCAGCTAAATTCAGAATTTACACTGATTGGGTTAGTTAAAAATGCCATGGTCAGTACACACTGCAGCATCTGAGAGGTTTTTTAAAAGTGAAAGTAAATGCAGTGGTCCCCACATGCTGATATCAGGGGTGGGTGACATGGCCAGCGTAGGTAGGGATTTTAAGTTCACACTTGTGTCCAGAAGATTCCATTCCACCTTCTGTTAACTGAGAGAATAAATAGTGTAGCAACTACCGGCGGTCCCCTACTTAAGAACACCTGACTTACATACGACCCCTAGTTACGGACCTCTGGATTTTGGTAATTAAGCTCTGTGAAAACAGTCTATTATAGATCCTAGGTGTGCCATAGTCAACTCTGTGTTAGGTCCATCTGGAGGTAGGACCTAATGGGGGTAATTTATCATTAGACCGGCTCCTTATGACGGTTCTATGTCTGTCTTAAGAGTTCCGCTGCAATCAGACTCATTAAAGGAAAACAACCATTCAGTTTAACAAAAATACAAAGTAAACATACTTACCTGCGCTCCTCTTCTTCACGATCCCGGCGGTGGTCTTCTTCAATGTTGACATGCCGGGATTACCTAGAAAGAAGACTTCTAAATAGCAGCCAGGAGGACGGGGACAAGATATCCGGTGCTCCGGGCTGATAATTATTCAAGCCTCTCGCGTGATGTCATCTTCCTCCATCAGAATGGGAGGGGGAGGTGCAGGGGCGTGAATAATTAGCAGCCCCTGAGCATCTTGTCCTGCGCTCCTGGCTGGCAATTATAAGTCTTTTTTTTAGGTGATCCCGACGTGTCAACATTAAAGAAGAGCACTGTCGGGATCGTGATGAATAGTAGCACAGGTAAGTATGTTTAGTTTGTTTTTGTTGTTAAACTAAATGCTTGTTGTCCTTTAAAGTGGCTTTCACCCTTGATAAACTTGCTGGCAGTGTCCTTTGCTGCTTGGGTTGTTTGCGACAGTCGCATGAAAAGTTGCAAAAAAACCCTTTTAAAAGTTCCAACATAAACCAATGTGGGGATTGGCGTTAATTTGCGCCAAATTGCAAATCATTAATTTAGTCGAATTGTGAAAACTAGTCTATGCAAATAATGAATTTTACGCAATCGGGGTCTATGTCAAAGCTACTTTGCACTGTCCTATGTTCATTTGGCGCAATTGAATGTTGCAAAACAGCATTTATGCCACAACTGAGTCAAAACAACACCAAATATAGACAAAAACCCAATAATATATTAACCCTGATATGCTTACCAGTCTTGAATATCTTTTTTATAAAACTGTGTTATATTTTCAATTACTAATATTGAAAACAAAGTTTAAATAATAATAAATTTTTTTTTTTTTCAAAAATCGCACATGCTGCAGAAAGGGACCTATAACAAATTTAACTCATCCTGCAAAAAGCAAGCCTGCCATTAGCTTGCTCGATGTAAAAATAAAACAATATTGAATTCAGGTTTTGTCGGAACTGAATGACCAGAACTGATTTGTGTAACAATGAAGGGAACTAAGGTAATGAAGGGAACGAGTTCAGAATTTATATTAAAACCTTTTTACACTTTTTTGTTATACACATTTTTGTTTTTAAATTGAAATATCCATTTTGGAAATACTATCACAAAGAGCAGACAGAGCTCCACAATGGTCCATTGACTGCATCCACATTGCATTATGATATACTACATCACTCAATACGACTACATAATTGTATCAAAGTGATGACTAATAGGACAGACGGAACCCATCCATTCACGTAGCGCTTTAGCTCTGATTCCTGGCCGGCCATATTATTAAACTAATGTTCTCTGCTTGATGAACTCCGCACAGTAATTAATGTCACAAAGTGAATTCTATTTAGCAGGTTGTCAAGATATCTTATCTCTCTGCATTTCTCTTGAAGAGCTGAAACAACTCAATTCAGTGTTGAAGGCAGATACAGTTTATTGGGGGAGATTTATTATGCGTTCTTCTCCAGAACTGGCGGAGAGTGCGGTGCGGAGAGTGGGTAGGAAGTTGGAGAAGGGGGGGCAGGAAGCCGGAGGCGTGAACGCCCGACCCGCCTCATTCACTATAGTCTCTGCTGTAAAACGGGCAGAGACTATTGCAAAAAACTATGCCAGTTTAGACCCGCTCTACAGGTCTGATGTGGCAGAGTTTACACCCGTATAGCTGTGGCAGGGGCAGCAGGGACGTTTCCTTAGGTTCCCGGCAAAGACTATAGTAAATGTGGAGGGCAGAGCGTTCACACATCCAGGAGCTACTTTATATATCTGTCTAGTTCCATTGTTCCTTCTGGAATAGATATACTGGTTTGGTTTTAATCCCGCATCATATCATAAGACCTCTTGTAGGTCATGCTTGATGTCAAGGGAGCTGCCTTACATGGTAGCTAAAAAAGGCGTGGTTTTCCTTATCCCATCCTGGAAAACTTTGCATATTTTCCCAGAATCTCCCTAGTGGAGCATCCATTGCTATAAGACTCCACACGCCTACATGGTGGCCTTAATTGGCAGTCTCTGTAAGGAGAACTCTTACTTCCCGACCCCAGTCACAAGCCTCTCACCCAGCCAAACCAATTCCCTACTCTGTACTGAGGAGACCCAATCAGGTCAAAACATTGTACAGAGCCGTCTACAGTAGGGAGTCTGTTCCTTCTGGAATAGATATACTGGTTTGGTTTTAATCCCACATCATGTCATAAGGCCTCTTGTAGGTCATGCTTGATGTCAAGGGAGCTGCCTTACATGGTAGCTAAGAGGCGTGGTTTCCCTTATCCCATCCTGGAAAACTTTGCATATTTTCCTAGTTCCATTACACCTTGCTGTTTTTTTCTAGTCTCCCGATACCTATCCCTATTTCTGCTTGCTATTGCTTTGTTATACTGTGTATCCATCCTCTGTTTTCGTTATTTGACCATCCCTTTGTTATTTGATTTTGTGCTCTACCACCATCTTGGATTTGACCCAGTATTGTCTGACTTTGCTTGTCTGTTGTCTATTATTTGTCCCCCTGTGTTTGGTCATCTTTCCTGTGCACTCAGTCAGTGTAGGGATTGTCAACCAGAAGTCCCTAACTAATAGGGTTTGTGAGGCTTCTTAGGTAGATGGCAGTCATTGTGGATGAGTTTAGGACCTTCGTCATCTTCTCTACCTATGACAGACAGTCACTTAACATGGAGAAAAACTATTTTGCATGCTTTACCCAAGGAGCATTGTCATAAGGTATCTGCTAGAGCTCCACAAGGAGAATCTGCACCTTCCACGCAGGACAGAAATAGAAATGTGCTAAACATTTATATAGCAGGAAGGAAATACTTGGAGAATTTCCCAGAAATAATGAGAGTAATTACAGAGGCGCTCCTCTGCCAGGCATTTTCTAGGTTTACTTCTTGCACCTTTCATGTCTAATGTACAATATGCAATTAGGCATTTGCGACGTCATCGCTTGGGCTGTGTGGATATGTGAGGGTGCTCGCTTTGATGCTCCCGCCTCGTAATCTGCAGCAATGTAATGGAGACTCGAACAGCTGCTAAGAGCCATTGAAATGAAAGTTGTGCTATTTCTTCTGGTTGGCCGCTTTCATTATTATACATCATTAGTTACACTTGTGTGAGTTTTAATAACATCTTCACAATTGCACAGTCCACTTTTCTTTTTAACCCTTCTGGTCCCAAATGTGTATCTTAAAGGAACACTACACATACATTTTATTATACAAAAATGTGCTACTCTAATAGCTTTGCAGGCACCACACTGTGACTGCAGAGACTTCAGCACCAATGTGGATCTTTATATAGGTGGTATGGTTACTATACCTATACTATACCCACCTTCCTTAAGTAGTACAGTACTTAAGTCCTAACATCTGGGCACGTGTTGGTTTGGATGTTGGGGGGGGGGGGCCTAGTCGTGTGAAAAACCGAGGACCCACTGTTAAATGGTGCTAAGCAACTGTTCAGCACTTATACAAATAGGTTAATACTTTTTGTCAGAAAAACCCCTTTAATCTGCTGCTGCTTTGTTCCATCTTCAACTTCTGCCTAGGAGGGAGGTGTTGCATCAAAGAGGAGCAGAGCAGGAGGCCCTTGCTCCACGCACAGGCCATGGAGGAGGAGGAATACAACATGGCTGATCTCTTGGGATACAGACAGAAGAGATATTTGGATGTTTGTGTTAAAAAGGTAGCTGAGAAGATGGAATGCTGGGATACTGTATATCATTGTAAGAATGTTATTTGTATCCGTTTCTCAGCATAAATTTATTAGCACTTGAAAGATACTGGTGATACTGGTGAGTAAATAAGAAATTCTGAGCCATTCAATAGTTAAAAGATATACAAAGTGATTTTCCGGGCTCCTGTACTACTGCTGACCCATCCAGGGAATATATTCTATATATAAGTAGTAGCCCGCTGCTCCACGACTCCATGTATCGGCTGTCTGGCTGTTCATATCATACCCTACTTTCTTATGGGAAAGTTATTAGTATTATAGACCAGTGTTTTAGTGTCCCAAATCACCCTGTATGACATTAATACTCACAGCACTCATCATTTCACCTGGCGTCTGTTTGTTGCAACAAATGAAACCGGCGTAGTACACTCCAGGTATTACTCCGGCTTCATTCAAGCAACACAAGAAGAGTTGCCAGCTCCAGGATCTTCAGATGAGAGTCCGATGTGCCTCATCGGACTCACATTTAGGTAAGTCTAAATGTTTAGGTTTTTTTTTTTAACTGAGAACACAGAAAGCTCTCTACATGTCAACACTAAACCACAGGTCCATATGGACCTGCAGTTGGTTTAGGTACCCAATTGACCCGGCAGATCCCATTTTAGGAATACAGTAGTTGCTCAGATTTCAATTTGGTTGCCACTAAAACAAAAACAAGGGGCCACTTTGTTAATATGTGGTCAATCAATTTAAGTAGAAATTAACCCTTTGTTAGACAAGTTACTGCCAAATCCAACTTCTGCATCATTATACAAACAGTCATCTTTGTAATAACTATATATCAACTTGCAAAATGTAACGAAAGCACCTTGAGGCCTTGTGTGACATTAGGAATAATGACTTTTCAGCCCCGTGACTCGTGTCCACATGCGGTGTGTTATTTGCACCTCAGACCCTATCATTTCAGTGGAGCTGAGCTATAATTTAAGGCACAATCTCTGACTGCAATGACCATCTGTGAGGAGCGGTGAGTGCATTACAGGGATTTAGGAATTTTTCAATACATCGACTTCCAGCTGACCCTTAAGATTACTGCTCGCCATTTCATAAAGCGCAAGTCAATGTGAATGATAGGGCAACTCTTTTATGTACTGTGGTTGTGCTGGTTACTAGTGACTATGTCATTATCTTAAAGGGATTACATCATGACTAGTGCTGTGCAAATGTGTGGTCAAAGTCATCATTGTGAACAGAGCCTAGTAGTTCACATGCATGACCAATATTTAAAGGGAACCTGTCAGCATCTCACTAAAATATTCCTTTCCTGTTGTCTGAATGCAGAGAAATTGACATTTGTATTTATATATCTGCTGTCCAGTTTTGATAGTTGAAGATTCCTGATAATTGGACAAGATAAGGTGCACTGATCCTCATGGCCGCACCTATGGGACACTGAAATGAAGATTTCTATGCATTCCGATCAAAGACTTTCTAAAGAAAGCCATTCTTATCAAACCTCACATACAAAGCCATAGGTTTACTTTATATGTGACCCATGAATGGCAGATTCCCTTCAATGTACTTCTGTGCCACTGCACCCATCTCTGTCAGTCCCAAAAAAGTTTTTCTTTTAACTGGAAAATTGTATCAGTCAGAATTAAATACAGAATGCAATATAATCAACATGCCACTAGAAAATTCACTTATAAGCCTGTCCATTTTTTTTTTTTTAAATAGAAACCGATTCCCCACAATCACCACCCCTTCAAACACATCCAAAGGGGAGCAATGGAAAAGATATAGCTATAAACGTTATTAAACACATCCACACAGAGTATAGGGGTCCCCTCTCTCTTAACCTCCCCTGAAAATTGCTACTCATGGGACAACCGCCTTAATAAGTGCACTTTACAGAGAACCTGGGACTTTATTTTCACTGAAGACAGGTTACAAAAGCCCATTACACTTGAATTTCGCAGATGTCTTTCTGCTTTCTCTAAGCATTTGCATTACAATATAATTGCGTGTTATAACTTACCTTGCACCCTGACAGAATACTCTGTGTAGTCCCAGGGGTTGGGCTTTGATTTAGATGCTTGTCTGTGCTGCACACTGCTCAGCTCTCAGCGCCCACCTGTACATCTCCTCCCCCCTGCTCCTTCACAGAACTCACAGCCTGGTGAGATTACATCAGTGGGAGAGGGAGGAGCTGTATGGGAGCACAAAGGTGGGAGCTGAGGAGTCTGCAGCACAGACAAGTCACATGTTGTTTTTTGAAATGCATCCAAACCAAAGCCCAACCCCTTGGACTACTCCAGGAATTTATCAGGATGCAAGTGTAAGTTATAACACACAATTATATTGTAATGCAAATGCTTAGAAAACGCAGAGAGGCATTTTGCACTACAGGTGTCATGGGCTTTTACAATCTGTCTTTAGTAAAAATGCAGTCCCTGGTGACACGTTCCCTTTAAAAGACAAGCGCTTGTCTCCTTACAAATAAAATGCTCCTTTTTTGATTCATTTGCAATGCCAAGTTGAAAAGTTCAACACAGACGTCCTGGCTGAAATCCACCTCCTCATGCAGGTAAAATCCTTCCCTGGATGTTTCCCACCTATATCTCAGTTGGACTTGTCTATTGTGGGATGGGTGAAATGGTGAGAAGAGCTGCAGTCTCCCACACAGTGCTCATTGCTAAGTACAAAGAGGGACAGCATTCTGGTAAGGACAGGAAGTGTACATGGAGAGGACTTCCTGTCTGCTCAGGCCAAGATTTGAAGAGACATTGAGCTGAAAACTTGACTCTTCTATTCAGAAGTTTACTCATTTGCATATTAGAAAAACTGCTGCCATTACGTTGCAGTTCCTTTACTGGCAGATCATTTTAGGTGAAATGGGGAGGACTTTTAACCCTCTACCAGATATTACTGATGTGACGGGTAAGATTCTGGTAACAGGTCCCCTTTAAGGGGTTAAGCAAAAGTTCTGGCCGATACTTATTAAACTTTACTGATACTAAAAACTTTGAAAAACATTCACGTCATAAAGAATTCAGTTATAAAAATCCACATAACCGAATAACGAGTACCCGAGCATTTTAGTGCTCGCTCATCTCTAGTAAACATTTAAAAGTTTATAATTTTTGGTAATAAACCTGATGTACGGTAGAGTTTGTATCATTTTGATTAGTAAGTAAATTATATAATGTGCCGTTTTTCAATTCAACTCTGGTTTACTCTGGTGTTTGTAATATCTTCAGACTTGTACATCTTGGTTCTGCTTTGCACCAGCTTATTTACAGTTCAACAAATCTTCATGGCTAAAAAGAATAGGGTTTGGTTTGGTAGGAGTGTGTCTTTAATGGAAAGGGGCATAGATTCGGTAAAGGTTAACTTGGTCTAAATTGCAACACAATGGGGCTCATTTACTAAGTGCTCCACAGCTGCACTTTCATCGGGTTTCCCGAATTAATTTCGTTATGCGCCAAATTCCACCGGGATTTTGGCGCGCGCGATCGGATTTTGGCGCAATTGCTTTCACGCGACACAAATCGTTTAAAAAACCAAAAGTGTCGCAAGATCACCACTTATATGCGCCGGGACGAAGAAGGTGAACTCCGGCAGAACCCGAATCCACGTCGAACAACGCGCCGCAGGATCGCGACAGGACGGGTAAGTAAATGAGCCCCATTGGGGCACATTTACTAAGAGCAGTGCAGTCTGTACTATGTGCAGTTTGCCTGTGTAGTGTGCAGGGGGCGCCAGATTCAGGATTTCTGGTGCCCGTTCTTCATGAATCTGGTGCCCCCTGCACTCTGCCAATAGAGTGCACTAACGGTTTTTTGGTGTACCTATAACATAGGGCCGGTAACACAATTATGTTAGACGTCACATTTGCGTCGCACGATCACTAGCGCAGCTGCGCCACAAAAGGGTCTGTTGTGCAAACACTTCTTAAATACCTGTCCAAGCAGTTTCCACTGGAAAGAACGTGCAAAGTCCGACAGAAACTGGCGCAATAAATATGCCCCAGGGTGTCAAAAATTTGCAACAAATTTTCAATGCAATTTTCTGGCAAAAACTTATCCAACTATCAGATTGTATAAAAATAGACCAGACAGTCTAATAATACAACAGGTTTGTTATCCAGGATCAGATATTACGATAACTGTGCCGGACACTATTAGTAAATTTTCCCCCACAGTTAATGACTATTCCTCACAAAACTCTAAGTATTTACACAATCACAATAAAAATGACTGAGAAACGAGGATCTAGTTGACCCCATCACCAGTCTGAGAACAATCGTGTTCTCTCTAGAGATCCGAGAGATGGAGTAATCACGGAGGTCATTAGCGCAGTGTCTCCAGACAATAATTAATATGACAGGGCCCGAAGGAGATCTGCAAACATCTCTGTGCAAAACAAAACTAGCCAATAAATTGTACTTGTTCATAAGGTCATGAGTGATACCGGGAGGTTATGGAAGGACATCCATGTTTATTGCCAAGGGCTCAAAGTGTACTCTCTGCGCTATGCCGTGCAATGACAAACAATAGAAGTCCGTGGAGTCCAAATGTAGCAATCATTTCGGAAACAACCCCTGACTAATATATTGTATAGATTTAGCCTCATGTAGGGCCCCAGAAAAGGTCAGCACAAAGAACATGCAGATTAAAGAATTTCTCAAAAATTCCCAAAACTAGGAATTTTCTGTATATTTGGGTCATAATTTAATATTTAGTTATAGAATCAGTAGAAGAGAAGTGTTTACTATGGAGCAAGAAGGAGCGTTTAGGGTTGTAGCTATAGAGGGTATTAAGGCAGTAGAAGAACTTAAGGGCTATTCTGTGGACAGAAAGTTTTCCCTGGGATGAGCTGTAATTTTTTATTGGTAGAATAATGGGGTAGGTGCAACTTTCTAGTCCGAGTTGTTAGGGATACCAAATAGGTTGTGGTTTGGATTTATTTTTTTAGATATAATTTATATTTTTATTTATCTTTTTATTTTTTAATGATAGGGTATTGTAGTGTATAATGGGGGTCATTTACTAAGGTCCGATTCGCACTTTCCCGACGTGTTACCCGAATATTTCAGATTTGCGCTGATTTTCCCTGTATTGCCCCGGGTTTTTGGAGCACCCGATCCACCAGGTATAGGATGGTGCATTCCGATGGACCTTGGGGAACTTCAGCGAAGCAGCGACATTTGGTGGACGTCGGAGGAACTACCTTAATGAATCGCCGGAAGACCCGAATCCAGCGCACAGAACGCTGGATCGCGGGATCGCTGGATCGCGAATGGGCCGGGTAAGTAAATCTGCCCCACAGTCTGTCCTAATGTAGGGTTAAGGATGGCAAGCAGCAGTGGATAATGTTATAGGCGGTTTGGTGGTAGCCCAGGGCCCCAAGCCTTTTAGGGGGCCCTTGGCCACCCAAACCATCCACCAAATTTTATACTGGGAGGAACTTTTACCCATGAAATCCATTTACATCTGTTCCTGATCTCAATAAACATGTAAAACTCAACAGTATCGTGAGAGAAATAGCGCTTATAGGGTAGTATTGTTTTAAAAGTGAAAATTCAACAAAATAATTCTCGCTCACCTTTTTAAATTGGGCGTATTCAGGCACAACACTAATTAAAGTGTTTTTCAATAGTCGGGTGCAGCCTACGTCCTCTTGTATTGGAATGCAGTTGTCTCACTGCTTCTGATCAGGGAAATTGTAGGGTAAAAGTGTAGGAGGAAATGAGTGCGGACACCTCAAATGGTTGTCTTACAAGGGCTTTATATTATTTAGTTGTCTTTGGATGCACAGCGCATTTCGGGACTCTAAAGGTCCCTTTCTCAAGTAAAATTAGAGACTTATATAGGCGTCATGTGTTGCTCGAGAGCGCAAGGTCAATAAACAGGGAGGAGTCGTTTCAGGACTTGAAGGTCCTCCAAAGATCCTTAAAAACCTCAGATTGAAAGAAGCAGAAGGGACACATCCTCCATTCCCCAAGAAGCTGATTCTAGTACCATATGTAGTAAGTGATTCCAGACTTGTAGGGGCTACAATATTCATACAGCCCAGGGCCCATGGCAGGCTTACTCCACCCCTGATGGCAAGCCTGGTGGCCATTAGCCCCTCGGCTGGCATGCAGTTGACCAGAACCTACATTGTTCGGGTGCCTGAACCAGTACTTCCGACTGTAGTACTGGCATCAAATGCCGGTGTCAAAGCTGCCATATTTTCTTGACGATTGGCCAGCACCAAACATGGGTATTACCAGTGGGGGTGACCGTTCTGGTTTGGTACACAAACCTAAACCAAACTTTAACGGGTCCGCTCATTCTTATCCATAATGCTTCAGATGCCATTGTTCAGGGCATCTAAAGGGTTGAACATCCATGACAGGAGACTGAGTATTATTTAGTGCTGGAGCACCTGGTAGTCAGTACTACTAAGATTACTACTTTTTCTAGACATTAATCAGTCTGACAAATCATTATCTACCTTTGCCAACAATTTATGTATTTATTTTTTTTGCTTTTTTTTTTTTCTGTCTGGAGTTATAATTTAATTTCCCCATAGCTACACACGTATGTGTAGGAAGAAGCACCTGACGGATGAGACACTCGTGTGTTACTATAGTAATACTGAATTAGCTGTCGAAACAGAAAGTGGATGCGAAGAAGAGAGCATGATACTCACCGCCTTGTGAATCCTGATGATCACGTTACATTTATAGAAGATTTAATATACATGTAATAATAACATAACCATGGAGATGCTCTTCACATCACTGCAGTGTAACTGCATTTATACATTCAAGTACAACATTACAGCTCAAAAGCAAACCTGACTTTTATCAATGGCTGTCAATGGCTTTTGTTATTATTGTGTTATCTATGTATATTATAGACACTTATATCTATACAATACGGAGATGATTATGTTGTATGTTTTAGGTGACATATTAGTAAATATTTATCATGTGAATGTTATTCTATGTCTTCAGCAGTTTTCCCCACTGCAAACTCTATTTCTAATTCACAGTTGTGGCAAACACTTGCTGCTATGACTTTGTACATGACATAGAGAAGAGGAAACCCTGCAGCAGCCCAACAGTAAAAGCAGCAGCAGCAGCAGAGATTTTAAAGCACTTACTAGAAGCAGCAGCAGTGCCCTTGTGTCTCTGTCTTTCTCTCTTCTAGTGGCTGCTGTAACATGTTCCTTCATTGAGCAGAGCAGTTCAAGTCATGATAATTATCTAACTGCTGTGTTTTGTGCTGGGTTACAATATGTTTATCTCCTTAATTCTGCACAAACCCACAATAAAATGTTATTGCGGGTTATCATTGATTGCAGACTATTTGGTGTATAAAAACAAATAAAAAATTAATAGGATATTACATGCTGTTTATATAACTTCAAGTGTTTTTAAGACTATAGGGAGAAAACCCTATTGAAGGACATGTACCACCAGGATGAAGGATTGTAAACCAAGCACACTTACATGCTGGTGGATCCTCTGGCTGGATCCTGAGCCCATAGCTATTAATTGAATCTGAAGCCCCTCATTTGATTATTCTAAAGCCTTTTTTGTAAGAACGAGGGCATAAAAAGAGCAGATCCTGCCAGTGGGGATGCACACCAGTATGTCGGTGTGCTTGGTGTACATCCTCATCCTGGTGGTAGATGTCCTTTTTATTAATTAATTTTCTAGACCAACCTGAGTGAAGAAAGGAGCAAGTATATTGAAAGGGGTTTTCCCACGAAAGAAAATTCTCACATCTCAATCCCCTAGTGATGTTAGCATAATAAGGATCATTTTAACCTTCATTTTACAATGTTAGGCAACACACGAATGGGGGATGTGCATACGGCAGACGTATAGACGGCCGATTTATATACGTTACCTGCACATGTGCGGCACCGTACCGTTCCATAGCCGGGAAAAAGATAGGACATGTTCTATCTTTTGCCGAAAAACAGTGCTGTGCACCATATATTTGTATGTAGAAGGGCAGGGGTGAGCAGCGCTCATCCCCTCCTCCTCTTCCCGGCGCCGCCGTGTGTCCATCGTGCTATGCTACAGCGGGCACAAGTTAATGCAGCCTTACTCAGATTTTATTGTTGTTTTAGCTCCTATCACTCAGTGATGGTCAGTGTAATATCCCAGGGTGTGGGCGGGGACTCTCTAAGCAGACATATTATGATCCATCTAGTTCTGTGGGATGACAATGTGGTTAGATTATCAGAGTACAGGTGTATACACACTTTCATCTGACATTGTACTAACACATTGACACATAGAAGGAGAGATGAGCCAGATCAGAGATAATGGGGCAGATTTACTTACCCGGCCCATTCACGATCCAGCGGCGGGTCCTCTGCAGTGGATTCGGGTCTTCCGGCGATTCACTAAGGCAGTTCCTCCCACGTCCACCAGATGTCGCTGCTGCGCTGAAGAGCATCGGAACGCACTGGAGTACACTGAGCCGGGCTGAGTGAAGGTAAGCGCGTGCCGAGCGACACTTTTTTAAAAAAAAATGCGGTGGTTTTTCCGAATCCGTTTTTTCGTTCGTACATGCCCCCCGATTTCCGTCGCGTGCATGCCGGCGCCGATGTGCCACAATCCAATCGCGTGCGGCAAAAACCCGGGGCAATACAGGGGAAATTGCCGCAAATCGGAAATATTCTAGTAACACGTCGGGAAAACACAAATCGGGCCCTTAGTAAATGACCCCCAATGAGATGCATGATACCTATTACATAGAGGCTGACAGACTTTTAAACTACCAACACTCCTACATCTCAGAGACATGTGCCTGCCTCCCCCTTCCCATGGATCACTTATCTCCTGTAGTTTGTATCTTCTCTCTCCTCACAATGTGTTTGCTGGCAGGAAGTGAGGGAGTGTCTGTGTATCAGTGTGAGCTCCCTGCCAGGGGCTACAGGCACAGACCAGAAAGACACAGAAACTCAGCTCCAGGCTGTCACATACAAATCCAAGATGGCGGCCACCCGACCATAAGTCAGAAGTTACAGGGTTGTGTCTAGGGGCAACTGAAATTGTGCACAGCAGGACTGATAGAGACAGGTTGAAAAGTGTTATTTTGTTATCCTGAGTACATATAAAAAAAACTTGTCTTCGTGGAAATACCCCTTTAATAGGGTAAATTTATTATATGCTTGTGCACGATGAAATCTCTACCCCTCTGCTGCATTGGACACAACAGGAAGTTCCGGCCACATGCTATATCTTGTGTCCGGCTGTATTGGCGCACAATTCCAAGCCTGTATGAATGGGCGCAGGCTATAGCAAGTGCGACAGGCCAACTCCATTGCCGGTCAAGTCCACCTTCACTCCCCTCCACAGGGAAGTTGCATAAAGGGTGAAATAATCATAATTCCTGGTGGTTTGCAAGTAGTAATGATTATTTCAGGGCGTGTACCCCAGAAATCTGGTGTACAAGTCCTAACTTATGTCACCCAATGACATTGAACCTGCTACTGTAATTTAGGTATTTTTTTACCCTGTTTTAGGCTACATATACATTGACGTGTGCACACGAGTGGAGGAGGGGGTGAGTGCTGCTCAACACCGCCCCTCTCCATAAAAAGATAGGACATGTCCTATCTTTTCACAGGGTACGGAATGGTACGGTGCCGCATGTGTCCTGCTCCGCACTGCTCCCGTAGGGTGCCTTGCGCCCACTACCTTCTATGGGGGACGTAAATCCGTCGTATATTTTTCAGCCGTATATACATCCCCCATACAGCTGTGTGAATGCAGCCTTACTCTCACTTCTTTTACATACATGTTATCTCACAAATTTAGCACTTACTTCCTTAAATATGTTATAGGAATAGAATAGTATAGAGGAAACGCTAAGGCTTTAACCCGCGTCAGTCACATGACCTACACGACAAACCACATGTACAGAGGAGGCACTCGCCGCCTAATTATCTCCCGATTTCTTATAAAAAATGAACTGTAAAGTGCATAAATATAAAACGTAGATAAAATCGAATCTAGTAAATAGCGTCATGGGACACACAGGTCAGCGCTGTGCACTTGGCAGATAATAATGATGATGTGTTCAGGAGCCCTCATTACATGGCCTGATTTATTACTTACTCATCTACCCGATAATTATCTCAGGCCGAGAGGAGATGGAGCAAATTCCCAGTGTAATGGCTCATGAGCTGTCAACAGGAAAACTGAACATGATGTTGATCCCATTTGTTAAAGTGCAAACACACTGACACTTCGGTTTTAATGGTTTGCCCCGGGTTATCGCCTTTGTAGTTCTATTGACTTAATTTATGCTATGACGTCTCTTAGACCAAAGGGAAATTCATATCTAACATAAAAATAGATATGCGGGAAAATAGAAAAAAGGTATTTAAAAAAAAATAAAGAAAGTAGCACCACCATTGTCCATAGGCTACGTCTGGTATGGCAGCCTCAGTAACAGAGGTTTACACTAAAAAAAGCCAGAATATTGGGGCACGTTTACTTACAGGGTCAACGGAGTTCACAGAAAGTGATTCACTAAGATCGTGCGCCCGATATCCTGCATGTGTCGCTTCCCCGCTCAGGTCCGCCAGAGTTCACCTTCTTCTATCTGGTGCATGTAAGTGCTTGGCTTGCGACACAATTTAAAAGTTAAATCCAGCGCTCAGTCCGAATCAGTCGAATCGTCCGACAGCACACCCCTAATTTGTGTCACATGGAAGCCAGTACAGCCGCGCCACAATCTCAGCACACACACTTCTTATATACCTGTGCAAACCGCTTTAGACCCGAAAAAGGTGCACAGTCCGACAAAAGTGTGTGCGACCCTTAGGAAATGAGCCCCGTTGTGCTTTTAATAACATGATAAAGCAGGGACACTTAGTTATAGATCCAGGCACCATGACTGTGGTAATCTTCTTATATTTATTATTCATGGCCTCCTCCCTTCAAAAATCAACATTTAAAATTATGCTAATGAGGCAGTAGGGCTCTGGTGGGCTATACCAGAGCACCACAAGCACTTTCAGTGGGAGCAGAAGCTCCAGTGATGTTTGTGACCACGGCAAGGACACAGAGCTTACGGCTCAATGCACTGTGTTTACATGGCAGCAAGAGTTGGGTGTCAGTCCCCCTCAATTACCTATTGATGGCTTATCATGCACATATGCACAACCCCTTTACTCCTGGCCCACCCCTTTAAGCCTTAGAGGACTTTTCCGTTTTTTATTCCCCATATTCCAAAATTCTACCTTTTCCATTTACAGAGATGCGTGAGGGTTTGTTTTCTGCAGGACATACTGTAGTTCCTAGTGGCACCATTTAACATATCACGCAATGTATTGGGAAGCAAGAAAGAAATGGATAAAAAACAAAATGGGAATCTTCTCATGCGCTTTGTTTTTACTGCTTTCACTGTGCTGTCCAAAGGACAATTCCCCTTTATTCTTTGGGTCAGTATGATCTTGGAGATCAAAAATTTCTATTGCTTTATTCCCAAGAAGGACATTCCCCTCAGACACACTGAAATGTTTACCATCCATTCTGAAATGAATAGTTGCTAGAAAATGTTATGACATTGGCGCAGTAGATTGAAAGTCTTTCCACGTGGCAAAACCTGCCAGTCATCCAGTAATGTAGCAATGCTATAGAGAGGATGGCACGACAGAAAGTCAGAGGGTCATCTAAAATATTATGAGGTTGTGTAAGAGGAAATAGTATGGGTTATTCAGTAACTTGATACTCTAATAACTGCGTGTAATGCCACTTAGCCTTCCTTACAGTCTGCCGGTTCTGTGTTCCCCTTTTCTAGTAGGTTTACACTCACTTAGGCTGCAATGAATGAATGACCTGGGGTTACATAAGGCAGTTCCCCTGATGGCGAGGTGCCTGAGCAATATGAGTTTATTCTACATTAGTTTGTCCACTCATACTCTGGACCTTAATTGTATACCCATGTTATATCCAGTCTGACTCAAACATTATGTAGAATTGCCCACCCTGACCCCTGTCTGTCTCCTTCTATGCCTTTTCCTGCGGATGAAAATAATGATCTTTTTTGAGCCATCACTAAACTGAAACAACTCCAGATATGGAGACCTGGTGGTCCAGATCTATATGCATTGGTTAAAGGATGGAAATCCTCAAGCGAAATCTGTTTAGTGGCAGAGAGGGTCCCAAATAAGGGAAATATTTCCTCTTAGCTCCTTAACATCAAGCATGACTTTCAAGAAGCCTATTGTCACAATGCTGGATTAAAGCCATCAAAACAGCGCTACAGTTGGGTATCTGTTCCTCATGGAATAACTATTCTGGTACAACTACTATCCAGTGTTAAAGATATTATACTGGACTCAGACGCCATCTTACATACTGTCAGACATTTTAAAGACTCAGCATTCATTTCATATAACTTTGTGTAGTGATAACTAAGTTTGGGTGTTTTCCTAAGCGCACAAAGACTTAGTGCTCACTAGCACTACCTAGTGATAGGTATCCAGGCGAGCACCTGGGAAGTTTCAGTATTTGCATGTAGCCAATAGTATTAGACTCCTTTGTGTACTTACATCCAATAGTGTTACATTGCCTGGGTGAGAACACCCAATTATAGTCGCTGCTTTCCTAATTACACGCCTTATGTAAAGTGCCTTATGGTTTTCTATAAATGTCGGTCCCTCAATAAACTTATCAGTCTTGTTTGCTAACTTCTTGGAAGGACAGGTCTTGTCTTTTCTTTCAAGTTAGTCAAATTCCAGCGCTGGACACAGACTCATTTAATTTGAAAGTCACCTTACAATGATTAGGGGTTTGAGCCCCAGATATAAATCTATAAGAATTGGTGTTCCATGGGTGGGCATACTTTTATGGACATCTAACCATCAAGGTGACCTCCGCAAGTCCAGGCGGCCAGTGACCAGAACTGACAATGAGCGCTCGTCGGGGTAAGTCAAGTCTATTTTTGTCTACCTTAACTGTAGTTCTGTTTCACTGGCTGGAAGGGACTGGGTAAGGTCATCTCCTTGTGTGATAATATGTACTTTGCCTTACATGTCCATATATAATAGTATGTTCACTATAATTTCGGCAAAGGATATCTTGTAAGGTGATTGACAGAGACTGGACGTGACAATGTATGTTGTAGAAAAAGGTCTGCAGTGCCCTCTTGTGAATTGTTGATGTAGTTCAGAAAGTTTGTGATGGTGGAGATTTTTGTTCATGTAAGCGCGGATAGAATCTGGAAGATTGCAGAGACAAATTCTGGCCAAATTTACGTATCATTCCTTCGGGATTGATGCGGCCCCGTGATGCGGAAAGGACAGTAGAGGCAGGAAGGACACTGACGGGAATTTTACAGTTGAGCGTTCTCCTTGATTTCTGAAATATTGTGTGAAGGTCTCTAATTTGTACTTACTGATAGTTAGCGGGGTAGTCTGGAGCTGTATGTACGGAGGATATCTATAGCCCTTGAACAAAATCAGGTATTCCACAGATTCCACAAAATGGGTAGTGAGCAAAGTAAGACTGTAGCTGGACACTGCAGACCTAAAAAGGCGACTGACATAGTGTAACACAGGAAAGGTAAAGAGTGGGTAAAAGGAAGTTATGAGGTATTGAAGTTTTGGGTATGTTAGATGATCCCCTGAGTGTGCAAAGGTGGGAGACAGCACTTGATGAAAATGGTGGCTGGGTCAAAGACAAAAAGTGGCACACCCAGGCAGAAGGTTGTTTTGATGTAAGTAGAGAGTTAATGACAAAGGAAAGTGGATGGGGTTGATTACTGGAGACTTAGACCAGTGACTACGGACGGACCAGGACAGAGGGACAGGAATCCTAGAGAGTGCTCATTAAAAAAAAAAAAAAAAATCTTTTGGAATGCAGACCAGCACCCTCTTAGACTCCACCCCCGTATCTGAGGGTTAGAGAAGATGACACGCCCTACCATCTTTTAGTGGTGGCCATCTTAAGACAGTATATTCCCTTCAAGTCCCTGAAAGTTAATTGCCTATAACTCTACACTGTAGGCTAGTTGTAGGATAGCAGCTTCACCCTTGAGGTGTCCTGGCGGATGTTTGAAATAAATGCCGGCAGGTGAATATTTTCACCAATTTCAAACATTTGCTAAGGGTCTTGAGTGTGCAACGCTGTTTGTTTATTTTATTTTTTATTTTTATACTTATTTGATCTTGACAATTGCAGAAAAATTACTAGAAAAAGTGTTGCAATGTCTGTGGTACCTGCTTTCTGGAGTTGAAAGAATTAATCAGGGGGAGATCTGTGGGCAGCTGGGCTTTGCTTTGCCTTATCTGTGTCTGTGAGAAGTGGCCTTGAAGCGCACAGAAAGCATCTGTGTTGAGTGGGGGAAACAGAGCTGACAATCTAAAAGACTTAAAGGAATTTGCTTGTGATAAGAATACAAAGAGACATTACTGAAGTGACTTCCCACACTCTAGGAAACGTAGACGGCCCCAACAGGGCGGGACAAGGGGGGTGGTAATGGACAAGGATGTCAGCAAGAACAGTCCCCCTCTTCTGAAAGCCCCCCCCCCCAAATAGAGTTAGTGCATTTCATTGTAGAACTCTTCCCTGTTGGCAAATGTTTTCCTCTCTGTGCCCCTACATGAGGATTACCATTACCTATTTGCCTTTACCAGTGTAGTATTCCAGTATATCTGATGTAGATTCCCACAAGGGGGGGTAAAACTCCCCCAGCCAGTACTCCATACTACACGGCCCTACAGGGAGTAGACTGGCAGACTAGCCCCTTACTCGATGTTCTCCTTTTCAGTATGTGGAGGACCTACTGTTTTTTGTTTGCCAGGATGGATTTATTGACCTTATGTGTTTTCTGTTCCAGAAGGGTTGTAAAGTTTCCTGAGACAAACTCCAGTACTACCAGGAGAAGGTGGTCTTCCTGGGCCACTGCTTCTTAGCCACAGGCAGACACCTGACAGAGGAAAGAAAGCTGGCAGTCCAGAATGTGCCCCTGCCCTGAGGCCTTAAGCCTCTTCACATGTTTCTAGGACTGGCCAGTTCCTTCAGGCATGGGATAAGGTCTGCCTCCAGCCTGATGTTGCCCCTTGATAATTGAATTGCCTCTTCTCCATTTGCCCTTAGTCAAGAGGCAATTGATGCATTCTATAGCCCTAAGGTGGCAAATCCTGTGTGCCCCGGCCCTAGGCACATTCCACTGAATCAAACTTTTGTTTTATTTTGCACTGAGTATCTAGGCCACCCCAGAGGTGTCGAGTCCAGGAACGTGGTGGCCTCCCCAGTGGCCCACTATTTGGCCCGGTTAGACTCAGTTGTGAGGGTGCCCCGCATGTGTCAGTAGCTACAGCCAGCAATCTGCTTAGCAAGGCCAGTGAGCTGATCCTAGACCCTAGATCACTCAGTTACTGTGAAAACCCCACATACCTTGCACAGTGTCCTCACCCAAGTACAGCCCAAGCATCTGAGCAAAGGCAAGACAGCTCAGACTCCAGTGTGCACTCCTGATGCCCCAGGATACACTGATAAGGTGCACAGCTCTGAATCCTTCATTCTATCACCAGTCTTCCAGGATTCAGAGAGGGGGGGAGAGAAGGGTGATTAACCCAGATGTTGAGTTTTTTCTCATAGATGGCTCCAGGTCTGCAGGAGAAGACAGACGGTTCTACACTGGATATACAGTGGTCAGTGGCGCATATGAGGTAGTACAAGCAGAACCACTCCCTCCACACAGGTCAGCGCAGGAGGTCTAAACACGACTATGAACCCATATGGAAGGCTAGAGATTTCCTCACCTCTTCAGGGAACCTCTTTAAGCATGGCACGCTGGTTAAAGAGCTCATGGACGCTCTCTTACTTCCACAAGAGGTGGGGATAGTAAAAGTAAAAGCACACACAATTTGGTAACTCCACAAGCCAAGGGCAAGTATGTGGCTGACGGGATGGCGAAGGCAGCTGCACAGATGGAGCCCGGAGACTGTCCTGAAGTCTCAGCGTTGAGTTCTGAGCTAAAAGTTTGATCCACAGGTGTTCCAGTCCCTGGTGGCCCGAGAGTCATCAGAAGTGAAGGGAGTGTGGAGGAGAGCTGGAGCCCAGATGCCTATGGGACCTGGATGCTGGGAGAGAGGGTGTGCCTGCCCAGAGCCCTGCACCCGACAGTAAGTCAAGTAGCCTACGGACACATCCAAAATGGCCATGCTAGTGCTCATAAACCATAAGTGGTTTGCCCCGGGCATTACTACCCCTGTCACTAGACTAGTGAAAGCCTGTATAGTCTGAGCCCCAGATATAAATCTATAAGACCAGCATCATGACATTAGGCTTCCTGGAAAAGTCATGTTAAGGTGCTAGTGGCGTGATGCCGGATAGGAGCTGTATATGCATATCTTTTCCATGAGGAGCAGATACTCAATTATAGACAGAGCTGTTTTGATAACTTTAATCCTGCATTGTGTCAATAGGCTTCCTGAAAGTCATGCTTGATATTAAGGGAGCTGCCTTACACAGGAGCTAAGAGGAAATGTTTTCCTTATCCCATCCTGGAAAACATATTTGCATATTTCCCAGAATCCCCAAGTGGAGCATCAATGACTGTATATTTCCACACTGAATACCAACGAAAGATATCCCAGTACCTTATGTACTCGTCCTACTAATAGCAATAAACAAGCAATACCAATGGAAGTATATAGGATGCCACAGTAACTGAATGGATAATAAATCATATAATTACGTACTCAATTCAAAAAATCCAACATAACTTTATTTAATCAGCCATCAAAAAACATACGGTTAAAAAACACACACATAAAAACCACAAAAGATGTGGCGGTGTTCATAAATAATGCAGTATATGTTAAATACATCCAGAATAACAAACACCAGTATACACAACATCAGACTATAACCAATAGTATTACCCACCAGGGTGTAGTAGGTAGCCCACAATTGTAAAGGTAGTAATTCTGACCACCGCCACAGCACCCCGACGCGCGTTTCGGGGTTGTGGGCTACCTACTACACCCTGGTGGGTAATACTATTGGTTATAACCTGATGTTGTGTATACTGGTGTTTGTTATTCTGGATGTATTTAACATATACTGCATTATTTATGACCACCGCCACATCTTTTGTGTTTTTTAACCGTATGTTTTTTGATGGCCGATTAAATAAAGTTATGTTGGATTTTTTGAATTGAGTACGTAATTATATGATTTATTATCCATTCAGTTACTGTGGCATCCTATATACTTCATTTGGTATTGCTTGTATATTTCCACACGCCTGCCAGACGGCCTTTATGGGCAAAGTGATGGGGGGGGGGGGGGAGTTTTAGCATGGAAGTGGCAAATGAATTATATTTTTATATAATTGACATCCCCTTTAATTCATCTATTGCTTTTATGAGCTCATGTAATTAGTCTAAGGGTCGGAATGTTTATGGGGTGATACTTGTTTATCCAATAACATCTACAAAATTCTTTTTAAGTTAAGAGTCTGACAACGTCCACCTTATTATCAACTCATTCTGCACATCCTCTTCCCATTTGTCAGTAATTTACCTTTCCTGGGCAAATACAAGGTTTTGAACATTTCATAATAAAAAGTCAAATAGCACAAGACATAAAAACTCCACTTTTCATTTTTTCCTAACAAATTGCTCATTTTGTCTGAATTGCTGCTCTCGGGCAGACATCATAAATAGAAACCTTTCAGTTAGTACAAAAAGAGTTTTAGAGGGTTTTTTTAAAATTAGGAACTAGATATTGGTGTGGGTAATGTACAATATCTGCAGAGGGCACGTCTGTCATTACACAGGGGTCAGGAGGGACTTTATAGCTAAATAAGGTAAAGTCGCCTGTGGCTAATCTGTGATTTGAGACATGACCAATGTCGGTGCACCCAATTATGGAGTTTGTAAAGCCAAAGCCAAGTGTGGTAAAGGGTGAGAACACATAGAGGACAGATGGCACATCCCCTCCGAGGGGCATAGAAAATATAGGTCTCCATAAAAAAGTAACCCCCACCACACCTCAAATATATATATATATATATATAAACTCTTCTTGAAAAATTTAAAGACAGAGTACCTCCTCATGTATTTATATGCCCCTTCCCCACCTCCCGCCATACAGGGCCCGTTCATGGATAACCTTATCTAAGTGCTTGGCAGACCTGGGTGATCTGATGATGAACATGTATAGAATCCAACATATTGAAGTTCATGTCCTTCTTGCTCAGGCGTCTCTCAAGCTTTCTGGTAGAGATGCTGGCTGTGTGAGTCACTGAAGAGAATTATTGAGGAAGGAGGAATGAGCTAGTTGATAGAGATGTTGACTCGCTGAAGAGAAATCAACTTCCTCATTCCCCCACCCTTGTGAATTCTCTTCAGCGAGGCACACAACCAGCATCTCAATCATTCCTGAGGGAGTCAGGTATTAGAGCCGAGTTGGCTTGACTGAGGAGTAAGCAGGCCACTTGTCCATCAGGAAGTTGGCTGATATTAAAGAACATAAATATGCTTAGATGGTGAGTCAGATTTACTAACAGACTGTTGAACTATACAGGCATAGGGAGGAACGATATAGGGATAGTTGTACTGCAATAGCAATTTTCAAAGATATGTTTAGTTAGTGTGGGTTAGTTTAACTGAAAGGTTCCCTTTAAAGAACTTAGGTCCCCTGTTTTGATAAGTGAGGGTCCGAAAGACAGCACTAGAATGATTGTGCAGAATCATATATCCGAGTGCTCTGCCCATATTCTAGTAACCGAGATCAGTGTATGGACTCTTTCTGTTGAACGTGTTCAGTGGTCCAAGGAGAGGCAAAAGGAACCAATCGAGTATGCAGTCTCATGCGCGTTATTCTAGGAATCAATGGAGGCATCGACAGCTGGAACAAAACTTCTGATTTTGTCAAATATATTACAATTTACCATATTCCTCATGAAACGTAATCACAACAATTCTGGAGTCACCGTGTTGGCAAGTTACAGTATAATTACCTGGATTATTGGAAAGAGAAGTCCTACAGCAAAGTTGCAGATCCAGTTGACAGAACCAGCTATCATGAAGGCTGCGGGACGCTGAGACTGCTGGAAAAACTCTCCCACCAAGACGAAAGGGATGCCACCTTAAATATGAAAAGATATGAAGTATGGGTGGAATCCAAAATACAGTAACATGTTGTATCATATAAAGAATTGTAGAAATTGCCACCAAATCAATCATAGGATCAAGATAAAATTGCTCAATTAATATTGAGGCTTATTGATATAACTTCCAATATATAGATCACTTTAGATCACATAGAATATTGGGGCACATTTACTTACCCGGCCGAGGAGTTCATCCAAAGTGCATTGTTCCGACGATAATGTACTCTGGCGCGATTCACTAAGATTGTGCGCCCGATATCCTGCATGTGTCGCTTCCCCGCTCAGGTCCAACAGAGTTCACCTTCTTCTTCCCGGTGCATGTAAGTGCATTGTCTTGCGACACAAATCCTGCGCTCAGTCCGAATCCGTCGGATCGCCCCATAATTTCTGTCACATGGAAGCCAGCGCAGCTGCACCAAAATTCGATCGCGTGTAACACAATCCCCTATTAAATACCTGCCCCAGCTGCGAAAATCCCGAAAACTATGAACAGTCTGGAGAAAGTGCGATCCATGACTCTTACTAAATAAGCCCCACTGTGTTACACACATAGCCCCACAAAGTTGTTGGTAGCTAAACAGTGAACATTTTTAATTTGCAGTTTAAATGGATAAGTTAATGGAAATCTACCATGAAAATCCATCAGGATAAACCAGGGACATTACTCATAGATCCAGGCTCCGTGACTGTGCTAATCTTCTTATATTTGTTATCCCTGGTCTCCTTCTTCAAAAAATTTTTTATAAAAACTTTTATAATTATTCTAATAAGCCTAAAAGGCTCTGGGGGTGTCCTTCCATGCTGTAGCTTCACAGGCTGTTACACTGTGCAGGAAAAGGTCTCACTCTCTGTCCCTGGTTTATAATGATTGATGGTAATTCTAGGTTTTCTTATCTAACTAAAAATACACAGTGGGACAGATGTATCAAGTGTCTGAAAGTCAGAATATTTCTAGTTGCCCATGGCAACCAATCACAGCTCCCCTTTAAAATATTCATGAGCACTGGTAAAATGAAAGCTGAGCTGTGATTGGTTGCCATGGGCAACTAGAAATATTCTGACTTTCAGAAACTTGATAAATCTGCCCCAGTATGTCAAGATATTGTGCAGATTTCACTGAAGGGCAAAGGTCAAATCCTCTGGGTACCATAAACACCCACACAAAAAACCTCCACGAAAAAGGAAAAGTTTGTGCAGTGGAATATCTACAAATCACATCCTTCATATTACAGAAATTTATGTTGACAAATGCAAAAGACAGGTTAGAAAAATCAGATTTCTGATTGGGATAACTGCTGTGCATTTACTTGTTGTACTAAATCTGTCATGTGAAGACCTCTGTTTCGGGACACTAAACGTCCAGGTCAGCTTCATTTTCCCGCACCAGGACATTTATATCTTAGTGATTGCATTGTTTTAGATCAAAGCAGAAACCTGTCAGATACTGCAGCAGCCAAATTCAGAATTTACTCTGATTGTGGTGACTTAAAATGCCATGGTCAGTATTCACCACAGCATCTGAGAGGTTTTGTAAAGTGAAAGTAAATGCAGTGGTCCCCACATGCATATATCAGGGGTGGGTGAAAAGGTCAGGGCAGGTAGGGATTTTAAGTTCACACAAGATTCCATTCCACCTTCTGTTAACTGAGAGAATAAATAGTGTAGCAACTAATGTAAAGGAGAGCCCTGTAAAAAGAGTCTATTATAGATCCTAGGTGTGCCATAGTGAACTCTGTGTTAGGTCCATCTGGAGGTAGGACCTAATAGGGGTAATTTATCATTAGACCGGCTCTTTATGATGGTTCTATGTCTGTCTTAAGAGTTCCGCTGCAATCAGACT
Organism: Engystomops pustulosus; assembly: GCA_019512145.1. NCBI lineage: Eukaryota > Metazoa > Chordata > Amphibia > Anura > Leptodactylidae > Engystomops > Engystomops pustulosus. The sequence continues at coordinate 24,954,450 of CM033641.1, forward strand.
CATTAAAGGAAAACAACCATTCAGTTTAACAAAAATACAAAGTAAACATACTTACCTGCGCTCCTCTTCTTCACGATCCCGGCGGTGGTCTTCTTCAATGTTGACATGCCGGGATTACCTAGAAAGAAGACTGCTAAATAGCAGCCAGGAGGACGGGGACAAGATATCCGGTGCTCCGGGCTGATAATTATTCAAACCTCTTGCGTGATGTCATCTTCCTTCACCAGCATGGGAGGGGGAGGTGCAGGGGTGTGAATAATTAGCAGCCCGGAGCACTGGACATCTTGTCCTGCGTTCCTGGCTGGCAATTATAAGTCTTTTTTTTAGGTGATCCCGACGTGTCAACATTAAAGAAGAGCACTGTCGGGATCGTGATGAATAGTAGCACAGGTGAGTATGTTTAGTTTGTTTTTGTTGTTAAACTAAATGCTTGTTTTCCTTTAAAGTGGCTTTCACCCTTGATACATTTGCTGGCAGTGTCCTTTGCTGCTTGGGTTGTTTGCGTCAGTCGCATGAAAAGTTGCAAAAAAACCCTTTTAAAAGTCCCAACATAAACCAATGTGGGGATTGGCGTTAATTTGCGCCAAATTGCAAATCATTAATTTAGTCGAATTGTGAAAACTAGTCTATGCAAATAATGAATTTTACCCAATCAGGGTCTATGTCAAAGCTACTTTGCACTGTCCTATGTTCATTTGGCGCAATGGAATGTCGCAAAACAGCATTTGTACCACAACTGAGTCAAAACAACACCAAATATAGACAAAAACCCAATAATATATTAACCCTGATATACTTACCAGTCTTTAATATCTTTTTATAAAACTGTGTTATATTTTCAATTACTATTATTGAAAACAAAGTTTAAATAATAATAAATAATTATTTTTTTCAAAAATCGCACATGCTGCAGAAAGGGACCTATAACAAATTTAGCTCATCCTGCAAAAAGCAAGCCTGCCATTAGCTTGCTCAATGTAAAAATAAAACAGTATTAAATTCAGGTTTTGTCAGAACTGAATGACCAGAACTGATTTGTATAACAATGAAGGGAACTAAGGTAATGAAGGGAACGAGTTCAGAATTTATATTAGAACCTTTTTACACTTTTTTTTGTTATACACATTTTTGTTTTTAAATTGAAATATCTATTTTGGAAATATTGTCACAAAGAGCAGACAGAGCTCCACAATGGTCCATTGACTGCATCCACATTGCATTATGATATACTACATCACTCAATACGACTGCATAATTGTATCAAAGTGATGACTCATAGGACAGACGGAACCCATCCATTCATGTAGCGCTTTAGCTCTGATTCCTGGCCGGCCATATTATTAAACTAATGTTCTCTGCTTGATGAACTCCGCACAGTAATTAATGTCACAAAGTGAATTCTATTTAGCAGGTTGTCAAGATATCTTATCTCTCTGCATTTCTCTTGAAGAGCTGAAACAACTCAATTCAGTGTTGAAGGCAGATACAGTTTATTGGGGGAGATTTATTATGCGTTCTTCTCCAGAACTGGCGGAGAGTGCGGTGCGGAGAGTGGGCAGGAAGTTGGAGAAGGGGGGTAGGAAGCTGGAGGCGTGAACGCCCGACCCGCCACATTCACTATAGTCTCTGCTGTAAAACGGGCAGAGACTATTGCAAAAAACTATGCCAGTTTAGACCCGCTCTACAGGTCTGATGTGGCAGAGTTTACACCCGTATAGCTCCGGCAGGGGCAGCAGGGACGTTTCCTTAGGTTCCCGGCAAAGACTATAGTAAATGTGGAGGGCAGAGCGTTCACACATCCAGGAGCTTCTTTATATATCTGTCTAGTTCCATTGTTCCTTCTGGAATAGATATACTGGTTTGGTTTTAATCCTGCATCATATCATAAGGCCTCTTGTAGGTCATGCTTGATGTCAAGGGAGCTGCCTTACAAGGTAGCAAAAAAAGGCGTGGTTTTCCTTATCCCATCCTGGAAAACTTCGTATATTTTCCCAGAATCTCCCTAGTGGAGCATCCATTGCTATAAGACTCCACACGCCTAGATGGTGGCCTTAATTAGCAGTCTCCGTAAGGAGAACTCTTACTTCCCGACCCCAGTCACAAGCCTCTCACCCAGCCAAACCAATTCCCTACTCTGTACTGAGGAGACCCAATCAGGTCGAAACATTGCAAAGAGCCGTCTACAGTAGGGAGTCCTTCTGGAATAGATATACTGGTTTGGTTTTAATTCCGCATTATGTCATAAGGCCTCTTGTAGGTCATGCTCGATGTCAAGGGAGCTGCCTTACAAGGTAGCTAAGAGGCGTGGTTTTGCTTACCCCATCCTGGAAAACTTTGCATATTTTCCTAGTTCCATTACACCTTGCTGTTTTTTCTAGTCTCCCGATACCTATCCCTATTTCTGCTTGCTATTGCTTTGTTATACTGTGTATCCATCCTCTGTTTTCGTTATTTGACCATCCCTTTGTTATTCGATTATGTGCTCTACCACCATCTTGGATTTGAGCCAGTATTGTCTGACTTTGCTTGTCTGTTGTCTATTATTTGTCCCCCTGTGTTTGGTCATCTTTCCTGTGTTTGGTCAGTGTAGAGATTGTCAACCAGAGGTCCCTAACTAATAGGGTTTGTGAGGCTTCTTAGGTAGGTGGCAGTCATTGTGGATGAGTTTAGGACCTTCGTCATCTTCTCTACCTATGACAGACAGTCACTTAATATGGAGAAAAACTATTTTGCATGCTTTACCCAAGGAGCATTGTCGTAAGGTATCTGCTAGAGCTCCACATGGAGAATCTGCATCTTCCACGCAGGACAGAAATAGAAATGTGCTAAACATTTATATAGCAGGAAGGAAACACTTGGAGAATTTCCCAGAAATAATGAGAGTAATTACAGAGGCGCTCCTCTGCCAGGCATTTTCTAGGTTTACTTCTTGCACCTTTCATGTCTAATGTACAATATGCAATTAGGCATTTGCGACGTCATCGCTTGGGCTGTGTGGATATGTGAGGGTGCTCGCTTTGATGCTCCCGCCTCGTAATCTGCAGCAATGTAATGGAGACTCGAACAGCTGCTAAGAGCCATTGAAATGAAAGTTGTGTTATTTCTTCTGGTTGGCCGCTTTCATTATTATACATCATTAGTTACACTTGTGTGAGTTTTAATAACATCTTCACAATTGCACAGTCCACTTTTCTTTTTTAACCCTTCTGGTCCCAAATGTGTATCTTAAAGGAACACTACACATACATTTTATTATACAAGAAATATACAGTAGTTGCTCTCAGTGTTTGTCAGACTTCAGCATTTACAATATGATCCTGAAACAGTCTAGTAGAAATCCTACAGAAAAAAAAAGTTTTACAGGCCAAAAAGTATATCCCTGGGATGGATCCTTAATACATAATTAGTGGGATCTACGGGGCTAAACCTAGGACGAAGCCAGAGGCAGGTAGATATGTCAATTGTGTAGTGGTCATAAAGGCTTATTGCAAAGTCAGTTCATAAAAGGGAGCCAAGTATGGATTGAGCCTGTACAGCCACTACTTCATGTCCACCATCAGGGCAGTACCAGCAGTATTCCTGGTCACAGCGCCAATGAAAGGAGGGTGCTCCTTGTTTGTGTTTTGAGAGGTATATGTGTTATATGTAGCGGATACAGCATGGTCATTGTTAATGTAAGAGGTATATTTTATTAGAAGCACAGTGTGGAACATAGTTGTTATCACTGTGACCGCAGTATTTTTAGGAATGTAGTGTGGAGAGGTACTGCAATGAGATGAAGGCCATCGTACAACCGACTGATTCGGACTAAGTGCGGAATTTAAAATTCAACTTGTCTCGCAAGACATGCACTAACATACACCGGGAAGAAGAAGGATATCGGGCGCACGATCTTGGTGAATCAGACAATGCACCTCAGGGATTGCTAAAGGACCATTAAGTAACTTTGCCCCATAGAGTATACAAAAGATATACAGGATATAGTGTATATAGAGGATATACAGGATATAGAGTATGTAGAGTAGTAACATCTGGGCACGTGTTGGTTTGGATGTTGGGGGGGGGGGGGCCCTAGTCGTGTAAACAACCCAGGGCCCACTGTTAAACAGTGATAAGCAACTGTTCAGCACTTATGCAAATAGGTTAATACTTTTTGTCATAAAAACCCCTTACATCTGCTGCTGCTTTGTTCCATCTTCAACTTCTGCCTAGGAGGGAGGTGTTGAATCACAGGAGGCCCTTGCTCCACGCACAGGCCATGGAGGAGGAGGAATACAAAATGGCTGATCTCTTGGGATACAGACAGAAGAGATATTTAGATGTTTGTGTTAAAAAGGTAGCTGAGAAGATGGAATGCTGGGATATTGTATATCATTGTAATAATGTTATTTGTATCCGTTTCTCAGCTTATATTTATTAGCACTTGAAAGATACTGGTGATACTGGTGAAAAAATAAGAAATTCTGAGCCATTCAATAGTTAAAAGATATATAAAGTGTTTTTTCAGGCTCCTGTACTACTGCTGACCCATCCAGGGAATATATTCTATATATAAGTACAGGCGGTCCCCTACTTAAGAACACCTGACTTACATACAACCCCTAGTTACAAACGGACCTCTGGATGTTGGCAATTTACTGTACTTTAGCCCTAGACTACAATAACAGCTGTAACAGTTATCACAGGTGTCTGTAATTAAGATTTATTGTTAATCCTGATTCTAATGAGAATCCAACATATTTAAAATCCAATTGTCAGAAAGACCAAAAAAAATTTGGCTGGGGGTTACAATGATAAAGTATACAGTTTCGACTTACATACAAATTCAACTTAAGAACAAATCTACAGACCCTATCTTGTATGTAACCCGGGGACTGCCTGTAGTAGTCCACTGCTCCACGACTCCATGTATCGGCTGTCTGACTGTTCATATCATACCCTACTTTCTTATGGGAAAGTCATTTGTATTATAGACCAGTGTTTTAGTGTCCCAAATCACCCTGTATGACATTAATACTCACAACACTCATCATTTCACCTGGTGTCTGTTTGTTGCAACAAATGAAACCGGCGTAGTACACTCCAGGTATTACTCCGGCTTCATTCAAGCAACACAAGAAGAGTTGCCAGCTCTAGGATCTTCAGATGAGAGTCCGATGTGCCTCGTCGGACTCACATTTAGGTAAGTCTAAATGTTTGGGTTTTTTAAAAATTGAAAACACAGAAAGCTCTCTACATGTCAACACTAAAGCACAGGTCCATATGGACCTGCAGTTCGTTTAGGTTCCCAATTGACCCGGCAGATCCCATTTTAGGAATAGTTGCTCAGATTTCAATTTAGTTGCCACTAAAACAAAAACAAAGGAGCCACTTTGTGAATATTGTGAATATGTGGCCAATCGCTATAAGTAGACATTAACCCTTTGTTAGACAAGTTACTGCCAAATCCAACTTCTGCATCATTATACAAACAGTCACCTTTGCAATATCTATGTATCAACTTGCAAAATGTAACTAAAGCACCTTGAGGGCTTGTGTAACATTAGGAATAAAGGCTTTTCAGCCCCGTGACTCATGTCCACATGCGGTGTGTTATTTGCACCTCAGACACTGTCATTTCAGCGGAGCTGAGCTATAATTTAAGGCACAATCTATGACTGCAATGACCATCTATGAGGAGCGGTGAGTGCATTACAAGGATTTAGGAATTTTTAAATTTCATAAAGAGCAAGTCAATGTGATTGATAGGTCAACTCTTTTATGGACTGTGGTTGTGCTGGTTACTAGTGACTATGTCATTATCTTAAAGGGATTAAATCATAACCAACAAATGGGTGGTCAAAGTCCTCTTTGTGAACAGAGCCTTGTAGTTCACATGGAATCCAATATTTAAAGGGAACCTGTCAGCTTATAAAATATTCCTTTCCTGTGGTCTGAATGCAGAGAAATTGCCATTTGTATTTTTATATCTCATGTCCAGTTTTGATAGTCGAAGATGTCTGATAATTGGACAAGATAAGGTGCACTGATCCTCATGGCCGCACCCATGGGACACTGAAATGAAGATTTCTATGCATTCAGAACAAAGGGGCTCATATACTAAGGGTCCGCGGTCCGCACTATCGTTGGAACAACCGGCGATTTCCGATGTACGCTGCATTTAGAAAAGGGTTTTTGTCGCACGCGATTGGATTTTGGAGCATCGGCGCCGGCTTTCACACAACAAAAATCGGGGGGCGGGCCATCGGGCCGGACTATGCGTTGGACTTAACAAAGCAATTTGTGTCGCAAGCCATGCACTTACATACACCGGGAGGAAGATGGTGAACTCCAGCGGACCTGAGTGGGAAAGCGACACATACTGGATATCAGGAGCATGATCTTCATGAATCGCGGCGGATGTGGATTCCGGTGGACAACGCACCACGGGGATCGTGCTGGGACCATTAAGTAAATGTGCCCCATAGACTTTCTCATGAAATCCATTCTTATCAGACCTCACCTACAAAGCCATAGGTTTATTTTATATGTGACCCATGAATGACAGATTCCCTTTAATGTACTTCTGTGTCACTGCACTCGGCCATCTCTGTCAGTTCCCAAAAAGTTTTTTTTTAATTGAAAAATTCTATCACTCATGATTAAATGCAATATAATATCAACATGTCAATAGAAAATTCACTTATAAGCCTGTCCATTTTTTTTAAAATAGAGAACCGATTCCCCACAATCACCACCCCTTCACACACATCCAAAGGGGAGCAATGGAAAAGATTTTGCTATAAAAGTTATTAAACACATCCACACAGAGGATTTAGGGATCCCCTTTTTCTTAACCTCCCCTGAAAATTGCAACTCATGGGACAACCGCTTCACTCAGTGCACTTTAAAGAAAACCTGTCACCAGGGACTTCATTTTCACTGAAGACAGGTTGCAAAGGCCCATCTTGAATTTCACAGATGTCTTTCTGCTTTCTCTAAGTATTTTCATTACAATACAGTTGTGTGTTATCACTCACCTTGCACCCTAACAGAATACTCTGTGTAGTCCCTGGTGTTGGGCTTTGATTTAGATGCATATAAAAAAGCAACACTTGTCTGTGCTGCTCACTCCTCAGCTCTCAGACCCCACTGTACATCTCCTCCTTCCTGCTCCTTCACAGAACTCACAGCCTGGTGACATCAGTGGGAGAGGGATTTGCTGTACAGGAGCACAAATGTGGGGGCTGAGCAGCACATACAAGTCACATGTTGTTTTTTTAAATGCATCCAAACCAGAGCCCAACCCCTGGGACTACACAGAGGATTCTGTCAGGGTGCAAGGTAAGTTATAACACACAAATATACTGTAATGCAAATGCTAAGAAAATGCAGAAAAACATATTTGCAATGCAGTTGTGATCGGCTTCTGTAACCTGTTTTTAGTGAAAATGAGGTCCCTGGTGACAGGTTTCCTTTAATCTGTGTGCATTGTCCCTGTACTGTGACATCACTGTGTGTATTATCTCTGTACTGTGACATCACTGTGTGTATTATTCCTGTACTGTGACATCACTGTGTGTATTACCCCTGTACTGTGACATCACTGTGTGTATTATCCTTGTACTGTGACATCACTGTGTGTATTATCCTTGTACTGTGACATCACTGTGTGTATTATCTCTGTGCTGTGACATCACTGTGTGTATTATCTCTGTGCTGTGACATCACTGTGTGTATTATCTCTGTACTGTGACATCACTGTGTGTATTATCCCTGTACTGTGACATCGCTTTGTGTATTACCCCTGTCATGTGACATCACTGTGTGTATTATCTCTGTACTGTGACATCACTGTGTGTATTATCCCAGTACTGTGACATCACTGTGTGTATTACCCCTGTCATGTGACATCACTGTGTCTATCATCCCTGTACTGTGACATTACTATGTGTAATATCTCTGCACTATCACTTTGCGCTTTATTACTATAAGTAAAACCCAAGACCCTCTGTCTATGTTCTGAGCTGAAAAGAAAAAAGAAAAATCCTATAGTGAAAGTTGCTTTCAACTGTACAGAGACACATGTCTCACACAAGCACCGAAAAGACAAGTGTTTGTTGCTCCTTACAAATAAAATGCTCAGGGAAGCGCCTATGCCCATTTGCAATGCCTCTGTTGAAAAGTGCAGCGCAGGCGTCCCGGCTGAAATCCCCCTTCTCCTGCAGGTTCCTTCCCTGGATGTTTCCCACCTATATCTCAGTTGGCCTTGTCCATCGTGTGATGGGTGAAATGGTGAGAAGATCTCCGGTCTCCCACACAGTGCTCATTGCTAAGTACAGAGAGGGACAGCATTCTGGTAAGGACAGGAAGTGTACAGGGAGAGGACTTCCTGTCTGCTCAGGCCGGGATTTGAAGAGACATTAGGGCTCATTTACTAAGGGTCCAAATTTTGCACCGAATTGCCCCGGAATTTTGGCACAAGCGATCGGATTTTGGCACATCGGCACCGGCTTGCACGCAACAGAAATCGGGGGGCAGGCCGTCGGACGACTCGACGGATTCAGACAACATGCAAGATTTAACATTTAGAATTGTGTCTCAAGACATGCACTTACAAGCACCGGGAAGAAAAAGGTGAACTCCGACGGACCTCAGCGGGGGAAGCGATGGATGCAGGAACTTGGGCGCACGATCTTAGTGAATCGCGGCAGACCCGAATACTCATCAGACAATGCATTGTGGGATCGCGACAGGACCGGGTAAGTAAATCTGCCCCATTGAGCTGTCAGCCTGGGAGAAAACTTGACTCTTCTATTCAGAAGTTTACTCATTTGCATATCAGAAAATCTGCTGTCATTAAGGTACAGTGCCTCAGTGGCAGATGATTTTAGATGATATGGGGAGGACTTTTAACCCTCTACCAGACATTACTGGTGTGACAGGTAAGATTCTGGTCACAAGTCCCCCTTAAGGAGTTAAGCAAAAGTTCTGGCCAATACTTATTAAACTTTACTGATACTAAAAACTTCAAAAAACATTCACGTCATAAAGAATTCAGTTATAAAAATCCACATAACCCGATTGCAGAATTGACAGAAGGAAATCGCTCCGTACTGCAGGGTGCACTCATCATAAAAAGCAGACGTTCCGGATTTCCTTCCATGGTGCCCACTTTGAAGTGTTCCTGCAAAAATATTTTCTTTCATACCTCCCAGCTATCTGGTCTTTGAACAGCGTCCTTGGAAATCATTTATTTGGTTACGTTACACTGACTTATCCCGTAAAGTTGTGTTTCTTTCCCTCTTTGAACTCCATTTAAAACCTATTAAAATAATATTGTAAGAAATATAATTGCCAGCAATAAGTGCTGTGTGAGCGCATTTCCAGATGAACACGTCTAGTGAAGCGCTATGGGGGGGGTTTAGTCTTCTACTCTATTATATAGTACAGGACAATCAATTTCTGTAGCTCCTATGCCTGGGTTATGCTCGGGCTGGTAATGCAGTTTGTGGCTATGAGCATTAGACATTGTAATTATTTCCTATGTGTGGCTCGTGGCAGCAGTTTAGCAGGTACTGAAAACAAGCATTTTCTATTTATTTCTGTGTCATTTCCATGCTATTACCAATAAAGGCAGTTTTGTTATATCAGCATAAAAAGTGTCATTTCGTACCTGCATAAATAAAATGTAATACAATACGGCATGAATTCTGAGATCCCCTATAAGCAGAAATCACATGCTTAAAGTGAACCAGTCTCCAGGAATTTTGTTTTTAGCTGGTGACAGGTTCCAATAGCGTATCCTAAGCTGATTTTAAAAACGTCTTTGTCAGCATCTTGAATCATTTCAGTAGTTTATTCATATTACCTGACTCCTTAGCAGCAGCCTGAGTCCAGAGGGGGCAGCTGCTGCCTGTGTATGTCTGTGTCTCAGTCTCCTACACAGTCATGCAGCTCCCTCCCCCCTTCCCCACTTCCTGTCATGTGCATTGAGCCACCATAGGAAGGAGGGGGATGATGTGGAGTAGAGGAAGAATACATGAGGAGACCGAGACACAAACAGGTTGTAGCTGCCCCTCCCCGAGGACTCACCACATGCTGCTGGCAGGGAGCCAGGTAATGTGATTTATATAAATCACTGAAATGATTCAAAATGCTGAAAAAGCCATTTTTAAAATCAGCATAACATAGGCTACTGGAACCTCACACCAGCATTCATGGTGACAGGTTCACTTTAAACATATACATAATATAATCTTTCATACCTAATGGCACCAAACGTTTCATTTGTAACAGTGTCCATCTTACCATTATAAAGGTTATTGAACACCATTATGCCATTATAACACCGGTATCTTAGTATTTGACCCATAGATACCATTTTCTCTGGTTTGGGTTTTAAGCAACGATTCATACCTACTATTATGCATAAAAAAATTTTTTACAAAGAAAATGCTGGTGGATCCCCCATTTTGGTGACTTATGTATGAACCTTCAACATCACTTAAATTTTTTTTACCTTTGTGCAACAGAAATCAATAAAAACATATATCGCTGAGTCTGTGTAGTAGAAAAAAGATTTTTGCTCTGACCATTTCTTATCATGCATCTCCTCTTAGCATCCTCTACGCTTAGAGGAGAGGCGATTTTACCATCACCATAGACAAAGGTTCTTTACTGTAAGAGCAGTGAGACTATGGAACTCTCTGCTGCAGGAGGTTGTTATGGCCGACTCTATGTACATGTTCAAGAGAGGCCTGGATGACTTTCTGGAGAGAAAAAATATCACGGGTTATGGGGATAAAACATTTATTTAATTCTTGAAGGTTGGACTTGATGGACTTGAGTCTCCTTCCAGCCTTATATACTATGATACTATGATACTATGCGTTCATCAATCATCATTTTCAGATTGCTCCTTCTTCTACATTCAGTGTTCAGGTGGCACATGTTCTGTCTGTTTGTATCTAGCATGCACCAGCATTGTGCCCCCCCCCCCATTATCCATTCACATCGCATGGCTCCTAGAATAGGAAATTCCAGGAAACTTTGCCCTCTGTTAGTACACAGAGAAGAAGGGGATGTGGCTGGGGAGGAAGGCAGCTGGATCTAGCTGGATCAGACTGAGTTGTCTGCTGTGAGATAAGGAAGGTGTGTGTCTGAGGAAGTGGGGCTGGAGTGAGTGGCAGCGAGATTGAATGGTATTAAACTGAGCAGTCTGCTGTGAGATCAGAGGAAAGGGGTGTGTCTGAGGAAGTGGGACTTTAGCAGGAGTCAGCAGGACTGAATGGTATTAAACTGAGCAGTCTGCTGTGAATGGGAAGAGCTACCTGACTTGCTGGAGCTGGTAGCTGAGGCTCATGCATGGGGAGAGAGTGTAAATTGACCATCTGATTCTTACTCAGATGAATTTTGGTGTGCTTAAACATCCTTAGATAGCCTTAAAGTCTAATATAGGATACTCCAGAGGCGGTTGACTGAGTAACCCCATCATTTTCTCTTATTAAACCCTTTTCAGGGATTGGCACTTGGGACAATAGTGATCCAATACCAGAACTTATCTTCGTGGTAAGGATCTGGTGATCCCATTGCAGCCAAGTGGGTAAAAACAGTGTCTAACTGGCCCACCGGAGTACCAGACGATCCTCCTATGGGCCCTGGTTCAACCCAATACTGAACCCCAGAATTAAAGCAGAAAAAAACCCAAGTTTTCTGGGGGGATAATGAAGAGTGGGGCCCCAGATTAATCATCTTTGGCGGGCCTAATGAACCCTAGTGGGTAAAAAGATGCTGGTGTGGAGCATTGGGGGATCGGGCAGAGAATAGTCAATCATAATCTAACCCTTTGAATAAATGTTAGTAGCTTTGATTTGCTTGTGACATGTTTTACGCTCATCTTGCAGTTCTTCGGGTTTACTCGGCAAACACAAAATCTTGGTGCTCAGTGATTTTACAGGAGTGAAGAGTCTGCATTGCGTAGGTAAACACTGGCGCGCACAGCAGGTTTTGCAAGGGGTGAAATGATCCTGATTTTCTGTGAATTGGCACGTCTCAGTGTCTTTCAGTCTCCCTAGTCTTTCAATTTTCTTTGTCTGGAGGAGATGGAAACTTTTCCCTTCAAAGGTTAATGTACTGCATATATAAAAGTTCAGCCTTGAAAATAAAAAAACACAAAATGCGGCGAGGTCTTCAATCACCTTTATCATCTGTATCCTGAATCCCATGATGTGCGCAGGAGCTGACGAGCCTTAATGCTGAAATAGCGTGACTCTAGTGTTAGTGGAGTGGATGCTGAATCTGATATTCTCTCATTTGCTTCCACTCATATTAAGCCGTTCCCCATCATTTCTCCAGGCCTGTTATACTTTGAGATTTTTTTTAATGGGTGCGTTTGACAAGGGCACTGGCTTCGTCCTTGCTTGCGGAGTCGTATAACCATTTCTGTGTTTGATATTGCCTGTAGACAGTTAATCAAGCTTCACGCTGAAATATGCTTCTAATCCCCGTACATGTCTCTAGCACTGTGTGATCACTAGTATTAGCAAAGTTACGGTCACGGAAAGAGTCAGATAGTTTAGATCCAATTAAAGGGCAAAAGTTTCTTTATCCCTCTCCTGCCGGTGCACTTTCTTGTTTTTGTGTTTCCAGTTTTTGCTCCCTGCCTTTAAAAATCCATAACTTATACATCCATGTACACAGCTATGTGTATGAGTGCTCATTTTCTGTGGAACAAATTGCACTTCTTAGTGATGGTATTTAATATTCCATGGCATGTACTTGGAAAATAAAAATTACAAATGCTTTGAATCTGACAAAAAAATGTGCCATTTTTGGCCTCCACAGTGTGCTCCAAATGACACCTCTACTTTATTCTTTAAGTCGGTACAATCACATATGTACCATATTTATATAGGGTTTTTATGTTTTAATCGACTTAAAAAATGAAAACCTTTTGTAAAGAAAACTTTTGTTTGGCCATATACTGACGCCAATAACTTTTTCATACTACAGTGTATGGCTATATAATGGAGCAAACACCCGGTGTGTAACAAAAGCATTTAGACCGTGAGGACTCTTCTTCCATCCTTAGGCCTCCTGCCCACCATAACCTGGACAAGCAAGTGGCCAGGTGCAGGAGAGCGGAGGGGTGAAGGCTGCTCACAAATCCCCTCTCCATAGAAAGCCGAGCCGTCCAGCTAGGCCGCAGTGCTGTGAGACACAGAGTCCTCACCGCACTGTGATCCGGTACTGTAGACCTCTATGGGGACCTTGATCTGGTCACCAATTTTTCAGCCAGATCACGGCCCCCATAACGGTTGTTTGCATGAGACCCTTAAGTCACTATGATGTACTATAATTTTACCTTGTCACTCTGTCTTTGTGATGTCTCATTAATTGTTACAATCAGTAGGTTCTTGAATGGAGTCTTACAACATGAAACGGGTATAACACATGTGGTCATGTAGGGCAATTCACACTAAAAACACCTTAACGACATCGGGGAGTGACGATCTGTTAGTATGACAGCCTAGGATCATAATAAGACCTGCGCCTGTCTTTTTTTAACACATTTAATATAACATGCGATTTGTATATTGGAATAGATGATGTAGAAAATCCCCATCTATTGACACCACAGCTCAGCACACTGAAGTATGAAAAAGTTATTAGTGTCCGAAGTAGATTTACATTTTTGTAAATGTATGAAAACATTATAAAATCTGTATAATTAAATTAAATAGTTTCTATAGCTACATCCTTTATATCTCTTTGTATGAGCACAGCTGAGTGCTCACCTAGGTCATACCTGGGCATAGCATATGGCCGAGTGCAGGAGTTAGGTGGTGGTGGGGGGGGGTGCACTCCTCACCCCTCCCCTCTCCTCAGGAAGCTGGGTGGCTCTGGCCCGGTATGGTGGGTTATAGGGCCATTCTACTGGATGACCATATTGCCCATTGAAGTGAATGTGGCAGTGTGCAAGCCGTATAGAAATGTCCATGTACAAGGAGCATAACTGTTGCAGCCCCTGTCTGGCATTGAGTGCTATCTAAAAGTTTATATTTCTGCGGAAACATTAAAAGTCCAGAACTTCTCTTTTCCGACTTAATATTTTATCCACATAAAACAAATTTACTGCTGTGTGCCATTATAAATATTACAATCCATTTGCACTCCATGTGCGAAAAATAGGCCATTACTATTCTCTGCGTGCTAAATCCTTTAAAAACTGCATATTAGTCAGACATTGTTATTCTTTGTTCCGGGAATGTTCCGTGTCCATTTACATCACTCTGCAATACTCTGCCGGTCTCAGAATTAATATTTTACAGGAAGGAAGAAGACATTTTGGACGGATAATTCAAAGGTAAAAAATAGTTTCCCTTCACATTCACAAAACTGCCAAGTCTTATCTAATCTGGACTGAAGCGATTGCATTGTACCGTTCTGTTCTTAAAGGGAATGTCATGTGAATTTCATTGTTCCTTTAATGTAATGCAAAAGCCTCCAAAATTCTAGAACAATGGGTCACTGTTGATATGACATGCAGAAAACATGAAGGGGTTTTTAAGGCACTAAGTCAAAAGAGTTGTGTCCTAATGAAAGGCTTTACTGGAAAGGGAGCAGGTGCCACAAATCATGCAAAATATTGGTACAAAAAAAGTGAAAAAATTACAGAGATCAGGAAGTGATAAAAAGTACAGAGACAAGGAAGTGATACAAAGTACAGAGGCTACAGAGACAAGGCAGTTATACAAAGTACAGAGACTACAGATTCCAGGAAGTGATACAGAGTACAGAGGTTACAGAGACCAGGAAGTGATACAAAGTACATAGACGACATTGTACGACATGTATTGTAGATGGACATGAGATAGAAAGTTTGATATAGATTCATAGACAAGGCTTCTGAGGTTGACACCTTAACACTTGGCTGTTTCCAGGACTATTATACTGTTTGCAATGTAGTTTTTATGAGAAAACAGCTTCTGCAGCCACACACAATAATAACTAATACCTATACAATAAAGTCTTCTACCACCACTATTATCTCTAGACAGATGACAGGACATAGACCAGGATGGATGTAGAATAGCCAGAGGTAGCAATCAGGAGCTTTTTATCATATTTTTGTGCTGTACATCCACAGGGTAGCTACACTGCGGGGGCAGCACAGGGCACTGCCTACTGTAATACAAAGGATGCAAACTGTATTAAATTATAGCACTTACTTTATATAAGAAAAGTAATTTATAGTGTCAGAAAGGCGGTGTAACAATGTATCACAGAATACATTTCTACAGTAATAAGCTGGATTATGCTACATGATAAAGTACTATACATATTCATCTAGCAGAAATACAAACCAACAAAGAAAACCTGGAGAGAGACGGACATTATAACTGCACTGCGTGCTTCAACTTTTAATATATGGTAAAAATATACTGAAAGAGTAAAAATAAAAGAGCTTTAAAGTAGGAGATTACGAGCAAGTGACATTATACTGTACTGAAAAGTATCACATGGTATAATCAAGGTTTAAAGGAGACCAGTCAACAGATTTTGTCCTTCTAAACTACTAGTCCCCTCAGGTGGGGTATGAAATATCCTTTTTTATTTAGAATTACCTCTTTTATGTGAAATCTCACCTACATAAAGTCTTCTCCAAAGTCATGTGAAAATGAGCACATTTGTGTTTTTCTTAAAGGTGATATTTTGGGCACTAGAGAACCCAAAATAAAAGCATGTTAACTGACACTTTACCTCCAGCCTCCCATCATTACTCATCTATGGATACAAGTGACTTTTTTCAGCTCATTTGCACATAACTTCAGAGGCACTTTTTTTTACAGGTACAGTGGGTATGAAAAGTATTAAGACCCCTTTAAATTTTTAAGTTTCATTGCAGCCAATTTGTAAAATCAAAAAAGTTATTTTTTTGCTCAGTAATTTACACTCTGCACCCATCTTGACAGAAAAAAACAGAACCGTATACAGACCCTTTCCTGTGACACCCGTAAATAACTCATATGCTGTCCATTTCCTCTTGACCCTCCTTGAGATGGTTCTACTCCTTCATTGGAGTCCTGATGTGTTTAACTAAACTGATTTGCTTTGATTAAGAAAGGCGCACACCTCTCTATATAAGACCTCACAGCTTACAGTGCATGTTAGGGAACATGAGAATCATGAGGTCTAAGGAAATGCCCAAGGAGCGCAGAGTAAAAATTGTAGCAAAGCACAGATCTGGTCAAGGTTACAAAAAAATTTCTGCAGCATTCAAGATTCCTAGGAGCATAGTAGTCTCCAATATTCTTAAATGGAAGCCGTTTGGGGTGACTACACCTCTTCCTCGACCTGGAGTGAGAGAAGAGCCTTGGTGAGAGAAGTAAAGAAGAAGTACAAGATCACTGTGGCTGAGCTCCAGAGATGCAGTAGGGAGATGGGAGAAAGTTCCACAAATACACCTATCACTGCAGCCTCCAGTCGGGGCTTTATGGCAGAGTCTGCCGACAGGACGCCTCTGCTCAGTGCAAGACATATGAAAGCAGCATACAGTGTGCAAAACACGTGAAGGACTCCCAGAATATGAGAAATAAGATTATCTGTTCTGATGAGACGAAGATTGATCTTTTTGGTGTTAATTCTAAGTGGTATGTGTGGAGAAAACCAGTTGCTGCTCATCACCTGCCAAATACTATCCCAGTAGTAACACATGGTGGTGGCAGCATCATGCTATGGGGACAGGGACAGGACCACTGGCTGCAATTGAAGGAAAGATGAATGCGGCCAATTACAGAGATATCCTGGATGAAAACCTCTTCCAGAGCTATGGACCTCAGACTGGGCGGAAGGTTAACTTTCCAACAAGACAATGACCCTAAGCATACAGCTAAAATAACAAAGCAGAGGCTTCAGAACATCTCTGTGACCATTCCTGGTCCAGAGCCCGGACCTTAACCCAATGGAGCATCACTGGAGAGACTTGAAAATGGCCTTCACCAACGTTCATCATCCAACCTGAGGGAACTGTAGAGGATCCACAAGGAAATGGCAGAGGATCCCCACATCCAGGGGTGAAAAACTTGTTGCATCTTCCAAAGTTCCAAAGCTGCTTCTACTCAATACTGAGCTGAGGGGATAAATACGTATCACCATGGAAAAATTAAATTAACAAAAATATCTACATTTCAGGTTTTTTTTCTGTTAAGAAGTTTTTGATGTTACCAATTGGATGCAATGAAACAAAGAGTAAGAAATGTAAAGGGGTCTGAATACTTCCCATACCCAATGTAAATGGGTGAGATTGGGTAAGAACAATTGTTCCTGTCTCAACATTCCATTAGCGTAAGATTCAATATTCACTGATTATTCATGTCGGTTTTTATAACATCTCTGGTACATTTCCAGTTCGGAAGAATATTTTGTTAGTGTTACATTATTTTCCAGAAATTTTCAAAGCCGCTGACATTTCTTGTTACTCTCATTCACTGAAAATCGACATCACATACTTGAATGAACAGTAAAGATACTTTGTCCCTGATGGGTTTTTATTGACCCTTTGCACTCTACATAATAGATTTGTCCAAGGTTATATTCAGATGGAGATGTTTTATGGTATATTTCCTCGCTCCAGTCTTTATAATGCAGATCCATCAATCTGCCTTTACATAGCAGAATGCAATATGTGATGCAATCTGTAGCACAGTAGTCACTCTCAGGTCCATTCTGGTGGTTAATAGACCTAAATTACTATTTCTATGCAGCATAAACACAACTGGAGAATATAATGGAAGGACTATAGGAGTCTAGGAATAGCACTTAAAGTAATTTATTGGAATGATGATTGTTGTTATCTGATAATGCTGCCAAGTGTGGACATGGCTACATCAGCCCAACTCATAGGTGACCCCCTTGGTGACCCTTTAAAGATAACTTTTGTAAAAAGGACCTTTCATTGCCTTCATTCTTTGAATGAATCCTTAAAGGGAACCTGTCATCACATTTTTCACAAATACAGCTAGTAACTGGTTCCTATAGAGCCCATTTAGCTAAATGACGCCCTTCTTTTAGCCAAAAATTGTTTCCCTCGCATCCCCATAAATCAACTTTATGTTATATTCCCTGGCATCAGAGGAGGCGTGTCTTGCTCAGCTGGTCTCTCCCATTTCCTTCACTTCATGTCATTTGACCAGGGTGATGTCATCCAAAGTCCTTTACCCAGTAACATTAACATCTACCCCATGTATGTATCTGATCACATAAAATCATAGAATGCCTCTATTGTCTCCAACTCCTCCCCATTCTCCATGGAGGAATGCTTCATATGATCAGATACATACATGAGGTAGATGTTAATGTTACCGGGTATCAGACCTCAGATGATATCACCCTGGTTACATGACATACTTCATGATGTAATAGAACTCTCACTCAATGTTCCAGCAAGAAACTGTGTAAAACATTTATACACAGATTTTTTGGCATATTGGCTAAACAGTCACTAGACATTAGTTCCATACAGCAGCATGTCCTAGCCGTGAGACCCGTCGATAAGGAACAAGGAGGCAGGGCAATACAAGTAAAATGTACTAGGCAGGACTCCTTTAATATCATTGAACTCACCTCAGGTGAGTTGCATATTAAGGTTACTAACTCATTTGTTAACATTGCAGCCATGGAAAGTAAGCATTTATGGATAAGGGCAATGCTTTTTATCATAGTTTTTATCGTAGTATTTATTTCAGGTGGATTAATTTAAATGGCAGGTTCCCTCTAAATAGGGTCAAATCCACAGATTCTGATATAGGTGGAACTTTCTCTCTAGCCCCCACCATTAGTCTTATTAGCATAGTGGATGGGGAAGCTATTATTGTTTTGTTTTATTGTATTATCACTGCACTATCGCATTCATGTTAACACTACAGGCGGTCCCCTACTTAAGAACACCCGACTTACATATGACCCCTAGTTACAAATGGACCTCTGAATGTTGGTAATTTACTGTAATTTAATAACTGTAACAGTTATCACAGGTGTCTGTAATTAAGTTTTATTAATAATCCTGGTTCTTATGACAACATTTTTAAAATCCAATTGTTACAGGGACCCAAAAAAATTTGAACGTAACCCTGGGACTGCGTGTATTTCGAAGGAAAAAAAGGCTTAATTTTTATAGGAAATTTTTATATTGCTACCATGCAGCTTTTGGTCACATTTTTATTTTAGTGTTTGGAGACCCTTTTGGACTTGGTGGAAAGTCTCTGGGGGTCAGGGTAGGGAAAGAAAATGTATATTTTCCCAGTTTCATCCACTCATTCCTGTCCTGCAGCTCGCAAACAGTTCACCAACACTTCACCAAGTCAGTGGCCTCCGCAGACATGTCACATCATTAGGGCCCACTGGGATTTAGCATTCAATGGTGAGGTGAAACAGGCACAGGCACATAGGGAATGGCAGATGACCATTGCAATGCCGGATCGTGGAGTAGGGTTAGTATTCATTTCTTTCCCCTTATCTCTGCCCCATCAGGAGCTTTCCATAAAGACTAGACCCAAACTAAGAAGGAACTAAATAATAATGTGAGAAATGTTAAAATGAAAACAAAACAATAATAGCCTCCCCATCCATCATCAGTTCCCTAAGTGACTGTGCCATGTCATTAGGGCCCATTGGATTCAATCAGTGGCTTCAGTAGTCAATGGTGAAATGGTTCACCCGAGAGTGTCAGCCAACTGGTCGGAAGTGGCAACATAGGAACGGGGAACTAGTGTAGGGTAGCGTAACACATTATTTCCCCTTACCTCTACCCCAGTACGTCAGGGGTTTACCATTAAAATTTAAAAAAAAATTAGAATGACCTAGTTAATAATGGCCTTCATCAGATCCCTAGGTGATATTTCAATCATGGTGCTGGACGACTAGGTTTCAGGATCGCTTTAGATGTAATAGTATATGAAGAATTACTTTTTCGGAATCAGAGCTATTTCTAATCATGGACACTTAAGACGTATGTTGGCTGTATATACAGCAGCTACTGAAGGCAACTATACTGAAATGCTATATGTCTATACTGTATACTAGTATAAAGATATGAAAATATGCCTGATTAGACTACCTCATCTGTCATCTACCATCACACAGCATTGTACCACTTGAATCCATCTTCTGCTCCAGTGTCGGATTGATTCTTATGTATTTTACTTAATACTAGTTAACCATTGCCTCCCTAGCTGCCGGTGCTACAGAATCCCAATGAGAGGATTGAGGAGATATAGGCAAAAAATAGTCTTTAGTATTTATTCATCAATGCCTGCACTGTTACATACCTACTAAAGTAAGTGTGGAGCGACTGGGGCTAAACCAGGGATTACTCGTTTTTCACCCTTTAACTCCTTTGTCAGAATCTGGATTTCTCTATAAAGAATTCCCAGGTTGCTGCTCTGGGGATAGTCTCTGTTAACAAAAGTCGATGTTATTCTTAGAAGATGATTCCAGCACCTAGTTGTCCTAGGTAAAAGGTGAACTCAGGCAGGCAAAAGTAAAGAGAGGTCAAGATCAGGCCACCAGGAGTTCAGTAGATAAGCAGAAATATTGGATAGGTAGCAAACAGAAAGTAGGGATGAGCAGAAAGGTTAGGTCAAAACCAATGCATCAGAGATGAATTATGCAATAGCTGAGTGCAGGACCAAATGTACCTATTGCTCAAGAACCTTTAGTTTGCAGTAGGGTCCTGAAGAAGACTGTGGTCATGTGTTAAAATTAGTGTTGGTTAGTGCTGAACCTTTAATTATCCATAGGTTCATGATGTTGAGCAAATCAAGGGGCTTTGAGACCCCAAGAAAGGAAAGTGCAAGAGAGGGTAACATAAGCCAGCAACAGTTCAGTAGATGAGCAGAAGGTTTGGATGGATAGCAAACAGAAAGGAAGGGCTAGAAGATAGGTTAGGTCAAAAACAATGCATGAAACATGAATTACACTTTAGCTGGGTGCTGGACCAAATGTACCTATAGCTCAATAACTATAAAGTTGGGGCTACGCTCCTTAAGAAGATAAATGTTGGTTAGTTCTGGACCTTACATCATCAAGAGGATCATGGCATTGAGCAAATGGTCTTCGAGGCCTCAAATAAGGAAAGTGAGGGCAAGATGGGACTCCAGCAGTTCATGAGATAGGCAAAAGGTTTGGATAGGCTTCAAACAGAAAACAGGGGTCAGGTTACATCAAAACTAATAGACCAGAGATGAATTACACCTTAGCTGAGTGCTGGACCTAATGTACCTATTGCTCAGGCACTGGGAGTTTGGGGCTAGGCTCCTAAAGAAGACTATGGCCACTGTGTAAACATTAGTGTTAGTGCTGGACCTTTCATCAGTTAGAGGGTCATGGCAGTGCGCAAATCAAAGAGCTTGGAGGCCTAAAGGAAGGAAATGCAAAAGAAGGCAAGATGCCAAGTACAAAGGTCAGCCAAGATGGCCGTCATGTAGGCCCTAAGGTAGGAGCGTGACATTTGTTGATGTCACACTTCCCCGAAAAAATTCCTCTTACCACAACAAATCCATTTCTACGAATGTGTATGTATAATTATATTATATTTGTATATTTGGTTGTTTATATGTCAAGAAATCAGTTATTGCATTCAGCCCTTTCATGAAGCATAAAAAATGACAAAACTGGATTTGTATTTTTATAACCAGAACATCACATTGTCCAGAAACTGTCAGAAAAACTGTTCCGAAAACAGAAAAGCAAATCCACCAGATAATAATTCTGATGTCAAACTAGGTCAATGTGTTGCTTTTAGCTAAACCCTCTTTCCTGCAGAGATGCTGTTTTAGATTTTGCCCGACGACACACAGACAAGTCATAAGCACAGAAAATAACTCATCACATTCGTCTTAAATCCAATCTTATGAATATTTGTGATAAATATATAATTTATTGTGTGTAGAGATAAACAAATCGATTCGTTGGGGGACATTTAGCAGGGATTTTACAGCAGAAAAGTGTAGTAGAAAATAATAATTCTTTATTTATACAGTGCACACAGATTACGCAGTGCTGCACAAAGTCAAATTGGTCCCTGTCCCTATGGGGCTCACAATCTAAGCAACCTAACAGTATGTTTTGGAGTGTGGGAGGAAACCGGGGGACCCGGGGGAAACTCACGCAAACACGGAGAGAATATACAAACTCTTTGCAGATGTTGATTTAGGTGGGATTCGAACCCAGGACCCCAGTGCTGCAAGGCAGAAGTGCTATTTTCCCCGTCATGTGACCTCCATGCCAAGAGGGTGTGGTGGGGGCATAAAGGGGGTATGGCCAGAAGCAGGGCTGTAGTGGGGCAGTCCTGCCCTGTACCTCCACACTACCTAGAACATTCACCTTGGAAATCTGTCTCTCATCTGCTCCAACCCCCCACATGATCTCAGCCATTTACAATCTCCTACTCGATAAATGGGCTGATCTACCTCCACAATTCTCCAAAACATGGGAAGAGGAGCTAAATAGAACACACACTAAAGAAGAGTGGCTGAGAGCATATGAATGCACTCATAAGATATCAACCTCATCAAAGTCCCAAGAAACAAATTACAAAATACTATCTAGATGGTATTGGGTCCCTGCAAAACTGCACAAAATTTTCCCCACATCCCCAATTGAATGCTGGCGATGTAAAGGTTCAATAGGGACAATGAAACACATATGGTGGGAGTGCCCCATTATTCAACCTTTTTGGTTGCACCCAGATTTTACGCAGTGGGCTGCACAAGTCAAATTGGTCCTGTCCCTATGGGGGCTCACAATCTAAGCAACCTAACAGTATGTTTTGGAGTGTGGGAGAACCGGGGACCACGGGGGAAACTCACGCAAACACGGAGAAGAATATACAAACTCTTTGCAGATGTTGATTTAGGTGGGATTCGAACCCAGGACCCCATTGCTGCAAGGCAGAAGTGCATTTTCCCCGTCATGTGCCCTCAGCCAAGGGTTGTGGTGGGGGCAATAAAGGGGTATGGCCAGAACAGGGCTGTAGTGGGGCAGTCTGCCCCCTTGTACCTCCACACTACCTAGAACATTCACCTTGGAAATCTGTCCTCTCATCTGCTCCAACCCCCCACATGACTCACAGCCATTTACAATCTCCTACTCGATAAATGGGCTGATCTACCTCCACAATTCTCCAAAACATGGGAAGAGGAGCTAATAGAACACACACTAAGAAGAGTGGCTGAGAGCATATGAATGCACTCATAAGATATCAACCTCATCAAGTCCAGAAACAAATTACAAAATACTATCTAGTGGTATTGGGTCCCTGCAAAAATGCACAAAATTTTCCCCACATCCCCAATTGATGTGGCGATGTAAAGGTTCATAGGGACAATGAAACACATATGGTGGGAGTGCCCCATTATTCAACTTTTTGGGAAAATGTCTGTAAAAATAATCACAAAAATCACAAGATGTGTGATCAGTAATGACCTCAGTTGCTACTATCCATATTTCCCAACACAATAGAAAGAAGCAAATACCCATTAATAGGTTTCATGCTAACAGCGGCTCGCACGCAATCCTAGGCTATGGAAGACCACTGAAGTCCCCTCTATTACGCGACTGGTTTAATGAAGTCCTCCATTTACAAAAAATGGAAGAACTACACTGCAGAGACAAAAAAGCACATGACAAATATCTAAATTCATGGAGCCGTGGATAACTTTCAAATCGTCTCCGATATTCCTTTCTATAGCAGAATAGTCAAGAATTAAACACCATTTATACATAACTTCAAGATGACCAAATAGCTCGGACCAGGTCCCCCACCTTCCACTTCCCCCACCCCCAACTTACCCAACTTTCCTTCCCATCTCTCCCAATCTCCCACCCCCTGTTACCTATCACTTATTCTAACATCTTTCATACCTTTACTAATGTTTACAAGGTTAATAGTATTTTTATATATATGTTACAACATCCAAGAGAAAGTTCTCACTATTCATCACCATCTTCTCACAATATACAAATACAAACATGTATAACCTGTAATTGTGAACGTGTCATACAATCTCAAAATTGGATGTTATCTGTTTTACTCTAATTCAATAAAGCAAGAATGATAAAGAACATTCACCTTGAACGTTTTCATGGTTTTTGCTCAAAACTACATGATCTAGCAGCTGGTGTAGTCTTGGCTACCGACACACCTGCCCAAGCCTCTTGATGTTCTGGAGGCACCAGAAGGACAGGGCTTCTATCCTACACTGGCGCTTGTCTCCCCCAATTGATTTGTCGGAGTTATGTATAACTGACAAATCACTGGCATAAATCCATTTTTTAATTTGGAGGAATCTTTCAAAATGGCGCTCATACAAAGACTGAACATAAGCTTAAGGTTAACCGTAACTCTAAAGAAAAATAAATAGTAGAAAATAAACGGAACAAGATAGGACCTTTTGTTAAAAAAAATTTAAGTGAGGACTAGAGGTGGTTATCAGTAAAGGATTATTATAAAAGCCAAATTTTACATTGAAAAAGGTCTTCACCCATGAAACCATTGCATTTCTGTTTCTTTATATACACAAAAGCCATTTCAGGACCTTTGGAGTTTCTCTAAAGGTCCTGTAACCTCAGATGGAAAGCCGCAAGGGACAACATCCTCTATTCTCAAGAGCTGATGCTAGTACCATATGTAGAAAGTGACTCCAGACTTCTAAGGGCTATAATATCCATACAGCCCAGGGCCCTTGGCAGAAGTAATCCGCCCCTGGGGTTATTTACCATTTTCCAAGAATTCAAGCAAAATTGTCTCAGAGTGATTTGATTTGGAACCAAATGAAATCTTTAGAAAATTTGTTGAAGCTTCAGTAATCGAATTTTAAATGATGATCTACGTGTGGGGGTCAGTGTTATCTATACGAGGGTCTTATATAGGGGGGGGAGGGATAAAGCTGTGCATCATCTATGTCAGTAGTGATGTGATGGGTCAGTGTTATCTATATGATGCATTGTACAGGAAGGGAGGAGATAAGCTGTGACATCATCTATTGTCATAGTGATGTATTGATGGGTCAGTGTTATCTATAAGAGGTCATTGTACAGGGAGGAGGAGGAGATAAGCTGTGACATCATCTATTGTCAGTAGTATGTAATGATGGGTCAGTGTTATCTATTAGAGGTCATTGTACAGGGAAGGGGAGGAGATAAGCTGTGAACATCATCTATTGTCAGTAGTGATGTATGATGGGTCAGTGTTATCTATATAGAGGTCATTGTAGCAGGGGGGGAGAGATAAGCTGTGACATACATCTATTATCAGTAGTGATGTAATGATGTTCAGTGTTATCTATATAGAGGTCATTGGAGAGAGGGGGAGATAAGCTGTGACATCATCTATTGTCATTAGTGATGTAATGATGGGTCAGTGTTATCTATATAGAGGCATTGTACGGGAGGGGGGGGGAGATAAGCTGTGACAATCATCTATTGTCAGTAGTGATGTAATGATGGTGTCAGTGTTATCTATATAGAGGTCATTGTACAGGGAGGGGAGGAGATAAGCTGTGACATCCATTCTATTGTCAGTATGATGTAATGATGGGTCAGTGTTTATCTATATAGAGGTCATTGTACATGAGGGGAGGAGATAAGCTGTACATCATCTATTGTCAGTAGTGATGTATATGATGGGTCAGTGTTATCTATATAAGGTCATTGTACAGGGAGGGGAGGAGATAGCTGTGACATCATCTATTGTCAGTAGTGATGTAATGATGGGTCAGTGATATCTATATAGGAGGTCTTGTACGGGAGGAGGAGGAGATAGCTGTGACATCATCTATTGCCAGTAGTGATGTAATGTGGGTCATTGTTATCTATATAGAGGTCATTGTACAGGGAGTGGGATTTCCCCGTCATGTGACCTCCATGCCAAGAGGGTGTGGTGGGGGCATAAAGGGGGTATGGCCAGAAGCAGGGCTGTAGTGGGGCAGTCCTGCCCTGTACCTCCACACTACCTAGAACATTCACCTTGAACGTTTTCATGGTTTTTGCTCAAAACTACATGATCTAGCAGCTGGTGTAGTCTTGGCTACCGACACACCTGGCCCAAGCCTCTTGATGTATCTGGAGGCACCAGAAGGACAGGGCTTCTATCCTACACTGGCGCTTGTCTCCCCAATTGATTCGGAGGTTATGTATAAATCTGACAAATCACTGGCACAAATCCATTTTTTATTTGGAGGAATCTTTCAAAATGGCCGCTCAATCCAGGACTGAACATAAGCTTAAGGTTACAATAAGTGTTAACCGTAACTCTAAAGAAAAATAAATAGTAGAAAATAAACGGAACAAGATAGGACCTTTTATTGTTAAAAAAAATTCAGTGAGGACTAGAGGTGGTTATCAGATAAAGGAGTATGTGCATAAAACCAAATTTTACATTGAGAAAGGTCTTCACCCATGAAACCATTGCATTTCTGTTTCTTTATCACAATAGACATATACACAAAAGCCATTTCAGGACCTTTGGAGTTTCTCTAAAGGTCCTGTAACCTCAGATGGAAAGCAAGCAGAAGGGACACATCCTCTATTCTCCAAGAAGCTGATTCTAGTACCATAAGTAGAAAGTGACTCCAGACTTCTAGGGGCTATAATCCGCCCCTGGGGGTTATTTACCATTTTCCAAGAAATTCAAGCAAAATTGTCTCAGAGTGATTTGATTTGGAACCAAATGAAATCTTTAGAAAAATTGTTGAAGCTTCAGTAAATCGAATTTTAAATGATGATCTACACGTGGGGGTCAGTGTTATCTATATAGAGGTCATTATATAGGGAGGGGGAGGGGATAAGCTGTGACATCATCTATTGTCAGTAGTGATGTAATGATGGGTCAGTGTTATCTATATAGATGTATTGGTACGGGAGGGGAGGAGAGAAGCTGGTGACATCAATATTGTCAGTAGTGATGTAATGTGGGTCAGTGTTATCTATATAGAGGTCATTGTACAGGGTGGAGGAGGAGAGAGCGTGAATCATCTATTGTCAGTAGTGATGTAATGATGGGTCAGTGTTATCTATATAGAGGTCATTGTACAGTGAGGGGGAGGGGATAAGCTGTGACATCATCTATTGTCAATAGTGATGTAATGATGGGTCAGTGTTATCTATATAGAGGTCATTGTACAGGGAGGAGGAGGGGTAAGCTGTGACATCATCTATTGTCAGTAGTGATGTAATGATGGGTCAGTGTTATCTATATAGAGGTCATTGTACAGGGAGCAGGAGGGGTAAGCTGTGACATCATCTATTGTCAATAGTGATGTAATGATGGGTCAGTGTTATCTATATAGAGGTCATTGTACAGGGAGGGGGAGGAGATAAGCTGTGACATCATCTATTGTCAGTAGTGATGTAATGATGGGTCAGTGTACAGGGAGGGGGAGGAGATAAGCTGTGACATCATCTATTGTCAGTAGTGATGTAATGATGGGTCAGTGTTATCTATATCGAGGTCATTGTACAGGGAGGAGGAGGAGGAGATAAGCTGTGACATCATCTATTGTCAGTAGTGATGTAATGATGGGTCAGTGTTATCTATATAGAGGTCATTGTGCAGGGAGGGGGAGGAGATAAGCTGTGATATCATCTATTGTCAGTAGTACAGTAATGATGGGTCAGTGTTATCTATATAGAGGTCATTGTACAGGGAGGAGGAGGAGATAAGCTGTAACATCATCTATTGTCAGTAGTGATGTAATGATGGGTCAGTGCTATGTATATAGAGGTCATTGTACAGGGAGGGGAGGAGATAAGCTGTGACATCATCTATTGTCAGTAGTGATGTGATGATGGGTCAGTAATGCCATCTATATGGAGCTTATTGTGTGATATAATAAATATTGTTTAGTCTTTAGTCTCTTTTATGGCTTAGTGTCCAAAGGAAATCATCATCAAAAATTCATCAAAAATGCTAAACAGAAATCGAAAAACACATCACCTACCCTGGTGAAGATGGCCCTATATAATATATAGTACACTTTATCTCCTTCCATTGCTGCATTACTGAAGGTGTAGGATTTGCAGAGAGCAGTACAGATACTGGGATTACAGTATCACTGTTCATCCCTTACTCTGATTTAGATAAATTTCTAATTATAGAGGATGAGATGTTGCTGTGCTCTCACCTCTGACACTAAATCCGTGTTGATCGGAGGGCGACTTATCATTGGCTTTGGTGGTGGAATGAGGATCTCTTATATCCTGATTTCGTGGCACAGATAAATGCTCTATCCAGAAGTGATTCAACTACAATAAAGCCAATGATGGGGGTCAAAGTGTGAGTGACATCAATGAGAAGTAGCCATTTGTCTTTAGTTATTGGATGTCCGTTTGTTCTGTTTCGTGAAGCACAAGAAAGATTAATATTAATAAGACTGCGTTTACAATGGAGGAGACTTAGCTAAAAATATTTCTATTCTGACGTCATTTGTGACAGCCACTTATTCTTTATTCTGCTTACTGTATTTGGTGCCCCACCTGATTAGGGGTGTGAAAAGACGGGTAAGGAAGAGGGTGAGGATTAAAAAAGATCAACCAATGAGTAGCCTGGTTATAATAGAAAATCAAAAAATGCACAACGGAACCCGAATATCCCTTTAAATGGTTCCTAACTTTTCAACAAGCTTTGCATATATATCGATGAAACAAGTAAATATAAGAAACTTTATAATATATCTTATTAGATAAAAATGCTTCTTCCTCGACTTCCACTCTGACAATCACTGTGAAATCTCTTCTAGTTGTCTTGACTGTCACAAAATCAGAGAAAATAGACGTCTCCGCTGGAGGGGAGTTCAAATGAGTTTAGTTTTGCAGAAGAGGCACATGCAAAGAAAGAATCTGCTGTAGCAAAATAGGGAGGTTCTCTCTCACCCGAAGTGATTTTTTGCACTCCAGTATCAGAATAGCCAGTACTTGTACAATATTCTAGCAAACAGTCCAATTGTGGAGCAGCACAACGAGTATAATGGATCAAGTCCAGTGGTGGGTGCACAACTCCAACATACCCGATCCACAGGTTTGTAAGGTCAGATATCCAAAAAAATGCAATGAGCACTCCGGTAAGTATAAAGGTGATCTTTATTCAACCATGGCAAAATAAGGTGCAACGTTTCAGCTCATCCATAGAGCCATTGTCAAGTATATTGATAATGGCTCTATGGATAAGCTGAAACGTTGCACCTTATTTTGCCATGGGTGAATAAAGATCACCTTTATACTTACCGTAGTGGTGCCTTATTGCATTTTTTTTGGATACCTGTACAATATTCTATATGTTCTTGCTGATGCTTCCGAGTGAAAAAAATTGTCTCTACTCCCTGTGCACAGTCTACGGGAGACAATATAGCAGCTACTCTCCAGCCACCAGCTCTATGAAAACGTGTAAAAACACTACCACAGGCGGTCCCCTACTTAAGAATACCAGACTTACAGACAACCCCTAGTTACAAACGGACCTCTAGATGTTGGTATTTTACAGTACTCTAGCCTTAGGCTACAATAATCAGCTATAACAGTTATCACAGGTGCCTGTAATGAAGCTTTATTGTTATTCCTGGTTCTTATGACAATCCAACATTTTTAAAATCCAATTGTCACAGAGACCAAAAAAGTTCTGGCTGAGGTTGCAATTATAAAATATACAATTCCGACTTACATACAAATTCAACTTAAGAACAAACCTACAGAAACTACGTACATAACCTGGGGACTGCCTGTATGTTGATCTTATGCAAAGTTTATGAAAAGGTACTACATTTTTAATTGTCATTTTCTCGTTATATCTATGGCGTAAAATCACCCTCCATATCAGACTGCATACTCCATGTAATAGGTTCCTTTGAAGTCTTATAATAACAAAATATTTTACATTATGATTTGAAATGCTAAGGACTCATACTCTTGGTACAAGGTGACACGGCTGCTACTTTTTTAATCAGTGCCTGGTGCTGTTATGGATATGACTATATTTTCTAGTTACAGTCATGCAAGAAAGAGTTAATTTTTCTTGTGGATATAATATTTCATATTCTGCAGCTATGCAGGATGGTGTCTGCGAGGTATGACCTCCAAGATAACATAATTCCAAGCGCAGCCTTGAAGGGGGTACATCGCGTTCCTCCTCCAGGTACCGTGAGGAAGACTGGAGCCATATGTGTATATATAACCTTTATTGTGATATATATTTTATCAGTGTATCTGCACTTATGCGGAAACATGACCAAATGAAGATAAGCCAATCACAACCAAGCATAGTACTCCCTCTCTGAGTGTGTCAGTATGTATATGTATATATATATATATATATTAATATCCAATTTGGAACAGAGATCAATACATGCAGAGTGGCACCAAGTATGCAATCTTAACAGTGCAGTTACATTTCCGGTCACAACATACATTTGTTAATAATCGGCATCATACAGTATGAATTCCAAAAAAAAAAAAACTAACCCACCACTGGCCAGATAGGTACAGAGCATACAACGTACAAATAAAATATACAGTAACTAAATAATGTAACAACAGAAATGACTAAATAACACATTTATACAAATGTGTTTAAAGAGAACCTGCCAGCAGAAATTGACTCAATAAACCAGTATATTATCAAGCAGTTTAACATTTTTCTTGGCACCATCCAGATCTCTCTGAAGTGGGTTATTAGATCAAGGTCTGCTGACAGGTTCCCTTTCAGAATCACAATGGCCATAAGAATCCATTGGCCATCCCTTTATCGGTGGTGTACCCTGGCCCAGCTCACAATCTCCTAAGACCAACTATGAGAATGATGAGCAGTGGTGCAGCACATAGGATGTTGTGCTAAATCAGACAGACTGTTTCTCCAACTTTTCGGATTTTACTTCCAGATTGGTTTATCCAAGGATAAATCCCAAACCATCCAATTACAGAAGGAACTAGTAGTTCTTTATGTTCTCTAGCCTCCTGTCTTGCTCTTTGCATGTTTTACTGTATCATATAATCCATAAAGTATATTTTATAAAACATACCACATAATAATGTAAATCTTGACCTCATGTAGACACAAAAATAAGCATGAAAGAAAACCTCCAGAGATAAATGACTCAACTATCTGGCTATGTGGTCTCCAGGGAATGACAAATCCATCGAATAACCAGCAGAAGCTTCAATGGTCAGGATACTGTACATGACAAATTGTTTGCTTTTTTGTTTTTTTTCCGAGAAATAACATTACAAAATTTAAAAAAAACAACCAATTGACGTACAGAAGAGTGAAGGTCTTGAATGCTGAAAACAAGAGAGTTCTACTTCTAGAATATAAATGAGCATTACTAAAATTCTGAGAATTTTGACGTGGGCTAAATAATAATATCTGATGTTATCTGTTCACAGAAAAAGACACAATACGATCTCTATAAAAGACAAACCTTACAAGAAAACTTACAGGGTCTTATATTATTTTGTTCACTGAAAAATGAGTTTGGGCTTATTTTTCTTAAGCAAAAATGTATATTTATTCATCCTTTGGAATGTCATAACTCCCCAAACCCTGCATTCCATTGAGATTTTTTTTGTGGCTTTTTATTATTTATTTATTATTTCTGGACCCAAGTTCTCATATCTAGTAATGGCTATTTCCTTGAATGTGCTCCTCTCGTCCATGTTACTGCTTGTAGCCATTGTATCCTTCCCTGTTGCTCCCTCCACCTCTTCAATGCTGCCTTCTTCTAACAGGCGTGCGGAGGTAGACTTCAAAAAGCGAAATATTATACCCCATGGCACCAAGAAACACAGTTTTTGGGGCACATTTACTTACCCGTCCGCTGGAGTTCACGGAAAGTACATTGTCCGACGATAATGCACTGTGCCGCGATTTGATCGTGCGCCCGATATCCTGCATGTGTCGCTTCCCCGCTCAGGTCCGACAGAGTTCACCTTCTTTTTAGTGTTGGCTGTAAGTGATTGGGCTTGCAAAACAATCTGAAAGTTTAATCCCACGCTCAGTCCAAATCAGTTCGATCGTCTGATGGCCCGCCCCCCAATTTTTGTCGCATGGCAGCCAGCGCAGCTGCGCCAAAAAAGGATCACGTGCGACACAATCCCAGCACAAACACTTGTTAAATGCCTGTACAAGCCGTGTAATCCCCGGAAAAGGCGAACAGTCCGACAAAAGTGAGCAGCACAACCCTTAGTAAATGAGCCCCTTTGTGTTATTTCAGGGCAGGGGCAGGCAGAATAACTCTACCATTAGATCTACTTCCAATTATAGATTCATCATGGTAGGTGCCCTTTAATACATGTTGTTCCTTGACTCTGGGTAAGGAATATGCAAATAGGTTTTGCAGGTGGGTAAAGGAAAACTGTTTGTTCAGTGCTAGCTTAAATAAGGCAGCTCCCTCAACATCTATGTCTGACTTTCAAGAAGTCTAGTGACAAGAAGTGGGAAACTATCTTAACTAGTAAGTCTCTTTCTAACAGAATAAACACCCAACTGTAGGCAGCACTGGTTCTATGTTATTACAACTCCCCCAATATAGACCACCCATGTAACAGTGGAAAGAC
Source organism: Engystomops pustulosus (assembly GCA_019512145.1). Taxonomy (NCBI): domain Eukaryota; kingdom Metazoa; phylum Chordata; class Amphibia; order Anura; family Leptodactylidae; genus Engystomops; species Engystomops pustulosus. The sequence goes on from CM033641.1 coordinate 24,987,033, forward strand.
TATAGTTTCAACTCTCCTGAAACTATACTAGCCAAGCTCTACTATCAGATGGGTGGTCCTGGGCGGGGGCAGACAACCTGGCTCCACCCATTACAGTTGGGTTCCAGAAATGATAACATTTGCTCACAAACTCTATTCTATTCCAGAATCAGCAGCGCCTATTAAAGATGAAAATAATTAGTGGTCAAATGTCCTCTTTGATTGACACACCATATACAAAATCAGCTTTTAACATATCCACTAAAAATCAACTACAATTTTTAGGTTTGATATTGCTAAGGTAGGGATGAGTAAACCCATTCAGTTTTAGGTTCGCTGAGATCGGCTGAACCCAAAATAGAAAGTTCATCCCCATCGGAAACACCCATGATTGGTGCTGGCATGATTTTCCTTAGGATTTTTGGTCCCTGTGATGTCTTAGAGGAGCGGTATATCAGGAATATGCCGGAACTCTTGCGCTTGTGGCTTTCGAAGTGTTGACCTCCGCGATCGGTGTTAGCGTTAATCACAGGTGTTATTGGTAGGGGTTAACCCGAACGCTGGACCTGAACCTTTGCATTGTTTGGTACAGAACATTGTGGGTACGGGTCAGCTCATCCATTATGCTGAGGGGGACACAGAAGATGTAGTATATCTGATAAATGGTCAATCACTGCGTTTCCGTGCTGCGGCTTAGCCCTGTACTCAATGTGCGATCGTTCAGCACAGCACAGGGCTCCTTATACACAAAATATGTTAATCTTTGTCCTAATCTTACTCTATGACTGCCGAACCACGGAGATAAAAATGACACAGACAGTATTTTAATCTGCTGTATAAAGCAGCCCCGTCAGACTCAGACTAATCCACTGCATTATCACCGAAAAACATAGACAGCCTTAACTCTTTCATCCCTGGAGCCTTCTTGCTATAGGTGAGAGGAGGTTCCATTCAGTATTGTAAGGGAAATAGGTTACCTACATTTTGGAATGAACGGAAACAAGAGGTTTACAGTAATTTTTCAAATCTGTTTTTATTTTATTTATTTATTTTTTATGGGGGGGGGGATCGACCGTTTGACTTTGGGTTCCATTTATAGCATTCAAAGATTTCCTCAATGATGAACCATAGAAAATAGGGGATAGTGTCTTGAGCATGCTCCGTGACCCGTGAACCGGGTGCATGACTCTTCTGCAGTGGGGGCTCCGACTTCCTGTTTAGAGGGCAATGGGTGTGCCTTAGAATTCAGTCCAGCCAATCCCTAGCATCTAAGTGTTATATAAGGCACCTTTCCCAGTAAGAAGGTGTCTGATCAATAAGGTTCCTAGCCAAGGCATATCACAAATGTAACTATCTAACAACCAGGTGTCCTTTCTTTTTCCTTTAGGGCGCTTTTGCCGAGGTATCAACCAAAGACACAGGCCCGTGTAAGGAAATGAAGGGAGGAAATCCAGGGAACCCTTTAAACAACACCCTTAGGAGTTGCTCCCAACCAATTGTACTAGGACAGGGTGCATTACAGGCAGGAGGTGGTAAATTGTGATCATTACCTATTGAGAATGGTAAATAATGAGGTCTACAGAGGATATTGTCAAAAGTGATCTCTACAGAGCATGATCATCAGAGTGAAAGTTGCAGGATTGTTACAAATAATAATGTTTCTACAAGTGGGAAAGGAATTTTGTAAATGCTTAGAAAGACTATGCTGGTCATAAAAATGTAATTTAAACAATAAGTTAAAAACCTGATCAGCTCTCCTTAATTTATAGCGCTCTCCATTTTTGCATATAGGAAGAGACCTGTCAGTCAAAATGAACTAGGTGTGGAGAAGACTTTCAAAAAGTTGTGTTTCAAAGTGATGCTGTCATTGCTCATTGGCAGCACAAATCTACTGACAGGTTCCCTTTAAGATTTTCCAGGTACAGGAAGTCAAATTGTATGAGTTAAAGCTTTAATGGAACCTTACAGGATTATCTTAAATGCTCATAGCTCTACACATGACATTATGGGATTATATTACAGCATTAAGGGAAAATGGTAGCACAGATAAAAAGATAAATCATGTTAAATAATATGACCAGTAATAGAAACATTATAAAGGCTTTGTAAACAATAGCACTGATTGTTGCACCAATAGATTGAAAATGATATGGAGAATAATGCAAGAATAATCTGTAATAAAAAATTCCCCCTTAACAGCTTCCATGAAGTCGCCATGGCAACAGACCACAAACAAATTATTGTCTACCTCCTGTGGTCGTACTCACTTTTTTACATTCCATAATTTTAATAATAATATTTGCATACGGCATAGATGACAGCTGGATGGGAGCAAGAATGCAGTGTTTATATCTGGTCTGTGACCATGGAGACACATAAATTTGCATATCTTGATAATTTACATACTAGACAAGGGTTACCTCATTACAAATTAATCTGAGCCTCCTGCCTTCTGCTGTGTCCATACTTATAACTAGGGCAAATTTTATCTCTCTATCTATATGGTTTCCTAAAATTAAGGGGTTTGGATCCTTAAGGAAATCACTCTACTACTACTAAAATATAGATGGAGAATTATCAGAATTGTCTGAGAGCAAACTTTGGAAGGTGGGTATTAGTCTGAGAGTCTGGGGAAGGTCATTCCAGAGAATTGATGCAACTCTAGAGAAGTCCTGGAGACGTGAGTGAGAGTTTCTAATTAAGGTAGAGATTAATCTAATGTCACTGGCAGATCGAAGAGCACGGGAAGGGCGATAGACTGAGATGAGAGAAGAGAGATAGGGAGGTGCAGCATTATGCAGAGCTTTATGGATGAGGGTTAATTTTTTAAAAGTGAATACGGAAGGAGACGGGCAGCCAGTGCAGTGATTGGCACAAACTGTAGGCATCCGTGTAGCGTTTGGCCTGAAAGACGAGCCTGGCTGCTGCATTAAGAATAGATTGAAGAGGAGAGAGTTTAGTCAGTGGAAGACCGGTTAGTAGGGAGTTACAGTAGTCTAGTCGAGAGTGAATAAGTGCAACAATTAGCATTTTAGAAGTTTCAAATGTCAGAAACGGTCGGATTCTAGAGATGTTTCTGAGATGCATCCGGCAAGAGCGAGCAAGAGATTGAATATATGGTGAAAAGGAGAGATCAGAGACCAGCACAACCCCAAGACAGCGGGCCTCCTGCCTCAGTGCTATAGTGATCCCACAGACCGAGATGGAGAGGTCAGGGTTGGGTTGGTTAATAGATGGTGGAAAGACAAGAAGTTCAGTCTTAGAAAGATTAAGTTTCAAGAAGAGAGAGGACATGATGTTAGAGACAGCAGAGACACATTCACTAGTGTCCTGAAATAAGGCAGGGGTGATGTTACGTGCAGAAGTATATAGCTGGGTGTCATCAGCATAGAGATGATACTGGAAACCAAATCTGCTGATGGTTTGTCCAATGGGGGCAGTATAGAGGGAGAATAGAAGAGGACCTAGGACTGAGCCCTGAGGAACCCCAACAGTGAGAGGAAGATGAGAAGAGAAAGATCCAGAAAAGGAGAAGGAGGTCAGAGAGATAGGAAGAAAACCAAGAGAGTGCAGAGTCCTTTAGGCCAACGGAATGAAGCCTCCTGAGGAGGAGCTGATGGTCCACAGTATCGAACGCTGCTGATAGATCCAGGAGAATGAGGAGAGAATAGTCACCGTTGGATTAATCAGTGAGGAGATCATTGGAGACTTTATAAAGGGCAGTTTCAGTGGAATACATAGAGCGGAAACCAGATTGTAGGGGGTCAAGGAGGGAGTTAGCTGAGAGATAGCGGGTTAGTCAAGGAATAGACCAAGCGTTCCAGGAGTTTGGAGATGAAAGGAAGGTTAGAAATATAAGAAGATCACCACAGTGACGGTGCCTGGATCTATGTATAAGTGTCTCTGGTTCATCATGATGGATTTCCTTTAAAACAACCTGAGTTCTGCATCAGATACTTGAGACCGAGCAAGGGCAGTGAACTAGGGTCAGAAAAGTCTAGGTATACCTATGACCTTTTCTCTAAAAATCTGCCAATCAGTTGATCGATAGAGGACCCTCTAGTTAACTACACATTATTACTGCAGCAGCCTCTGCTGGTGAGATATAAGATTACATGCTGGTTATTTTTATGAATGGACAAGATGTTCATATAAACAGGTCTAATCCCCCAACAGCTTCCCATTGAGCTCTGAATGTATGACCCCATGATGAAGTCCATGTACCATAAAGGGATTGTCTTTATGAATCAGCCCCTTTAAAATTGTATGAGTTAAAGCTTTAATGGAACCTTACAGGATTATCTTACATGCTCATAGCTCTACACATGACATTATGGGATTATATTACAGCATTAAGGGAAAATGGTAGCACAGATAAAAAGATAAATCATGTTAAATAATATGAGCAGTAATAGAAGCATTATAAAGGCTTTGTAAACAATAGCACTGATTGAAAATGAAATGGAGAATAATGCAAGTTTGCTAATAATCTGTAGTAAAACATTTCCCCTTAACAGCTTCCATGAAGTCTCAATGGCAACAGAATGCAAACAAATGATCTCTACCTCCTGTGGTCGTACTCACTTTTTTACATCCCATAATTTTTGCTAACACATATTTGCATACGACGTAGATGACAGCTGGATGGGAGCAAGACTGCAGTATCAGACTACAGTGTTTGTTTCTGGTCTGTTACCATGGAGACACATAGATTTGCATATCTTGAAAATGTACATACTAGACAAGGGTTACCTCGTTACAAATTAACCTGAGCCTCCTGCCTTCTGCTGTGGGCAAATTTTATCTCTCTATCTATATGGTTTCCTAAAATTAAGGGGTTTGGATCCTTAAGGAAATGTACTATCACTCTACTACTACTAAAATATAGATGGAGAATTATCAGAATTGTCTGAGAGCAAACTTTGGAAGGTGGGTATAAGTCTGAGAGTCCGGGGAAGGTCATTCCGGAGAATTGATGCAACTGTAGAGAAGTCCTGGAGACGTTAGAGGTTCGCATTAGGTTAGAGATTAATCTAATGTCATTGGCGGATCGAAGAGCATGGGAAGGGCGATAGACTGAGATGAGAGAACAGAGATAGGTAGGTGCAGCATTATTCAGAGCTTTGTGGATGAGGGTTATTATTTTAAAGTGAATACGGAAGGAGACAGGCAGCCAGTGCAGTGAAAGGACACCTGCAGTCTGTGTAGCGTTTGGTCTGAAAGACGAGCCTGGGTGCTGCATTAAGAATAGATTGAAGAGGAGAGAGTTTAGAGAGTGGAAGACCAATTAGTAGGGAGTTACAGTATTCTAGTCGAGAGTGAATCAGCGCAACAATTAGCATTTTAGAAGTTTCAATTGTCATAAATGGTTGGATTCTGGAGATGTTTCTGAGATGCATCCGGCAAGAGCGAGCAAGAGATTGAATATATGGTGAAAAGGAGAGATCAGAGACCAGCACAACCCCAAGACAGCGGGCCTGCTGCCTCGGTGCTTTAGTGATCCCACAGACCGAGATGGAGAGGTCGGGGTTGGGTTGATTAGTAGATGGTGGAAAGACAAGAAGTTCAGTCTTAGAAAGATTAAGTTTCAAGAAGAGAGAGGACATGATGCTAGAGACAGCAGAGAGACAGTCACTAGTGTTCTGGAGAAAGGCAGGAGTGATGTTACGTGCAGTAGTATACTGCTGGGTGTCATCAGCATAAAGATGATACTGGAAAACAAATCTGCTGATGGTTTGTCCAATGGGGCAGTATAGAGGGAGAAGAGGACCTAGGACTGAGCCCTGAGGACCCCCGACACTGAGAGGAAGATGAGAAGAGAAAGATCCAGAAAAGGAGACATTGAAAGTGCGGTCAGAGAGAAAGGAAGAAAACCACGAGAGTGCGGTGTCCTTTAGGCCAATGGAGCGAAGCATCATGGGAAGAAGCTGGTGGTCCACAGTATCGAATGCTGCCGATAGATCCAGGAGAATGAGGAGAGAATAGTCACCTTTTGGATTTAGCAGTGAGGAGATCATTGGAGACTTTAGAAAGAGCAGTTTCAAGGGTTTCAACGGGTTAGTCAATGAATTGACCAGGCGTTCCAGGAGTTTGGAGATGAAAGGGATGTAAGAAATATAAGAAAATCACCACAGTGACGGTGCCTGGATCTATGAATAAGTGTCCCTGGTTTATCATGATGGATTTCCTTCAAAATAACCTGAGTTCCGCATCACATACTTGAGACTGAGCAAGGGCAGTGAACTAGGGTCAGAAAAGTCTAGGTACACCTCTGACCTTTTCTCTATAAGGAACCTATCTGGCAATCAGTTGATCGATAGAGGACCCTCTAGTTAACTACACATTGGGGCAGATTTACTTACCCAGTCCATTCGCGATCCAGCGGCGCTTTCTCTGCGGTGGATTCGGGTCCGGCCGGGATTCACTAATGTAGTTCCTCCGACGTCCACCAGGTGGCGCTGCTGCGCTGAAGTTCTCTCAGGCCCGCCGGAATGCACTGAAGTTCACCGGCCTATTCCTAGTGAAGGTAAGCGTGAGTCCCGCGCCCCTTTTTTTTTTTTTAAATGCAGTGTTTTTTCCGAATCCGTCGGGTTTTTGTTCGACCACGACCCCCGATTTCAGTCGCGTGCATGCCAGCGCCAATGCGCCACAATCCGATCGCGTGCGCCAAAATCCCGGGGCAATACAGGGAAAATCGGCGCAATTCGGAAATATTCGGGTAACACGTTGGGAAAACGCGAATCGGGCCCTTAGTAAATGACCCCCATTATTCCTGCAGCAGCCTCTGCTGGTGAAATATAAGATTACATGCTGGTTATTTTTATGAATAGCCAAGATGTTCAAATAAACAGGTCTAATCCCCCAACAGCTTCCCATTTAGCTCTGAATGTAGGATCCCCATGATAAGTCCATGTACCATAAAGGGATTGTCTTTATGAATCAGCCCCTTTAACAAGAATATCACATTTAGATACGAAAGTAACAAATAAGGAGCCAATACGGAATTTTAATTTAGTATTCTGCGGAGCGTATTTTCTGCATTATTCTATTATATGCTTATTGCCTATTAAATTAACTCCCTTTCTTTCCTAAGCACTCTGTGAACACATCTTGATTCATCTAATTATCTTAATTAAAATATCTGCTGAATTTCCAGCAACAAAATTGAATGACATTAGCGAAGCTTTGGTTTCTTTTTTTTTTTTTTTTTTTTTTTCAGCTCGGCAAAAAATTAAATGCTGTCAAAGAGACACATGGCAGGAGCGGCGAGCTGTCAGGCTTCACGTGATAAATAATACGCTGCTACCAGCAGAAATGTCTTACCTGGTCCGATGCAAAATGATGCAATTACAGCCAGAATACAGACAATGCTAATGTACGGGACCCACGGTGCTCGGTCCTATGAATAGAGAGAATGATATCTGATTAGATAATAACACAAAAGACCATAAAATGATAATAAAATACTGTTCCAGATAACAAGAACTAATTTAGAGATAATTTAGTATTGGGAATTGTGATAATTTAGCAATTTTTATTTGATATGTACTTTAAATATAAATCTCAAAACATTCTGATATAGTACCAAAAGTTAGGCTTTCTGAAGAAAATATGTGAATATGAGATCCTGAAAATCATATGCATTTCAAGGGTTGTGTAATAAGCAGTAGATTTGTGTCATTTTTTACGCCTACTCCTTAAATTCTTTAATATTAGAAACATTGGGGCACATTTACTTACCCGGTCTTGTCGCGATCCAGCGGCAGGTACTCCGACGCTGATTCAGGCCCGGCCGGGATTCACTAAGGTAGTGCGCCCTATGTCCACCAGGTGTCGTTGCTGCGCTGAAGTTCGCTGGAGTTCACGGAAGTTCACTATCGTATACTGGGTGCAGGTAAGTGACACTTTTTTTAAAAAAAATTCTGCAGTTTTTCCGAATCCGTCGGGTTTTCCCACGGCCACGCCCCCTGATTTCCGGTGCATGCATGCCGGCGCCGATGCACAACAATCCGATCGCATGCGCCAAAAACCCTGGGCAATTCAGGGAAAATCGGCTCAAATCGGTAATAATCGGGTAACCCCACGGAAACACGCAATTCGGACCCTTAGTAAATGACCCCCATTGTTTGCTAGCTCAGGTTTGCCTTGTTTATCTAAGAAGGGCAGATGTGTTTGTTTGATTTGTGCCTTTTTTGGCTCATATTGGCTGAATTGTGCCAAAAAAAACTATGACAGAAAATCCTTGGCATTAGCAAGTTTCTTTCTTGGATGGAGGGAAAGGCACAAAAAAAGGGCAAAAAAAATTGCGCAAATTGTGCCAAATGAAAATCATGAACAGTAAAGTGAATTAACAGTAATTTAGCGGTCTAAATTAGACAAAAAATAAAAACAGGAAACAAAAGAAGAATCGAGCACAAAGAGAACTAACTATAATAAATGACCCCCAGGAAGTTGTTGGCTCCCTGCACCACCATTTAGCCCGTGCCGATGCTGTGTGTGTGGCAGACGCAAGAGGATGATGTCATCACACTTGCCGGTCACAAAGCTGAGCATAGCAGCACCGCAAAACAGAATAAGAGAGCTGCCTCAGGGAAATGGGGAAGAGTAAGTGCACAAAAAGGAGCAATATAAATATGTGGGGTCTACAAAAATGGAGGAATTGGAGAAATCTGATGCTGACACCCATATTTCAGCAGAATGATGGTAGAATATCAACAAAATGTCAAAAAAACATAATTCTATAAATGAATGAATATAACAAAACTCAATGTCATTAGTTACAAATGGAGCTAAAATTGTTTAATTTTATGATTCACAAAATGTTATAGACTTTCTAAAGTAGGTGGAGTTATCACCAAGATGACTGCACCTGGAAACTACAAGTCCCATGATTCTTTAGTTCTCGGCAACTCCTCCTCCCTCTTATGCTCTGCTCCTAGTGATTATGTAACAGACTGTCCTACTGATAGTAATGATGTGTAACTTCCATCACTGCACATTACCTCACTGAGATGACGTCTCACCACAACACTGGCCAAACTGGATGCACTGCAACCAACCAACTACAGCCAAACGTAGTGATGATCACATGACCTGCCCAGGCAGGTGCAGGACATGTGATGTGGACATGTGACCATTGGCTATATTCTGTCCTGTGTCTGTTCCGCACAGAGGAAATCAACGGACTGATTAAAGGGCCAATAGCATATCAATTCTCCATTACAGTGTGTGTCTAAACATTTTCCTGCTAAGCGGAGCAAAATTTTAAATAACTAATTACATATTATGCTGATTCCTGGAATACCCCTTTAAAGGTACAAAATCCACATCAAATTGTAAATGTGAACACTTACCATACATCTGCACAAAGTGTATAGCATGCATTGGAAAGAGGGAAAAATCTTAGCGAGCCTTAAAATTGGATTGATTACTTTGTTGAGTTGTACCCTGTGTAGAGCTTCAGGTCAGAAAATCAAAAATGTTACATTTTATTGCGCTTTCCTGTACTGTAAAAGTCTTAGCCTATCCAAATGTTATATACAAATATACAAAGTTTGAAGGAAATGCTGAGAAAGAACCCTAATATGGCATTTTCTAACACAACTATGCTAATATTTAAAAGATTCTTACTTGAAAAGTCAATGATACTGTCAGAATTCCGAAAAACGCTGTCATCAAGGTGAAGCCACCAATGAGAAGAACCCTTCTTCCAAGTTTTTCAATCGTCATTCCCTGGATAGATACAGAACAGAAAATATTGATGTTAGTTATCGTAATACTAACATATGATCACATTAAAGGAGTCTTCCGACATACTGAAAAATTCCTTTTGTACAAAAATATAAAAATGTTCCTCTAGTCTAAGCAGTATCTTCCTAGTCAACAGACCCAATTATTGGCATGTACAAGGTCTCTGCATGTATGTGTACCTGCGTCTTCGACTCCTGTGAGAGCTTCATCTTTTCCCTGCTCTCACCATGCTGCCCACTGCATACACACAGCTTCCTCTCTCTGATTCTTTCAGTCTGCCCTAATGGCTTCACCCACCGTGTGTCTCTGTCACTGTCTATCTCTCTGAGAAACTCAGGGAGAGGGGAGGGTGGAGCGCAGGATGAGTCATAACTCTCCTGCTGCAGCCCCTCCTATTCATCCTGTTCAGACATGTAACAAAAGAGTCCGCAGACAGCACTAAAGTAAGCAGCAGGAAGGCTGAATTACTTGATGAACATTCAGATATTATTATTAAGGCAGTAAAGGCTCATGGGCAACTTATGTAAAAGAGTGGCCTACTCCTTTAATTCAGACATAACTTCTAAGGCCACCAATTGGCTCAGAACAGTGTATGAGACATAATCATTTCCTGTCATATGGAAGCCCAAGAGGCTGGACAGTCACCGCCATGTAAGCAGGTGGCCCCTCTAGAGAGGTGAGTAGGTTTTCTATTTCACATTTATAGTGGCCTCTATGATTTATACAAGGGTTCCATGGCTTCTTTCTTAGTGAACCTTGAACACAATGGGACTAAAAGACATTTTTTAAAATGTCTTTTTCCAAAGACTATACAAACTTGAAAACCTCTACTGTATATTGTATACCTTAGTAGAGCGTGACTTAAAGTTCTGTGCAAGTTGGACCCCAGTCCCGGTGCCAGAGTTACACGTAGCGGCTTACAATACTGATGAATCACCAGGACTGGGGTGTAACTGCTACTCAGACACCTTCCATCATTACAGATTTTCCATCATTGCCTTTCCACAAACGCTTGACTAATCATTACCACTGGTTGACCACATATTGTTCCCAACAAAGTCAATAAAGATTAATATCATCATGAAGTCATCTTGGTCCCTTTATAACAAGATGCCAAGGAGACGGTAAAGGTGGACACATCTGCACAACCTGATACTTAACCTATTCTTCATCCACTCTACGACCTTGGGCAGTAGCCCGGGGCCAAACCTTCAAGGGTCATGGCCATCCAATACACCCACCAAGTTTTATACTGAGAAGGACCTTCACCCATGAAATCCTGCTACATCTATTCCTGCTTTTGAATACACATGTACACAACAGCCTTTTCAGGACCTTTCAGGGTCCTCCAAAGGTCCTGAAACCGCAAATTGAAAGCAGACATCCTCCATCCCCCAAAAAGCTTAATCTAACAACATAGGTAGGAAGTGATTCCAGACTTGTAGGTGCTGTAATCACTTCCTACCTATGGTGCTGGATTAAGCTTTTTGGGGGATGGGGGATGTGACCCTTCTGTTTGTAGTTTCAGGACCTTTGTAGGACCCTGAAAGGTCCTGAAAAGCCCAGGGACCATGGCAGTCTTAATCCGCCCCTAATGGCCATAAGTGCAGCCAAAGATCGGTGCAGATCAAACAACAGGTTGTTCAATTAAATAAATTCTTTCAAGAAGAGAACAACAATCTGAGATCTTGTGTTTGTAACAAATTACTGAGGTGTGAATGAAGTCATTGGCAGTGTGCGAGAGAACTGCAGAAAGGGAAATTACCGGAGAAATGTGTTTAATAGAATGAAAATTACTGAGGAAATGGTTCACTCTCAGACCAGTGTAACACATACAAGGCATACATAATTAGGATCTTGGTCCTCGGAGTCTGGAGACTTCTATCATTGCAAAATCTGGCACGGCGAGTCACAGGTCCAAAAGCAAGATGGATAGAAAAAGTGACTTCCTGTCCAAAATAAAATCTCATTGTTGGTCACATGGCAAAGCTTAGGACCGGAAGAGACGATTAATTCAACAACAAAAAGAGAAGCTTCACAGCCATTCACATTGGGGCACATTTACTTACCCAGTCCACTCGCGTTCCAGCGGCGGCTTCTCGGACGAGCGTTCGGGTCTTCCGGCGATTCATGAAGGTCCTGTGCCCGATGTCCACCAGGTGTCACTGCTGCGGCGAGGTCCGCCGAGTTGCATCAGAGTTCACTGATCTCTTCCTGGTGCATGTAAGTATGGCGCGTGCAACCATTTTTTTTTTTTAAATGCGGCGGTTTTTCCGAATCCGTCGGATTTTCGTTTGACCGGGCCCCCGATTTCCGTCGCGTGCATGCCAGCGCCAATGTGCCACAATCTGATCGCGTGCGCCAAAAACCCGGGGCAATTCAGGGAAAATGGGCGCAAATCGGAAATATTCGGGTAACACGTCGGGAAATCGGGCCCTTAGTAAATGACCCCCATTATGTACCTTTTTAGATAAGTAGCATTTCTTACATGTCCATGAATTATGCAGCTTGAGTTGCAATGCTTCATTTAACCTGAGATGACGCTGTGTGGGGAAATGAAACATTTGCACCTGGGCGAACCAAAGTGTCCACCTTGACAAAGGACCTTTCACTCCAAAGGGCCAATAATCTAGACTCATGGTAAAATATTACATTTAAGTTGTGGTAAAAAAAAAAAAAGCAAAATCTATGTACACGGGACATAAACAAAGGACATTCAGAGAGTGAAGTGAAAGGACACAACGTGGCACACAAATAGAGGATCGCATGAAAATGGGAAAAAAAACTTATTTATTTTATTGTTACTTTAAAGTTAAGTATTATTATTTTTGCAAGTATTTTATTATCTAAGAAGAAATATATGCAGCAATTTATAACAAGGAAAAAAACTAAAACTCCCTGTTAAAATTCTAAAGGAGAAAAATGATGTCAGTCTTTCCTTAAAGGGAACCTGTCATGAAGAGGATCATTTTTACATGACAGGTTCAAAAATGCTTTTGCTTTTGTTGTGGCTCTGAATAATTTCACAGATTTTCAATTTTTAACAATACTTGGCTCCCTGCCAGCAGTGTGTGGTGAGTCCCGGGGAAGGGGGGTGCAAATTAAATGTTTTCAGCCAACTACTCCTCAATGCCTCATCTTCTCCGCTCGCCTCATCCCTCTATCTGTCCCAGACCCCTCAACCCCCCCCCCCCCTCTCTTCTCACCACTGTAAGCAGCTCTTGTTTAAACAACGCCCCCCTTCCCCTACTCCCCTCCCCTGTGACTCACCACATGCAGAGCCATGTAAAAGAAATTATTAACAAGCAGTGTGATTATTCAGATGAACGACACAGGCATTTTTTGATTCAACATTCCAGAGGCTATTGAAACCAGTCACCATGTAAAAATGACCTTCCTGATGACAGGTTCCCTTTAAGTTTTAAATAAATGTAAAAAAAAAGTTTTATTTAAATGTAAAGTTTGTAAATCTTTGTCGATTATTATAGTTCATTTGTTTTGCATTTAGTTGTTCCTTTAAATCACTAAAATTATAGATTTTTAACTCTCCCAGAAGCTTCTAGAGAAAAAGGACAAAAGGTCCTCCTTAAAGTTTTTGAAAGTTTGGTGGCATTATTATTTAGTTTTCCTGCATTGTTTGCACTTTTTTTTGAATGACTAAACTTACATTAAAATAAACTAATGTTACCAAAATGGAAGAACATTGTGTCTTCCGTTCTCTGCATTCATAATGCAAATGATGCCCAGGAATATCTGTGAACGAGGAATCTATTATTCGGGAGACATACTGTATACTTGTAGGGCAATCACAATGGCACAAACACAACAGCCTAAATAAAATGAGGTCATAAAGTTCTTTTTATTCATGACAACAACTATTTTTCCCTAATTGTGCCCCTGTCAACCTTTACAGAATCCAAATAATAAATGCGCTGATCAGTGGAGATGAGACGATCTATCCGGACAAACCGATGGTGCTCTAATCTTCCTGGAATTTGGTCCTCCAAAACACAGATGTAACTTGTTTTGTTTTCTTACATTTTTTCCCATTAGGGTTAGCGTTGGAATCGGAACTCTAACCTACTGAAAAAAAAGTCAGTATGCTCTGCCTTTTATAGTTTTGAAATGTGGAAGATTTTGTCAACTGTTTATTGTTTGTGATTTGTTTGTATATGTTGCTGTTTTGAAAACGAACCAAATCAATCAGGGGTAGATTAGATCTGCCATGGGCCCTGGGATGTATGAATATTAAAGCCCCCTACTAGTCTGGAATCACTTTCTACATATGGTACTAGAATCACTTCTTGGGTAATGGAGGATGTGTCTCTTATGTCTGCTTTCAATCTGTGGTTTCAGGACCTTTGGAGGACCTTCAAAGGTCCTGAAATGACTCTTGTGTTAAAATGTGTATTGTGAGCAGGAACGGATGTTTGAGAATTTCATGGGTGAAGGTCTTTTACAATATAAAATTTGGTGGGTGGTTATACTGGATGCAATTTGGACCCAAGATGAAAAATTCTGCAATTCTTCAACACTAGCAGAGCTTTTTATAATGAATATATATGCTATTTGGACAGAGGATCCCATTTATTTCCTGACAGCATCACCATAAAATAATGTATAACACAGAAAATAATTGTTAGAACTTTGTTGCTTTTAGATAATGAAAAGCATCACTGCTTTATATACATCCAGCAACTTCTTATTATTATATAAAGTATCCTTTATACAGCAGCGTAAATGTAGTTTCTTCTTTTGCCTTCCTGGAGGAACAAAGTTGTTATCTCTGACATCACTACCACCGGAGAATATGGATTATTAAAGGGGTTTGAAATTTGGTCCCCTTTAAAAAGGACCTGACAACAATTCTGACACTTATAATTCAATGTGCTCAGCTCATCTTGCTCTATAACATGCCACCTACAGACTATACACTTTGTACAAGGTCCTCTACTGATATATCATGTGCTACCTGTATGTACAATTTGCTTAGCTCCTCTTACTCTGTAACATGCTGCCTTCAGATAAGACACTATTCATTATCTGCTTGGCGCCTACTGCTCTATAACATGCTGCCTTCAGATAGGACACTATGGGGGTCATTTGCTAAGGGCCCGAATCGTCTTTTTTCGTCAGGTTTCCCGAATTTTTCCAATCGGATTGTTGGCACATCGGCGCCGGCATGTATGCTACGGAAATCGCGGGCATGGCCGTCAGAAAACCCGACGGATTTGGAAAAACCGTGGTATTTAAAAAAAAAAAAAAGTATCGCTTACCTGCCCCCAGCAACGGATGGTGAACTCCACCGAACTCAGCACAGCAGCGACACCTGGTGGACATCGGGCGCACTACCTTAGTGAATCGCCGGAAGACCCGAATCCTCGACTGAGAACGCGCCGCTGGATCGCGACAGGTCCGGGTAAGTGAATCTGCCCCTATGTATTATCTGCCTTGCTCCTACTGCTCTATACCATGCTGCATGCAGGTAGGACACTATAGGGTTCATTTACTTACCTGGTCCATTTGCGATCCCGCGGAGCGTTGTCCGACGTTGATTCCGAGCTTGCCCGGATTCAATAAGGTCGTGCACCCGATATCCACTAGGTGTCGCTGCTGCGCTGAAGTCCGCCGGAGTTCACCTTCTTCGTCCCGGTGTATGTGAGTGCTATTCTTGCTACAAATTAATTTTTTTTAATTCCGCAGTTTTTCCGAATCCGTCAGGTTTTCCGATGGCCACGGCCTCTGATTTCTGTCATGTGAAAGCCGGCGCTGATGCGCTACAATCCGATCGTGTGCGCCAAAATCCCGGGGCACTTCGGCGCAAATCGGAAATATTCAGGAAACCCAAGAAAAATGTGCGATTCGGACCCTTAGTAAATGAGCCCCTATGTTAAATCGGCTCAGGTCCTCCTGATGTATAATATGCTGCCTGCACTTTGAATACTATGTACAATCTGCTTAGCTCCGCCTGCTCTATAACATGCTGCCTGCAGACTGGACACTACGTACAATGTGCTCAGCTCCTCCTGCTCTATAACATGCTGCCTGCAGACTGGACACTATGCACAATCTGCTCAGCTCCTCCTGCTCTATAACATGCTGCCTGGAGATAGGACACAGTGTACAATCTGCTCAGCTCCTCCTGCTCTATAACATGCTGCCTGGAGATAGGACACAGTGTACAATCTGCTCAGCTCCTCCTGCTCTGTAACATACTGCCTGCAGATAATACAATATATACAATCTGCTGAGCTCCTCCTGCTCTATAACATGCTGCCTGCAGATAATACAATATGTACAATCTGCTCAGCTCCTCCTGTGTACAATCTGCTCAGCTCCTCCTGCTCTGTAACATACTGCCTGCAGATAATACAATATATACAATCTGCTGAGCTCCTCCTGCTCTATAACATGCTGCCTGCAGATAATACAATATGTACAATCTGCTCAGCTCCTCCTG